>JAQMYF010000016.1:1673235-1689657 GCA_030014195.1 Neosilurus mollespiculum
AAGTAGACACATTTTAAAGAAAGGAGTACATTTTGGCTGATCTTAAGGCGGGTTTGTGTGTGTGTGTGTGTGTGTGTTAGCGAGGAGATGAGAAACATTATATTTGTGTCTTAGTAGGTTCAGTGCAATGGTGCAATATCAAAGTCACCGCAAAATGAGTCCAGCTGCTGAAATATATGAAAAGTTAATTATCTTTAAAATAAGGGATCATTTGTCACTTTGAAACCACGCACTGCAGCTAACGATAACCCCATATAGACACCCTAAGGATAAATCTCTCAGGGAGTTTTTTTTTTTTTTTATCACCACTGAGAGGTGAAGTGCATAAAAGAAGTTATCTTGTGACAGTGGCTCCTGCTAAGAAGTGGGATGTATTAGACAGAAAGTGAATGGGCAGTTCTTGAAGTTGATGTGTGGGAAGCAGAAAAAATGGCCAATTGTGAAGATCTGAGTGACTTTGACAAGGGCAATGTTGTGATAACTAAACGATGGGGTCTATTTATCTCCAAAATAGCAGGTCTTGAGGGATGTTCCTGGTGAACCTACCTAGTGGTAAGTACCTAGCAAAGGTGCTCCAAGGAAGGACAACCAGTGAACTGGCAAAAGTGCAATGGTTGCCCAAAGCTCATTGATGCATGTTGGGAGTAAAGGCCGGGACATCTGGTCTGATCCTACAGAAGAGCTACTGTAGCTCAAACTCCTGAAACTGTTAATGCTGGATATGATAGAAAGGAGTCAGAACACACAGTGAATTACAGTTTGCTGTAGCAAACTGAAGCCTTGTATTCCAATTATTCTCATTAATAAAAGTTTCCTTATGACCTCACTGCTGTTTATTCCCCATCTTCTGAGTTATCATATCATTGTGTGAACAAAGAACAGAGAATAGCAGAATTGGCAGCTCTGCAATTAGCTTCCCGATCTCTTCACAGATGAAAGCAGGCGTACGCTGAGCACATGTGACAGGTTTGAAAGAGTCTGGAGATGCTGCGGTGAACATTATGCTGCCTGTAACATCAAACAGGCTGACCAATTTGTTGATGGCTCAGTGAAGGTCTATGAAGGCATATACCTGAAGGGTTGCACAGACCTCAGTGACATTGCCTACAGAACCTTGATAGCTGTTAGCTATGGGAATCAAATCCTCAGAATGACTGTCAGACTGTATGCTGGTGCAGTGGGTTCAGGGTTCCTCCTGGTACAGGACAACACCTGACCTCATGTATCCAGAGTGTGGAGGCATTTCCTGGATGAGGAACGAATTTATGCCATTGACTGGCCCTCTCATTCCCCTGACCTAAATCCAATCAGGCACCCATAGGACATTATGTATCGGCTCACCCGACACTGCTAAGTACTGCCATAGACTGACCAGGAGCTCACTGATGCACTGATCAAGGTCCGTGTGGAGATCCGCCAGGACACCATCCACCGACTCATCAGGATCATGTCCAGACATTGTTGGGAGTGCATACAGGCACACGGAGGCCATACACAATATATCCTTTCAAGGCTTCTTCCTGAAGTCGTCTGGGGGAGTTTTTCCTTGCCACAGGCTTGCTTATTACGGATTTATTGGATTTATATAGAAATGTTTTTAAATCATAAGTTAAACTTTTAGCCAAATTTGGTTGATTAACCAAAATCAATATTTTTTAAGCACTCTCCTTTCAAATTGGCATATCTCAGTATAGACATTTGTTAAACTGGACACATTTTCATGACACGCCCCTTTTATTGATAAGAAATGGATTTTGAGTACATAGTTCAAAGGTTTATTTAGACAACGCTCGTAAGTAAATCATGTGATACATCTCATTTCTTGATCTGATATCATTGCTCACTTCTCTTCTCAGCAATAAATTCAATTAGGTGACTGGGTATCATAGCAATAGCCATAACATAAAAGCACACGGACCCATCTCTTCTATACAGGTGTGTAAGGATTGCCTTTCCTGCTAATAATCCTGAAACATTTCCCATCACTATTCAGATATTGTACACTGTATCTTGAAATTTTAGCTACTTACTTTTTAAAACAGCCTATCAACATAGTCCCAAATACTCTATTGCCAGTCAGCTCAAAAGAAGAGCTTTTGAAACCCTACATAATTAGTGACTGTATAGCTAACTCTAATTTCAAATTAAAGCAAAGTAACGAAATGAATGAATGAATAAACATTAATGCCTATACATGTAACTGATAGTATCTGTATTATACACAATAGTCAAACTTGACACATTTCAGATGAATAAATAAAAGAAATAAATAAAATTTTATGGAAATTAAAAATTGATACACAACGAGCGACTTGTGAGTGAAGAGGAAAAACCTGTGCCTGTGGGTCTTTGGGAAATGTAGTCCGAGGTGGCATTTCCCTTAACCCTCCACATCACCTGCTAGCCCCAGGCAATCTCCCATCCAAGTACTAATTAGGCCCGACCCTGCTTAGCTTCTGAGATCAGACGGAATCGGGTGTTCACAGTGTGACTGAAGTGCCTACTTTCTCTACAAGTTATTAATACAGATACAAAAAAAGACAACGTCTGACATTTCACAGAAAACAGATACAGCTGTCATGTGAGAGAAAAATTACAGACCGTTCCAAAGCAATGACACTGACGATTCCTCATATAAATGCTAAGTCAAAAGTTGTTTAAATAATAAACTGTCTTCTTACAGAAAATCTGGTCAACAATCACATGTTTTCATATCTAAATAAACTGTTTTTTTTTTTTTTTTTTTAAAAAGACCCATTAATAATCAGCCTTAGATTATGTTTTGTTATGTTTTGTTTTGTTATGTTATCATGTATCATACAATTCCTAAATGACTAGCTATAGAGAATTGATCCAAATTTAAAAATTTAACAGCCATGTAATATAATCAATAAATATGACATTTTTTTTCATCTGTATACAGATGCTTAGCATGGTGATATAGTGGTTAGCATGTATGCCTTACAGCAAGAAAATCCTGGGTTCAAGTTCCGGGCTCAGTTTTTCTCAGTTGGCATGTTCTCCCCATGCTTGCATGGAATTCCTCCTGGTACTCCGGTTTCCTCCCACAGTTCAAAGACATGTACAACAGACAAATTTCCCCTAGGTATGAGTGAGTGAGAGTGTGAATGGTTGTGTGTATGGCCCTGCAATGAACTGGTGAGCTGGTTAGGGTGTACCCTAATAGGATTAAGTGGCTTGGGAAATGAGTGAGTGAGAGTATAAAGATGACCCAGGTTTTTATCTGGACATAGCAGCTGATTGTCACAGGAATCAATTTTCTGTTTAGTAGTATAGATTATACATGCAAAAGGCAAAAGGCATCTATTTGTTAGAGCTAATGCAAAGTGAAAAGATAAGCATTATGAAACCATTATACTTTGTACAAAGTTCAAAATGCAGAGAGATTACTCAAGTATTCAGTCATCACTAAACACCTCTGGCTATGGGAGTGGTCATACAGGAAAGATTTTTATTTATTTATTTATTAATTTTACAAAAATTCCCTTTTTGTCTATTTCAAATCCTTTCAACATGTTTGTGTCAATCTCATCTCCTCTTAAATCAAAACCATTTCAGTTTATGTCTCTATTTGAAACTTCTTTAAACTTCTCTTTATCTCTTCCATTCTCACAACTACAGCTATGAGTCTGGTCCATTGCTGTCCTGCTTTAGTTACTACTCTGAGAAGTGTTTGGGAAATAGAGAAACACTTCTGGAAACTTCTTTCCAGAAAAACAGTTTACACTGTTGCCTTGCTCTCACTTACATTCCTCTCATGTATTTGTGTGTGTGTGTGTGTGTGTGTGTGTGTGTGTCCGTCCGTGATCCAAGGCACTGGAAAAACTTGCCTGAAAAAAGTTTTCAGCAGTGACAACCTATTCTTAGAATCCTCTGGTCTATTTCTGACCACGTTCTTAAAGGGAAACCATTTAATCCTTACTATATAAGAATAGACCTGACCCTTAATATGAAATTGGCTTATTTAAAGATAAAGGTAAAGAGGAAAACACTGAGGGAAAAAAAATCAGTGGAGTAACTGCAGGTTATGGTTCTTCAGATGAGTCAGTGGGGGGAAAAACAAGGAAAATGGCGTTTGTTTTTAGCCATCATTGATGATTAGATAAATGTCTGAAATATTTTAAAAGTGTACGGCATTCCCTAAAAAGGATTTAAAAGATTCATTTTTCACTAACACACCAGTAGGACTGTAAATTTGGTGCAGCATGCAGACGTCTGATTTATCATTCCTGGTTCCTTTTGACACTTCCTAGAATGTATACACATGGTCATTATTAAAACAGGAATGTTTGCACAAAGTATATTGCTGGGAACTGACCTCATAGTGTATTTTCTTGTCTTCTAGCAAAAACATGTATGAAAAGTTGTTGGCATTTCATTTGTTTACACAAACATACTCATAATTATAATCAAGCTAATGCAAAGTGTCCCATTCCAGTGGCCCATTCAGGTCTTTAGACATGGGTGGCAAATGATGACATCACTGGACTATGTATGGATTTGTTCCTCAGTACAAATGAATGAACATGTTATAAAGTTAATGTTTGTTTAATAATTCCTAGCACGCATGAGATTTATTTAAAGGTTACTCAAATCAATAAGATATGAACAATGTGATTGATTCAATCTGCTTATATCACGTACACTGAGCAGCCATAACAATATGTACATACTGTGTATACTGCTTATATAGGATTTTTAAATTTGTTTCATCAGAAATTGTTGATGAAATTAAAATAACAGCAGTTACAGACAACACAAAGTATAATTCACTTCATATGTTTAATTAATGTGCTTGTTACCTCTGCTAAGGAGCTTATGTTTTCTTCTGTTTATTGTTTTGTCTGACTGTTTGATTGTTTGTTTGTTAGCAACTTTACGCTAAAAGGTTATAAATATATTTCGATGTTTTTTTTCCTGAAGGGTAGTGTATGGCTGATGTAACGTCATGATCTGAATCTGGTTTTTAAAAGATTCTATACCATTGTGGGATAGCGGCCATTTTAATAAATATTAAAGAAAGGTCATGGGTGATAAAAGAACAGTGAAAAAGATATTTAAAAGAAATTTAGATAAGCAGGGACATGACCTGCCTTTGGCGACATGGTGGTCAGCACATCCACTTCGCAGCAAAAGTGAAGCAAGGGTGTTTCTGTGTGGAGATTGCATGTTCTCTCCGTGCTTTCATGGGTTTCCTCCAGGTAGTCAAGTTAACTCCCACAGTCCAAAACATACTCATTAGGTTACACATTAGGCTGTTCCAAATTGCCCCTAGGAGTGAATGTGAGTGGATGTGTGCATGTGTGTTGCCATGCAATGGATTGGTGAGCTGCTTATGGTGTAATCTGCCTTTGCTTAGAGATGGCTGACATAGGCTCCAGCCCCCTCGGTTCTGTAAATAAATGAATGGATGAATGAACTGCCTCGGTAGAGGTTTCCACTCTCTGAATGCTTGTAGTAATTTTTTTGTTTCTATAGGAATAACTCATCCAGTGGCAGATATTACACTCTTATCCAATTCTGAACTTTGTTGTTATTTATTAAATAAAATCTAATCTTTGACATGGGGAAACATTCTGTAAACAGATGTTTATTTAACAAGCTCAAGTTTTTCATTGTAGGAAAGATAGAGGACCTTGCTTTTTCTCTGTAGCAAAATGATCTTATTAGCTTAAAAAATACAGCTATAATGTAAACAGTCGTGTCTGTTACTAGTTTCTTTTGCCAACATCCCACTACATTTGTAGCTATAGATGTAAAACGGTGGCAAATTCTTTAAAAAGTAATGAAGTGTAATAACTGATAAATCACTGTAGTATAAGGTGGGGTCACAGTACCCCTACTGTTTTGTAATTCCTTGCATGAATTGGAATGAACCAATGACTGGAATGAACCAAGGCTTATTTTAATAGTTGTACCCATGTGGCCATAGCCCTACTCAACTGCTCAGCTGCTGCTTCACCTTCCTTCAGCACAATATTTAATTTGGATAGAGAGTATTATAAATAAAGTGACAGCCAATCACAGCTGACATTATTGTACTCTGTTATTTATTCATAGCGGAGCATCTGGTGAACCAGGTGAAGAAGACCCGCATAAAAAGGGATGATTTCAACATTTTGAAGGTGATTGGCAGGGGGACCTTCAGTGAGGTGAGAGGCTTCAAATTTTGAGATTTTTTTTCTATTGTCTAATAAACAGAGTAATATGTAAACATGTTGTTGATGTAATCATATGAAGATGCATTTGAATTGTTACAGGTTGCTGTAGCTAGAATGCGCGACACCCAACAGGTGTATGCACTGAAAATAATGAACAAATGGGACATGCTGAAGCGTGGAGAGGTAAAACACCTTACATACTACTTAATACTACTGTATGGTTTTGTTATTATTACCATATGGCCATATCAATACGAATTCCTCTTCTTTGTTTTCTCTGTTGCTCAGACAGCATGCTATCAGGAAGAAAGAGAGGTTTTGCTAAAAGGAGACCGTCGCTGGATCACCGAGTTGCATTATGCCTTCCAAGATGACAATTACCTTGTATGTTTCGCAAAAAATTTAACATTTAATCTACTGTACTTTAACCGGCTCTTATAACATATAGTATTGATATTGGTATAGGTACATGAATAATATATAACTTGTGTGTGTGTGTGTGTGTGTGTGTTTTTTTTTTTGTTGTTGTAGTACTTAGCAATGGATTACTATGTCGGTGGAGACTTGCTAACATTGCTTAGTAAGTTTGGAGACCATATTCCAGAGGACATGGCTCAGTTTTACTTAGCAGAGATGGTCATGGCTATTGACTCTGTCCACAGACTGGGCTACGTCCACAGGTACATGTGTGTGCAGTATTAAGGTAGAGCAATATGCAGGTTGACCAATACAATGAATTGATATTCAGGTTTGTATGCACATTGTAAGTTATTTTATTTTTGAACAACAGATAGTTGGGAGGGGTGTGTGAACAGTTTGTTTGGAAGGTTTAACAACACCTCTTAGACAGCTGTGGCATTGTTAAGATATGAATTTAAAATCTGATGACAGAAAAAAAATTGAGACAGTATTGCAACTTGGAATGTGCTAAATCCCCTTCTTAGTGCATCCAATCTTTCTTCTCACTGGTACTGTTATCCAACACTGTTTAACTATTGGGCTTGATGAATGTCTTCAAACAGGGAACAGTTTGGCAAAACAGTAACCAAAAGGATTGTATAAGCTTATACACACAGTATAGTTAGGAGAAACTGTGATGTCCTCATATGAGGACACTGGGGGTGTCAAGAGGTTAAAATTAGTCACTCGCTCACTAACTCACCGACTCATTTGCTGAACGTCTTAATCCTATTAGGGTCGAGGGGAGGCTAGTCCTGTCTCAGTCGACAGTGGGTGAAGGCAGGGTAGACCATAAACAGCTCGCCTAGACCACCATAGAGCCAATACAAACACCCATTCACACTCACACCTGAGGCCAATTTAGAACAGCCAGTTACCCTGGGAGGTAACTGGAGTACCTGGAGGACGTCTATGAAAGCATGGGGAGAGCATGCAAACTCCACACAGAAGTCTTGAACCCAGGAACTTCTTGCTCTGAGGTGAACGTGCTACCCGCTATGCCACCATGCCGCCCAGTTAAAATTATAAGTAGTTATTTTTCATTTAATTTTCTGAAGCACTTTATCCTTTATTGGGGTTGTAGGGAGGCTGGGGCCTGGAGCCTACCCCAACCTACTCTGGGCCAAATCGAAATACACCAGGAACAGCTTAAGAGACCATCACAGGGCCAAGTCACTATGAATAAGTATTTTTGAGGGACCTGTTTTTTATTTATATACGCATATAAATATGACTGTTCCAGGTGTTTATGTTAAGTGGTACAGATAATGATTAATCAGGAGTGTGTAGACTTTTTCACATTATATATCCACATTATATCAGTCAAGCCCCAGTGAATAGTATTATATTTGTGCATGTGTGTATAAAATGATTGTTCTGTCCTCTAGAGATGTGAAGCCTGATAACATCCTGCTAACAGCAGACGGACATGTGCGACTAGGGGACTTTGGGTCATGTCTGAGACTGCAGGATGATGGCTTGGTGAGCCATCTTGCTTTATCCAGGAAACACTACAGGCATAAACTGTCATAACCTACTGTCTGTGAGTAAAGAAGGGTCATGTGACTGAAGGTATGTACATACATGTATACAGGTTCACTCTTCACTTGCTGTTGGTACTCCAGACTACCTGTCTCCAGAGATCCTACGAGCAGTAGAAGGGGGAGGAGGCTATGGTAAAGAGTGTGACTGGTGGGCTCTTGGTGTGTGTGCATATGAGATGCTACTGGGGACCACGCCCTTCTATGCAGAGTCTCTCTCTGAAACCTATGCGAAAATAATCCACTTTCAGGTAAACGGAAAGAAAGTAAAGAGGATAGAGAGTGAGAGATACTGATACACGGCAACTCCTCATTCGATCTCACCCTAGTAGCCGAGCATTGGAATTTGGGTGTAATCTTGTCTTATGTTTATACTTATATCTCCACAGGATTACTTTGAGTTCCCTGCATCAGCTGTGGAGATTTCTGAGGAGGCACATGCACTGATCACAGGTTTGCTATGTGATAGGAATGAGAGGCTGGGTACAAATGGCTCTGCAGACTTCCGGAGTCATCCTTTCTTCAGCGGACTCAAATGGAGTGCATTGCACCAGTTGCCTGCTCCCTATCAGCCTGAAGTCTCCAATCCTACAGACACTTCCAACTTTGATGTGTTGGATGACTGCCTCAGTGAAACAGTACATAAATATTCATTGTATCGCTGGTGTTTTATTGTCCAACTGTAGTTACTGAGCAAAATACAAATCACCGGGATCTTAGACTCAGGCCTGTGTGTGTCCATGTTTTGTAGGAGACACTAACTGATGTAATGGACACAGCACCTACAGGAATACACCTAGCATTTGTTGGATACTCTTATACAGCTACAAGGTGATAATAATATTTACTGCCTTCATTGTTGATGACAAATTCATCACATTGTTTTGTATTTCTTTGTTATAATTTTTTTGGTCAAGTTTATTTCATTACATTATCTGGTTCCTAAGAGAAATGCCTGTTGCGGGTGGCGGCACTGCATGTCACGGAGGGGGCATGTGCATGCTTACGTCCCTCCCTGGTTGGTGGTGGTCATGTGATAGGGAAGGCTTAGGGAGAAAAATGGGGGGGGGGGAAGAAATGCCTGTTGTACAAGTAAGCTTATGAAGATTCAGAGAAAGGTTGTCATGTAATTTGATAAGTACATTCAATGAAAATTGAAACATATTTGAACAAGCAAACATTTCACTCTTTCTTTAAACAGTGCCTGCAGATAAAGGTGATATACTCTTACAAATTACATAAAAAAAATAACGAGTGATTTGCCTAATTTAAATAAACAAAATAGTGATGAGTCATATGGAAAAAGAAGTACACTCTTACATTCATCACACCTTTGTGTCCATAAAATTGGAATCGGGTTTTCAAGATTAAATTCCATTGAAGAGAACCTCCTGCAGGTAGAACCTTTTACTTAACCATGATAGGGTCTGATGTTGTCTTTGCTATTTAAGAGTGTGTTATCATGATACATTGTCATTATTCCAAAAGATAAAATGTTTTTTTTTTTTTTTTGCCATCATCATAAAAAACAAGCAAAAAAGTGTTGTTTTGGCATAGTCACAGTACCCATGTGGAGAGCAGAATAGCATCATATACACTTCGAACCATGATGGCAGAAACGTTATGGTTTGGGGTTGCTCTACTGCTTCAGGGACTGGCAGCTGGCAGTCATTAATTCAACTATGAAAATTCAAGTTAAAATGAAGCTGGAAGTTGAACTGGACCTTTTAGCAGGATACTGATCCTAAGCACACTAATAAATCCACCAAGGAATGGTTTAAAAAGAAGAACTGGAGTTATGGAATGGCTTAATCAACCCAAATTTGAACACCATTAAAATGTTGTATGGAATGGGTGCTTTTAAAAGGTCAGTTCATTTGCAAAAACGGTAAAACATTTTGCAAATGAAGTCAAAGTGGTCAAGATTCTCAGCACGCCAATGTCAGAGACTGATGGAAAATTATGCAAAGTGCCTCCAATAAGTTGTTTCTTCTGAAGGGGGCAGTTCTAGTTTCTGAGGCCAAGGATGTACTTACTTTTTCCACAGAAGAAAATGACATCTATCAATATTTTGGCGAATAATAAATGAAAAAACTCAATTTCCTTTTACCCCCAAGGTATATCGTCTTTATCTCTAGGCACTGTATAAAAATGGTGGTCTACTTCTTTTATTCCTTCATTCTTCTTTACAGAGAAACAGGAGCTGTTGACCGCAGCCAAGATATCATGATGGAGATTGACCAGAAGCCAGTACCGGAGTCTCTGTACCTGCAGGAGCACATGCTGGTAAACTACTTCAAATTGCCTATAGGTTTTTAATGAATGTGTGAAAAGAACCCTGCAATGCACTAGTGACACATCCAGTGTTCCAGGGATAGTCTCAAATACACCCTGATGAGGATAAAGCAGTTATTGAAGTTTAATGAATAATTAAATGACTGATTGGATAGATGGATATATGAATGGATGAATAAATGATTTACACATCCTGTTTAGTCATTCTGTGAATAGCTGGTGTGCATGATCCATTCATTCACTCACTCACTCACTCACTTGCTCACTCATTTGCTGGACTGCTTTATCCTGTCTCAGATGTCACTGGGCAAAGATGGGGTACACTCTGAACAGCTCGCCAGACCATCACAGGGCTAACACACACACACAACCATTCACACTCACACCTAAGGGCAATTGGCCTAGCTTGAATGTTTTTGGACTGTGGGAGGAAACCAGAGTACCTGGAGGAAACCCACACATGCATGGGGAGAACATGCAAACTCAACACAGAAAGGCCCAGCGAAAGACTCGAACCCAGGTATGCCACCGTGCCACTCTGGTGTGAATGGTTTCCATAATACACCTCGCGTTTATTTCCATTTCTTCAAATCAAATGATTCTGCAATTCTTCTTTAGTGAAATCAATATATTAGACCATATAATCCTTTTTTTGCGCCTATAAGTGTCTACAAAACCCTCATATAAAATTAAGGCATTGCTTTGCCTGTGATATCAGCTCTGGAGTTTAGTGAGTGCATCTGTGAATATTTCAGAAACAAGCGTGGCAGCTCAGAGGATTTCATGAAGTGTCAACACAGACAGATTTTCCCCTGATCCTTCAGCACAGTACTGTAGACTCTTCAACCACATCAGATACAGAACAGAGCGGTGCCCAAATCCAGGAACTACAGAGGTAAACTACCTGTCCCACATACCTTGTTTGCATTTACCTGTCTGCTCCTTGGCTGCCCTACTTCTCTCACTAACCCACTGTCACACCACACTGCCCTTCCTGGCCAAGTGACCTACTTGTCTCCAAGGCAGAATATGCACGTATGCACACCTGTGAGCTTTAACAGGTGCTTACGTTTATCGACCTTGAGAATATTTTACACAAGTGTGCTCAAGCAAGGCTATGTCCACAAGTGTAGACCTTGGAACAGATCTTTATCCTCCTACTTCACTTAACCTCCCAGCTTTTAGCTCATTTTTACATTTTTACTAATATGCCGTAATTATCTCACTCAGTGCCAACTGATGACTTTGTTCTTTCAGGCAACTGATGGAAGCTGAGCAGAGAAACAGAGACCTGTCACTAGAACTACAAACTTTGCATGAGGAGATTTACAGACTCAAGGTCCATCCAGACAAAGGCAAGAAAGAAGTTCATAAGCTTATACAAGCCAAGACATGTTACAAGTCATGGAATCTGTTACAAACACTAAAACCTGAGGAAGGACCAGGGAGACAAGTCAGGTGCTTTGGATTATCAGAAACAACTAACTAACAGTGAAAAGATATATCTTTTTATACTGCCCTGTCATGGGAGGGTACAGAGAACAATGAAACAAAATGTTGGTTCTATCTGGGGGAGTTGGTCCTATATTTGTTGTTTGTGAAGGGTGTGAGGGCATACGAGGGTGGACTGAAAAGTTCATAGTAATCCATCTCACCATCAGGATGTGAACTTCCATACCAACAGGTTCCAAGTCTGCTACACTGATGGAAGAGTTGTGTAAACCAAATAGTAGACAATGTTAAACAATAAACCACATTTGGTCAAATATGACCACTGCATCATGGTGGCTCAGTGGTTAAGGCTCTGGGTTACTGATCCAAAGGTCAGGGCCAATACTACCATACTGCCACTGTTGGGCTATTGAGCAAAGCCTTTAATGAATGTAAATGAATGTAAAAGTCATACCTATAAAGTATTCAGCCCACCCTCATATACATACGACAACAGAAAATAGGTTTTGGCTATTCTTTTAGTTATTTGATGGCTGAAGGGCCCTTAACAGGAAACAGCACTGGAGATTAGTGTAGACTGAGACAGTGCATGATCATTGCCACCAAAATACATGTAATACAAAAACACTAAAACGCAGGTGGGTCTGGGAAATCCACAGCAGACAAACATTCAGACATGCATACATACAAACATTCCAAACTTTACACAATATCAATAATCATGCACATAATTTAGCTCTGCGCAGGTAGCCAGGTACATTAATCACTATAAACAGACAATAAGCTTGCGACATACTGTATGTGCCTATGATTACATTGTTACATTAACAGTTATACATACAATAATATCATAACATTTTCAACATTTGCAAGATGAAACTTCAATTTACCATGGATTCAATTTAGTAGCAAAGTTCTTTCAATGAGAGGGACAGGATTTTTCCAGCCATGTTACCACAGATGAAAACAATGTTTTAGTAGACAATCACAAGGTTACCACCCCCCAAACACACACACACACACACACACACCTAGGCTGACCTGTGATTGTCCTGATAATAAAAACAACAGAGCCAGTTGTAGTGAACAGGACCCCCATGTGCAGTAATGTTAGCTCTGGTTCCTAATGCTTATAGACCCAATAACAAATACTCCCTGGGCCGGCCCAGGGTACTGCACAATGCCTTGCTAAACTAAAAAGAGTCTAATATGAGGACTGGTATGGGCTGCCTCAGGGACCACTGGGATATTCAAAAGCGCAGTATACCCCTGAAACATTTGTACTCAGATAATAATATCAGACTGGGAATATGAAGCTCATGGTGCAGCAGAGTAGAGAAACAAGCACCAGAGACTTAATATAACAAATAACAAAAATATTACAAACTTAATGGCACAAAGATCTCATATGGGATGGGAGTACTGAATAATACGGAAGCTTCGTGTTAGGCCTTTGTTTGGCCTCTGGCTGCCAAAGTTTTATGTTCTTTTTTTTTTTTTGCAGAGACTGTGAAATTTATTGTACTATTTTTCTGTTAAATAACAATAACAGTGGCCACTTCCTGTGTCTCTCTAAACAGTATAACCTCTTTTTTTAGATCTCTGATGTAATATGATGGTTATAAATATGTTTTTTTTTTTTTATTATTGACACCACTGCACCAAAAACCCAAAACTTTCCTTTTGATGTACAAAGGTCTTGAGTCGGAAGCTGTTAAGTTGAATTATATCTAGTTAAATGATAACTTGAAACCTAAGCTTTTATGCTGAAAATAGCTGCTGAATGATATCAGATGAACATAAACCAACTCCGCCACGCATAAACAGAGTGGAGCCTGTTGTTCTGTTCTGAATGTTTATGTTTAAACCTTTACTCAGAGAACAGCTATAAATGTGTCATCCAGGAATAGGCCACTGCAAGTTCTACACCAGCATGCGCCAATCAAAAAGAATGTGCAGCCATTCCTCACCGAGGCCTCATGGCTAGAAAGCGGAGTGCTGAACCACCTCTCACTCCCTCCTGCTTTCACACCAACAAGCCATTCGTTAAGAAACATACCCAATAGTATGTTCTTATACTTTACATGTGTGAAGCAGGCACCAAACTCGCACTCGCAATTACGCATGCCACTGCACAGCAAAGCATGACCTTTCTCCTGTCTCCTCTGTGTGGCTTAGTGGTCTGCGCATTCCTCTCTAAAGTGTAGTACCTAGTCATAGAAGAAAAGGACATGTATACAGTATGTGTGTATTTTTCCATTCTCCACAGGACTGCACTAATGGCTCTTTCTTATTTGACCACAGAACTGTGTGTGTGCCCATCGCCTGTCTTTCTGCCTGCGTGCTGTGTGGAACCTTTCAGGGATGTAAGCCTGCCTCTTTAGCTTCTTTTCTCTTCTTCTGTGTGAATGGAGCAATACCATCTGTTTAAAATGCAATATTCCACATGGCTCCTCCATCAATGCCCAAAAATACCCCTGAAATCAAAACCTTGATTTGTAAATGACTTACTGTTCTTGGGGCGGCATGGTGGCATAGTGGTAAGCACATCCACCTCACAGCAAGAAGGTCCTGGGTTTGAATCCCAGGCTTGGACATTACTGTGTGAAGTTTGCATATTATCCCTGTGCTTGTGTGGGTTTCCTCTGGGTACTCCAGTTTCCTCCAACAGTCCAAAAACATGCACATTAGGTTAAGTGTTTGTTCCAAATTGCCCCTAGGTGTGAGGGTGATTGGTTGGGTGTGTGTTGGCCCTGCGATGGTCTGGTGAACTCTTCAGGGTTTATCCTGCCTTCATCCAGTGTTGACTGAGATAGGCTCCAGCCTTCCCGTGACCCTAGTAGGAGTAAGCGGTTTGGCAAATGAGTGAGAGTCAGTGAGAAACTCTTCTTGGAAACTGAATACATTTATAAGGATTGATAGATTTAGTTTTAGCACATATTTTTCCATCTAAAACACAGTTTTCACTAGTAATTTTGTGGTAAAACTACTGC
The DNA here is from genome assembly GCA_030014195.1 of Neosilurus mollespiculum. Taxonomy (NCBI): domain Eukaryota; kingdom Metazoa; phylum Chordata; class Actinopteri; order Siluriformes; family Plotosidae; genus Neosilurus; species Neosilurus mollespiculum. The sequence continues at coordinate 1,688,158 of JAQMYF010000016.1, forward strand.
AGGCAGTGTTACATATGAGCTCGGTCTGTGGTGTTGGCTAGCTTTCAGACACTAAACTTGTGCACTAAAATATTCAGCTAGCTTTCTAATGAACAAAATCACCATTGTTTAGCTAATATTAAAAAAAAATACTGAGGAAATAACATTGCCAATCAAGAATTCAATACTAGTGACTTGTAACAGATAAAATAAGCAGATAACCAGCCGAGTACTTCCGTGATAAACATACAGTACATACAGTGCAGTTGTACTGCAGCAGCAAGCAAAGTCAAAATGCAAATTTATAACTGAATTTACTGCTCTGAAATTCACTGATTATCCTATTTTGATATTTTGACCTTCTGAACTGGACTTTCTCATGTTTGTGTTTTGTGCCTTTTTTGTAATAGGGTAGTGCAGGGTTTCACTTTAACAAAAAAGTGTTCAATCATATTTTCACTATTTATTAGAGCCACTTGCTTACTCACTCATTCACTCTCAACCGACACTGGACCCTGGAAGGCAGGGTACACCCTGAACAGCTTCCTAGATCATCGCAAGGCCAACACATACAACCATTCACACTCACACCCTCACCTAGTAGCAATTTCAAACATCCAATTAGCCTAACGTACAGGTCTTTGGACTGTGGGAGGAAACCGGAGTACCTGGAGGAAACCCACACAAGCATGGGGAGAGCATGAATACTTCACCCAGAATTGGTCATGCCTGGGACTCGAACCCAGGACCTTCTTGCTGTGCGGTGGACATGCCAACCACTACGCCACTGTGCTGCTTTATTAGAGCCACATAAGTTTTATTCTGAACAATTTAATACTAAGACCAATAATAAATCAATTTACATTGATAAGAGTGGGATTTCATCTCTGTCTGTACTGTACCCTAGAGGTGTCTGCTAAACATGGAAAATTACTGGGTTGTACATGATAATAAGATAAACAAACAGGACAGAGGAAGAGGACACAGAGTGTTTCCATGGAATATGCATGTATATTCATAGATACTAATATTTTTATGACAGTAAAAATATAAATGCAATGTCATGCCGAAACAGTTCTTTTTTTTTGGTGTTTTATTTTTAAATGTGCAGATATTTTTACTACTATAATTACAAAATCAGTTGTACTTTAACCTGGTAATTATTTATGAAAGATATTGAAAAAGGAAACAAAGCAAGTACAAACTCTGAAACCATTAAATCTCTGCTCTTTGCTTACTGTAACTCACAATATTGAACTGCATACTGCTTTTCATGCCTGAACTGGTGACCCGGTATTTTCAGAACTCAGCATTGCCCCCTGCCTGCCATTACCCACTAGTGAGGCCACTGCTGCGCCACCTGCTGCTTTTTCACAGGGTAAGTATAGTAACATCACACAGCACAAATTTCACTTTGCCTTCACACTTTGATCACTAATAGCAAGACATGATATCAGGTACCAAAAAATCTGGTATACATTAATAGTTGCATAACTTTTTGATGGCATGAAATGGAAAATG
>JAQMYF010000016.1:1689757-1704757 GCA_030014195.1 Neosilurus mollespiculum
CCACCTGACAGAACTGCTTGAATATGTTGTCTGGGCTAAACAGAAATCAGCCCCAGCCTCACTTCTTTGACTATTCTGTAAATTTTCCTATGATTATTTGTGGGTTTGTTGTGCATAGCTCCATAGAAACCCAAAATATCCTTTTATAAGACAATATACTGTGTAGAAGCATCCCTCATGAGCTTCCTATTGCCTTTCTTAGGTGCGTTGGCCTCAGGTGAGGACTGAGTCATACCTGCTGGTGTGTGCAGAGAGCAGAGAACCTCAGATGTGGGAGCGCTACTGCAGTTCTGAGCTCTCCTGAGTGCTGTGGTATGAAGATCGAAGTCAGGTTCCCTCTGTGGGTCTGGCATTATTGCCGGACAGCTTGTATAGTCCAGACTCTAAAACTCTCCACACATAACTCTTAGCCACACTGCTGTGATCCACCCCTATCGATAACATTATTCAGGAGTACTGTAATGTACTGAATGTGCAACTGGGGTTCATTCAGTAACAAGTAGCAAGCATAATTTGTTAATGTTTACTTTATAGGCCTCATTGATATTCACTGATTTCAGTTTCATGCAGGCTGACACTAGATTGCACTTGTTAATGAAAAATGGGTATACGGTCTTTCAGTTTGTATGATACTCCTTTTTTATACACACTTTTGTAATGTAATTTGAGCAAGTACCATCAATTATATTAATCTGTTTGTGTGTATAAGGCACTGACACTAGCACACTCGCAATAGCTTAGGGACAGTCAAATGAAAAAGAGGAGAGGACATAGAGAAAGACCACTGAACCCCAGGTGTGCTGTTAAAATGCACTGTGTACTGAAAAGATTTTATTATGTTTTGTAAAAAGAAAGTATTAAATCTATTGCACATTTAAAAGCTATACATGTTATATAAGTATAACATATTTATTATGGAACTACTAATTTTTTCTTTTTGTCCATAAAATGCTTGAGTGAATAATTGCTTGTGTGGAAAACACATTATTACAACTTTATAAAGGTGTTATTGATGAATATTTTTTTTTAACTAAAAAATAAAAACTGTGTGGTCCATGATCATTTAATTATTTTAGGTTCACTTTGTGGTGGCTCAGTGGTTAGGGCTCTGGGTTACTGATCCAAAGGTTAGGGGTTCAAGCCCCAGTACCACCAAGCAGCCACTGTTGGGCCGTTGAACAAGACCCTTAACCCTCAACTGCTCAGATGTATGAAAATGATAGATTTAAGTCGCTCTGGATTAGGGCATCTGCCAAATGTTAATGAATCATGTTTTGAAGATTTTGTTGTAGAATAGTGGATCTTGAATCCGAAATACATCTCAAGAAGGCTTTTTATTAAAACGCAACCATAATGAACACATTTAGAAATATTAACCAGCATAAAGATTATTTTCTGTACAGACATATTGATCATGACATATTAAAAAGTAGGAAAATAATATGGAAAAATAGTTATGATATAAAACAGCAGATTTTACCTAAAAAGTAAAATATTCTACAGACCGTCCACCTTCACTTCATAGTCAAAGGTTCGTGGACACCTGACCATCACAGGAATTTGTGTAAAATTCTTCTCCAAACTGTTGCAACACAACTCTATAAGATATATTTGTATGCTGTAGCATTATAGTTTCCTTTCCCTGGAACTAAGGTGCCCAGTTACAGCATGGCAATGCCTCATGTATAAAGCATGATCCATAATGGCATGGTTTGTCAGGATTGGAGTGGAGGAACTTGACTGACCCACACAGAGGTCAAACTGTACAGGTTGTGAAGTCTTTGCAGAGCAGTAGTTATTATGTGGCAAAGGAGGGACTACATCTGGAATAGGATGCTCAAAAGTACATGCTGGTGGGATGGCCAGGTGTCCGCAAACCTTTGGTTATAATGTATAGTTGCATAGCATAATGCCTGTTGGCCTACATGAAGCTGCCTGCCTGTGTTATCATGTGTGTAGCAGCAGAGGCTCAGAGAAACCGTGTGTTGGTTTTCACATGTAAAATGCTGTGGTTGGATAGAGCATGAATGGCGAGATGCGGGGCTGACTGGGTGCCTCCTGCATGTGTTTGCGGTAATATCTGCGCAGTGCCGGACTTTCCGGATGCCTCTGACGGACATGCATGAAGTACTCATCTGGCCGGTTGGAAGTGAAGCCGCAGTCCTCACACACAAAGATCTTGGAACGGCGTTGCCGGTACGCGTACTGCTGCCTCACACCATGGATCTTGCGAAGATGAGACTCCAGCGAGCAGCGCTGCGTGAAAGCCTTCTCACACAGCTCACATCTGTATGGCCGGATACCTGCACACAGAGGTGTGGGTGAGAAACGGAGAGCTTCTAGCAGGAACAGATCTTTGCAAGAGGTGCATGTGTAGCATTTCATCACCTGTGTGTGTGCGCATGTGCCTCTTCAGGTCAAAGGTGTCGTTGAAGCCTTTGCCGCAGTACCTGCACTGATGCCGCTTGATAAGACTGTGGCACTTTAGGTGTCGCGTCAACATGCGCTGGAGTGGGAAAATTTTATGGCACACAGGACACTGGAAGTCTCCAGATCCAGTGGCTGAAGCCTGAGAAGAAAATGAGATGGGGGAAAGTGTTTAACACTTAAGGGAAGACAACATTTTAGTCAAACCTTTTTCAAATTTTCCCATTTTTTTTATCTTCTCTTAAACTATCATAAAAATCAGCAGATAAATGTTTATTTCAGTGTTTTGTTAAAAAAAATGTAAAGTTGTCATACAAAAATGTAAAACGCTAAAAAACTAAAAAAGATTGCATTGTGTGCCTTATCAATCCAAAGCACTTTATACCTCACATGCTTTATCAATTGTCTTAGGCAGTGTATAGGCATACCTGTATGTCATACCTGCCTATGATTGCCTTATTTAATTATGCAAGGAACAAATGGTTAAATTTTGACAGTGATCCAGATTATTTTCTGGATGCAGGGAATTTTTAAAGATTTCTTAGCGCGGATGAAATAGTCACCCGAGTAACTGTGTCCAGACAATACCGAAGCGTAACTTCCAGACTTGCGTTCGATGGTGTAATCTCATTCCTTTACCTTTCTGTAAAAATTTTAGGCCGATTATATATAAAATAATAAATAATGCAATTATTAATACTTCCTCATCCGAGCGCAAGGCCTCTTATTCAAGGCAGGCCCTATACACAATGCAATCATATAAATGGCTGCTTGTTTGCATTGTAGGCCTCAAATAATAAACAAATGTTGCATTTATAAAAATGCTGCATTTCTTACAATACCATATTCAATTCAATTCAGTTTTATTTGTATAGCGCTTTTTACAATTGACATTGTCACAAAGCAGCTTTACATAGTAAAATTAATTTAAGGAGAAATCTAAGAATTTTTCCTCCATATGGGGGTACTGAACGGCCTTGGCGAAGGTCTGCGCTCTCTGAGTGCTTTTCTAGTATTATATGTATTATATTACAGATTATGTTCAGGTACATTATTTCTTTCCTTAGTGTAATAAATGTTGGGGTCTATCTAATCTCCTATAAACAGCCTTTTTATCTCTAATTTGCACTCAATCCTGTAAACATGTCCCTACCAAAAGAAGGACCCTCGACAATTTGCCAGTAATGCTTAAATATTAAAATTGCACATTGTAAAATGCATTAACAGTTGTCTGATGAGGTGGAATAATATAATTTATAATAATATAATAATTAATAAAATTTACCTTGACTCTGGTGGCTGAGGTTGAATCAGCGGGAGGAATCGTCTGAAAGAGACTCTGAGGCGGCTCCTGAGAGTTGCAGTGTTCAGGAGTCGCTGTTCCTGATTCGTTACTGCTAGACGCATATGCTGACTCCAGGTCCGCACTGCTGGATGTGCTTACCGGCCCGGAAGGTACACTGTTTAAAGCTGGCACTGAGTGCAGCCCAACAGTGCCAGGTGCCTTTACTGCTACTGCTGAAACAATATGAGTAATTAAAAAATATTTAAAAAAAAAGATAATAATAATTACTAAAATATTAGATTATGTTCATTAACGGGTAGTTTGTGTCAGTAATCAAAAACATCAATGAATCTAATAGAAAAGGTAAACAGGTACTTCAGCTGCCTTAACTACATTTTTAAAATTTGGCAGAGACTCTATCAAGTTATAATAATGGATTATAGTTATTCTAATATTACCGAATAGGTTTCATCATTTTTAGAACTAACAAGACACAGCACTTATGAAGCTCTCATAAATCTTATAAAACTTTGCTTTGATTTTTAAAATTTTTTTATTTTAAATCATGCTCATGAATACATGCTAAATATGTTCCGATCATTTAAAAATGGTGGCGCACGGGAGAACCTTCTGAAACACTGCCACGTAGGATGAAATATGCAAAATAAAAAGTACGTCATGCAACGTGGAAGTTGTTGAAATATTCATTTGAATTTTCAGTTAAATAACGAAACAGACTTTAGAAAAGTCTTGAATGATTTTAGATTTAAGTAAATATTTAATCAGTAATTGGAGTCCCGTATGATCTGATTTCAAGAGTTTGGTGGGATGACAGTCAACACAATGTAAAAATACCTGTACGCTGCAAAACTATTTCACTTCCAAGTTTCTTTTACTCAAATAACTTGGCACGGATCACCTAAATACAGGTCTTTAAATTCAAAAAACACGTCAAATGAAAGCTGACACACTGCTTCCTTAATTAGCTTAATTACATTTTAATTATAAGCCATTAGGGATGTTATCTCTATAGCTTTCTAGAAACTTCTGCATTACCTGCACTGATGTGATTGATCCAGGATGAGTTTTGTTCATCTCCCCATGTCCATACCCCGCACACTTCCCGTTTCCTTCTCACCAAAAATGATCGTGGCATCCTTGATTTTTTTTCCCCTTAGGCCTCCTTTAAATCAATCTAACAGCTAGCTTTACTTCCAGACTCTAACTCGACTCCGACTAACTGGAATTGCATCTACTCTAACTCATCACATTAAAACTTGCAGTCCCTCACCTGTACACAGACACTGTGCTCACAGCTGATCACTACCTCACAGTAATTCTTCTGCGTGTGTCTTCTAACTACACCCCCCCTCCCCACCCTATTCAGCGGTTAGAAAGCGCAAATCTCAGTGCTCATTTCCATACCTCTGGAGGGAGGCCATGGTAGCAGACACACCTGTGTGTGTGCGTGCTTAAGTGTGTGTGTGTGTGTGTGTGTGTGTGTGTGTGTTAACTGCTGCCCTGATGATTTTGCATGCCAGGTAGTGAGAATCTGGTCTCTTCATTCAACTGGTCCTTCCATGCAAATGGCCCACTGGCTCTGCCGGCATGGAGGGCATGGCCTGCCTAACAGGAGCACGCACAGCCTAGACTGCTAGTAAAATCGGGCTTTTATTTCTCATTCCATATAATTGTCTGCTGGGTTTGAATCACCTGGGGCCAGACAAAGGCCATTCAAATCTTTCTTTTACTGTTTACTATCTGTTAACTACCCGGTTTAGAGAAGTGAATGAACCTCTCTCCCCAATTTACAGGTGGCTTTTTCCTTTTGTTGCATGACAGAAAGGGTGAAAAATCACTCCTGTCATGTCTGGGAGCACCCCCAATTTTGAAAATGTTCATGTGTTCATGTGTTCAGTGTTCAACGGATAAATTAATTGTATACATATTTGAATATGAATAGGCATGGAATATGTTTACACAGTATAGCTATATGTTATACAGAGTTGAACTCAATGGGATGAGCGTTAGGCTCATTACACTGAACTCTGACTGGCAAATATATCTGCTTGCATCATTGTCCTGCAGCCTGTATGCAAACTGTTTCTCTGCCTCTTAGACAGCAGAAGATGATGCCTGAACGTAGTTGAGTTTCCATGATGGTTAAATCTATAATGAATCCTTAGTAAAATGAACTTCATTAGCACACACAACTTAACATAGTTTCTAAACACTTATTATATCTTGACACAATAATTGAATCAATCATATAATCCTAATAATTGAATCAATTATTGAATCCTGCCTCTGTAAAGATCACACACATTCATTCACTGGAAAATGAATTTGTATGTTTATGTTTTGTTTGGGGCAGCATGGTGGTGCAGTGGTCAGCCTCACTGCATGAAGGTCCTGGGTTCAAGTCTCGGGTTTAAGGGCGGTTCTGTGTAGTTTGCATGTTCTCCTCATGCTTGAGTAGGTTTCCTCTGGGTACTCCGGGTGTCTCTGACAATTCAAAGACATGCACATTAGGCTAATTGGCTGTTCCCGATTGCCCCTAAGTGTGAGTGTGAATTTGAATGGTTGTGTGTCATTTTCTAAGCCGCTTAATCCTAATTAGGGTTGCGGGGAGGCTGGTGCCCATCTCAGCCGACTCTGGGCGAAGGTGGGTACACCCTGAACAGGTCGCCAGGCCAATGCAGGGCCAGCACACATACAACCATTAAAAAAAAGCTTATATATTTTATATATATACATATATATATATATATATATATATATATATATATATTTATTATATATACTTAATAAAAATCTAACTTGTATAAACATATCTTACATTACATGCAGTCTGTGTAACAGTATAAATAATAATGTAATAAAGTTACAAATTCCACAGTAATTCTTTTTAAAACCTTTATTCATATTTCCACTGTTTCAGTCCAGTTACTTTCCTTTCCCTATTTTAACTATCGCTTTCTCTGGGCCTGTGAACAGTGGAGTAGTGGCATCAGTCTGAAAGGCCACTGTGTATGGTACAGTACACTCACTGGCATCTAGAGACGCTCTCTAACTGTATGCAAATCTTTTCCTGACTTGCTGGGCTCTGCCCTCATTCAAACACACAGGAAGGCTCACTATTTCTGCTACTGTGTATGAAGGTAAAGTAATGATTCCAATCCTATGATTAACTGCTAGACATAGAAAAAAGGCATAATATCAGTTTTTTGCTTTAAAATGCATATGAGACGGGTCGCTTATGTTGTTTTACCAAGTGTACTTTGCAGAGCAAACATAAACACTCAGAACTGAACACTGCAGTTTTGCATAGTTATTTGAACAGTGACCAGTGAGGGAGGGTGCCATGTTTGACTTTTAAATGTTCCTATTTCTAATGTGAACCACACCCACAGAAGAAGAAAAGAACCGGGTGTCTTTTTGTTCACCACTAAAAGCCAGGTATAGTGAAAAGAGCTGTTTGTCAGAACAAAAACAGTGCTGCCTGAATAGCATAGGACTGTTGCAAACGACTGGACTGTTATTTTCAGGACACTGGAGGGGAAAGCTTTAAATGCTCTGAAGTGCAGGTGTTTTGGTTTCATGTTTGTTTTACGTTTTATAGTTTGAAACAGTTTTGTCAAATTTTCTTTTTTTTTACTTTTAAATAACCATATTCACTTTTGTATGGAATGTTTCATATATCTTTTCTGTCATTACTGTAAATGAAAACCATCACCGGGCTACAGGACAAATTACACATTTACATGTAAACGCATTTGCCTAATGGATCCAACAGCCTCTACTGTTCAGAAACTGTACTATCTGACAGAAAGGGTATCATGCGTATGTACAAGTACAAAGCCAATGAAGTACAGTAAGCATCTAACCAGAAGAGCATAACATCAAGTCACATTAAGTGTAAAGTGCATAAAGACACTGAGGCGGCAGCAAAGTGCAAAGGGTGGCATGTTATCAACACTGCAAATAGAATTTAAAGGATGAAAAAGAAAAAAACAAACAAACAGTGCAATGATAGGATGCGTGTAAATGAGTCGTGGATTACAGTAGCGAAGATAGAACAGTGCAGTGGAATGAAGGTTGTATCCTGAAGAAATCTGAGGAACTTGGGGAGACAGATAACAAGTGTTGCAGCTGCATTGTGGATGGCGTGTAAAGGAAGACCCAACAGCAGCATGTTGGAATAGACCAAGTTTGAAATTGTAAGAGTCTAAGCAAACCCCTGCATGGCCTGCTTGGAGATAAAGCTTGATGGATATGAGAAACCTGTATGACTGAGTTAACTTAGCAATGTGAATAGAGTAGAATACCTAAACTTGTGGCTCCAATGCAAAACAAAAGAAGTTCAATTTGATCACCAAACATACCAGAGCAAGTTGATTTACTTTGAATATTTAGGCAGGAACTTTGGTAAATGGTATAGTTAACGGTCAGATTTGAACCTTTAGTGTTCACTTCAAAGACATGGCCCCAAGCACATGTCCAGGCTCATTCAACATGATTGACATGCAAATAGATTCACTTTCCTGCCTCGGCTGTTGTTGGTCTCCATTTATTATTATTTTTGGTTTCCCTGGGACCCCATAAAAGACTAACTTTTATTAAGCAGATTTTTATTATCTACTGATACCAGGATTGTTTTTGTAAAAAGTGCCTTTTAAATCTATTTGTATAATACTGAGTGGCACAGTGGTGTAGTGATACAGTGGTGTAGTCACAGCAGGAAGGTCCTGGGTCTGAGCCCTACCCATGCTTGCATGGGTTTCCTTAGGGTACACCAGTTTCCTCCTACAGTCCAAAGACCTGCATATTATTATATATTAAATAGGTTATATAGGCTAAGTGGCTGTTCCAAATTGCCCCTAGGTGTGGGTGTAAGTGTAAATGCTTGTGTGTATTGGCCTTGCGATGGGCTGGCGAACTGTTCAGGTTGTATCCCACCTTTGCCCAGAGTCTGCTGAGATAAGCTCCAGCCTCCCTGTGACCCCAATAGGACTAAATCAAAAAGCAAATGGATGGATGTGTGATTCTCTGCACTTGTGTCATGTCTGTCTTTTTTCTATGAACCATCTATCACTTCCCCCTTTCTTCACTCCAGATTACAACTTAATCTTAAACTTAAGCGCTTGTCTGTCTGTCTCTGTGTATGTATAGAAATGAAATGTTTGTAAGTTAATATCATACATTGGAGTTCATTCAAATGCAAACTTCACCTCTGACTATTTTTATTCTGTATATAGCTGTTTAAACAAGTAAACTCTGGATAATGTCTGGACAGTCCGGTCCGGAAATGGTTGCTCATTCACACATCTGGCACTCATTTAGAGATTTTCCAAGTTAGATGCATTCTCATGATCTTAAAATGTTTTATCTGGTTTGGCTTCAGGACAGGTTACTAGAATACTATCAGAAGTCAGAAAGTTGGTTCAATTACTTCTGAAGAATTTTTATTTTATATATAATTATGGTATAATTATGAGTCCACCCTACAGTCGCTCTCTTTTGTGGCACTAGAGGGAGAGAAAAGGCAGGTCACGCTAACAGACGTAGCCCACGCTTTAGTTAACGTTAGCCCAAAATGTAATATAGTGAAGGCAACACACACACACACACACACACACACACACACACACACATATATATATATATATATATATATACAAAGCTATCTCCCTACAGGCTCTCATCGATAAATAAAATGTGAAGTTAGTAATCTCTATATAAACAGATACAGAATGAATCCTGGCAGTGAGTAAAATGTACAGAATTATCAATATGAGAAACAGTAGAATGTAAATGTAGTGCAAAATGAAATGTATAACAATGGATGTTGTTGCTATATGGAGGAGTTGTACAGTTTAATGGCCACAGGTAGGAATGATTTCCTGTGTCGTTCAGTGGTACATTTAGGTGGTATCAGTCTCTCTGAACGTGCTCCTGTGACTGATCAGCAGGTTGTGAGCCTATCAGCGGGTGGGTGGTATTGTTCAGTTTTGTCTTCATGCTGGACAAAATCTCCTCTCCGGTCAGAGAGTCTAGCTCCATTCCCACAACATTACTGGCCTTGCGGCTCAGTTTGTTCAGTCTGTTTGTGTCTGCAACCTTCAGCCTGCTGCCCCAGCATGCAACAGCATAGAGGATAGCGCTGGCCACAACAGACTCATAAAACATCCTAAGCAGTGTTCAGCAGATGTTAAACAACCTTGGACGTCGCAAAATAGAGACGGCTCTGGCACTTTCTGTAAAGTGCGGCAGTGTTCTTAATCTAGTGCAGTTTATTCTCAATATGAACTCCAAGGTATCTGTAATCCCCCACCATTTCCACATTGACGCCCTGGATGGAAACGGGTCCCTGGTGTTTTGGATCTCCTGAAATCCACAATCAGTTCCTTGGCCTTTGTCACATTAAGCTGCAGATGACTCTGCTCACAACATGTGACGAAGGAATCCACAGCAGTCTCATCACCTCCACTGATACATCCAACTACAGCAGAGTCATCAGAAAACTTCTGAAGATGGCAGGTCTCTGTGCAGTAGCTGAAGTCAGTTGTGAAGAGGGTAAAGAGAAAAGGGGAGAGGAAGGTCCCAGTGTTGCTGACCACCGTGTCCGGCATGCAGTGCTGTAGGCGCACATACTGTGGTCTTCTGGTCAGGTTGTCCACAATCCAGGACACAAGAGAGCTATCCACCTGCATCGCTGTTTGAATGAGTGTGTGTGTGTGTGTGTGTGTGTGTGTGTGTGTGTGTGTGTGTAAGTGAGACTGAGGTTGAAAGAGGGTGAAAGAGAGAGTGTGTTTGTGGGTGTGTGTAAGTAAGAGAGCGATAGAGAGAGAGGGAGTGAGAGAGAGAGAGTGAGAGTGTGTGTGCACCTATGGATGTATGTAAGTGAGAGTGAGGGAGAGAGAAAGAGAGAGAGAGAGAGAGAGAGAGAGAGAGAGAGAGAGAGACTGTGTGTGTGAGTGTTTATGGGTGTGTGTGAGAGTGCGAGCAAGAGCGAGAGAGAGAGAGAGTGTGATTTTTATATATACGTATTATTTAGAATGGCATGTTGGTGCAGTGATTAGAAGTTTTGCCTCACAGCAAAAAGGTTCTGGGTTCGAATCTCACAGCTGAATTAGGCCTTTTTGGGTGGAGTTTGCATGTTCTCCACGTGCATGGGTCACTTTCCATTGGTTACACTGGTTTTCCTCCCACAGTCCAGAGGCATGCACATAGGGTCAAATTGCCCCTACATGTTAATATGAGTGTGAGCGGGTTTTTCATGTTGTATCCGTCCATGCGTGGGTTAAATCCGGGTACTCCAGTTTCCTCCCACAGTCCAAAAACATGCACATTGAGCTGTTCCAAATTGCCATTAGGTGGAGATGGAAGTGTAAATGGTTATGTGTGTGTTGCTTGTGAGTCTGGTAAGCTCTTCAGGGTGTTCGCCCAGTGTCGGCTGAGATAGGCTTTAGCCTTCACGCGACCCTAGCTGTAGGATTAATCGGGTCAGCAAATGAGTTTAGAAGGATTACTCTGTTCAGTAAATGAGTGGAGACAGTAGATGGAAGATACCCTGATGTTACCAGCCTCGTAATGATAAGCTTATGTTGCAACACTTCAAGTATCCACAAGGAGGCAGATGAGGACACTTCAGTTTATTCTAAACAGTAGAATATCAGAAATCTAACTTTAAATAGCTACATTTTTGTATTAATTGTATTTGTACCAGGTGTTGCTGTTTCACCAGTAAAAGAAATGTATTTCTATTATTATTATTATAATATTTCTTTTGCAGGAAGGGGGGGGGGGGTTCCTGTAGAGTGAAGCCATGCAGAGACACTGCTCACGTGTATGAAGGATGAAGTGTTATTTCATGTCAATGCGGATGAAGCATCAAGCTGATCTCAGATCAGATTCATCCTCCACTCAACCAGGAAACTGTGGCTTGCTCTGAACAGCCGGGTGAGAAGCGGATGCCACTGCATTCCTTTCAGATGCCTTTTCTTTCAGTGTGGCTTGTTTTTGTGTAACGCGAGTGACAAGATCAGCTCGTGAAAATGAGGTAAGTCCAACAAACCCTGGAGTTTAAAGCCTGTAGGGTTGCAGATCCCTGATTTTATACTCATGCGACTTTTAATTCGACTTTACTGGCGCGTGCTGTTCTTGCTCTGCCTTCCTGGGTCTAAGACAAAACATCTAAAAGAAAACCACAGCAGTCCTTAAAGTTTAGCACTGTGTGCACTGATAATTCATTTGTGGTTTTTTTTTTCCTTTCTACACACAAGTTTAAAGGGGAGAATCTGTAGGAAACTTTGTTTACCCTGTAGCTCTATTTATAAAGTGGGAACTTGAACTTGAACTCATTTCAGCTTCATTAGAATAAACAGTGTCACCAAACTGCTTTACAGAAATGATGACATTATTTAAAACCCTAATATCCAAGTTACACCGGGGTGACTGCGGCGAAGAGACTCACCGAGTCGACAAAAGGAAGAAGTCTTGAAGGGAACCAGCCTCCAAAGGAAACCCATCCTCTTCGGGTCACCGACACCCGTTACTAGCTTTATATACAGTATCTTGACTCTAATTCTACATACTGTTCAGTACTAACCAGGATCGAGTCCACAGGACCATCATGATTACAGCAGCAGTTCTTAGAAAGATTAAGATTTGGTGTTGAAGCATATTTGAGGAAGTACAGCCTCATGTTCGTGTTTTGGTGTAGGCCGATTCAGAAGAGCAGGTGGTGAGAAACTCCTACCAGATCTAACAGAATTCGGGAATCAGAATGAATTCGGACCGACCTGAGAACAGAGAGAGGAAAGCAGGAGTAGTGGCACTGTGTCAGAATCAGACGCCAGCATCAGATCTGACAGAGACAGGAGGCTACTTGTGCAGCTCGACAGACACAGACAACAGATTTTGACATATTTTTACCCTTCCGGGTTTTAAACGGGTGTACAGTGTAACTGGATTAGCCCCCCCCCCCCCCCCTTCTCCTGTATGTGTGAAACGACTCAATTCTGGCAGCCTGATCCACACCATCTCAGTGAAGCTGATCGTAGGATCATTTGGCTGATTTCATGATGCTGGAAAAATGTACTATATATATATATATATATATATATATATATAAATAAAATAGTTGCGCGTGCTTATTTCAAAAGTCACTCTATGTCCAACATAGACTACAGGGAGTGAAACACAGCTATAACATGCTGATTACATCAAACCTAACCATTTCCTCCACAGTTTTGAGGAAGTGAATACAAATTCAAGGTGGTTAAAAAGAAAAACTCAGGTATTTATGACTTTCTCACATACCTAGTTTTTTCCCCTTTAAACTGCGGTTTCTTTTATAACATAAAACTTCAGAATCCAGTCATATGTGGATATATATTTCAATCTATAATAGGTGCACATAAACACTAAATGTAAATCCTCCTTCCTCTTAAAGCTAATAAGTAACCCTCATTTGATTCTTGTGCATGTAAATTTGCAAACGGTTAAAGCAACAACTGTACCTTCCGTGTTCTGAAGGCTGGCTGGTGATCGTAAATCTATAGCAACAAGGAATACTAAAAATATATAAAGAAACATGTTTCTTTTAATTAGAACTATGTCTGATGAATTCTGCATCTGATATTAAAACAACGATAAAATGAAAGTAATGCAAACAAGTCTTTCTTGTTATCCCGGGAGTTACAGATTATATTTGCGGCTTTTATAATTTATTCTTACAACCTGACTTAAAAATTGATCACTCACTCACTCATTTGGCTAACCGCTTAATACAACATAACCTATAAGGATTGCGGGAAGGCTGGAACCCATCACAACTGACCATGGGCGAAGGTGGGGAAGGTGGGGTACACCCTGAACAGCTCACCAGGCCATCACAGGGCCAACACACACACACACACACACACAAAACCATTCAAATTCATATTCCCCTCCTAGGGGCAATTTGGAACAGCCAGTTAGCCTAATGTGCATGTCTTTAGACTCTGGGAGGAAACCAGAGTACCCGGAGGAAACCCACGCAAGCAAGACAAGAACCTACAAACTTCGCACAGTAACATAGGCACACTCAAACCCAGGACTGATGTGCTAACCACTACATTACCATGCTGCCTTTTATAACAAGTGTGTGTGTGTGGGTGAAAATAGAGTTCTAAAACTAGACATGCACAAACCAAAGCGCTTAGCCTCAAGGCTGTCCACTCTGTACACTCAAAAAGTAGACTGTAAAAACAGTGAGTATATCTAGACCCAATTAGAAGACCTAAAACAACCACATATCCGGAGTGTGAGAGATCGCGACTTTTAATAATAATGTTGGAAGCTCTTTTTAAATACATTAGAAAGCAATTTAAAAAATGATCTTCATATCACAGATTGAAATTACACATCATTTTGCATGATGCACACTATTTCTATTGCTCTGAAATGTGCCTCTGTGTCTCTGCATGAAAGTAAAAACAACATAAATCTGACTATAATTGTTTATTATAGACCATATTGTATTATCATAATTTGTTTAGTCTGTTTGTTAAGGTACTTAATTGGTTATTATTATAATTGTTACAGTTGTAGCCACCTTACCAACAGTGTTATAAAGATGGTGGTGTAGTGCATAGAGTAAGAACCAGTCTGTACATCCTTATATAGACATGCGACATGTGAGTTGTTTTTATATCTTCCTGGGGACCAGTGTACTTACAAGAATATGTATATCAAATAGATTTAAATTTACCTGCTGTTTACAAGGAAACATAACTCTTTATATACAGTAGTGAGCAGTGAATTGCAGAGAAATTACTTTTCTATACTTTTTGGGTGAAAATATAATGAACAGTGCTATTGTAGGCATTGAGGACCAAAAAAATATTCCTTAAAGTATATTGAGGTAAAAGTATGGCTAATTAACAAAAACACTGAAAATACCAATTTTTTTTTTAAAAAATTGAAAGTTGTTGCAAATTAATTTTTTTTTATTTTTGCATAGCATGAATGAACTTCAAATCATATGGAATGGTTCAGTAAGTGAAGAAATTAAAAAAATATGTGAACACTGTGCCTGAAAGGTTAAATGCTGTAATCTAAGTAAAGGGTGGCCACACTACATATTGACTTTTTTTTCCTCAAAAAAGAGACTGTTATTTATTATTATTATTTTTTTGTTATTACTATATATTGTTGTTTGTTTATTTATTCTCATCAATATGATCCAATATTACATGAAATAAATATTTGAATAGTACTTGGTTTCTGATTTATCTTCATTT
>JAQMYF010000016.1:1707257-1708415 GCA_030014195.1 Neosilurus mollespiculum
CACTGAGATTCTTTAATGAGTGCTGTAGAGGAATCGCAGAGGGATGCATGTTTGTGGAAAATAGCAGAGTAGGGTGCTGTTTTTTCCTCACTTGGTGGTTTTGTCTTTTTGTCAGTCTCACAGTTTGCTGTCTGCATTTGACTTCCTGTGTGTGTGCTTTTAAACACTGTAAATCACACTGCCACTAAAACCAGATTTAATTAGTCAATTTTAAAATCCCTATTTATACTATTAATTTAAATTTGTAATTTTTTTTGCCTTTTTACCAATAAACAAAAACATCAGCCACATGCTACCATGCTAACCCTGTGCAATGGTGCTAACTCTTAATGGGTTCTTCATAACTGACCCATAAAACTGCAGATCCAGTTAGATGTTCCATGCAGTACAGAGTTCTCATAGTTTTGACATTTTTATTAGTTTGAGTTTATTTCAATTTTCAGATTCTTTTGTGTCCTGTTTCATTTTAGTTAGTTTTACAAATGCATATGTAGGTTTTTTTTTTAAAGTAAGTGATGAGTTCTAGTTTCTATTAAGTTTTACTTTTAGCATTTACTGTACTCCACTGCCACCCTTTGTAAATATTGCAATACTGTCAATAATCGATAATTGTATTTGTGTTAATTCTTCTTTTGCTACATTTCCTTTTCCAGGTTGTTATTAACTGCCCACTTGTGAGAGGTATTAAGTACAATCAGGCCACTCCAAACTTCCACCAGTGGCGAGATACTCGCCAGGTGTGGGGCCTAAATTTCAGCAGTAAGGATGAAGCTGCACAGTTTGCTAACACCATGATGCATGCATTAGATGTGCTCAACGGTGAGACTAATTCCAGACACACTATAACTCTAAGGTGATCGCTACTATTTAGTGTCTCTGAAATTGTTAGTTTGTTCTGTTCTCTTTGTTTTATAGGAGCAGCTCCACCGAATGGACCAAGTGTTGAAGAGCAGCAGAGGTACTCACTCATCACTCACCCATCACACACACACACTCACACAATGACTAAGCACTCCGTAAAGGCACACAGTGTTTATGTACTTAGCTGGCTGGACTCACAGACTGCATTTAATATCTGCATTCCGTTACCTGAAATAATAATAATGTAATAAACTGTATTTACTTTCTGGATTCTTACATTTATACCATACACCACAT
>JAQMYF010000016.1:1715875-1761543 GCA_030014195.1 Neosilurus mollespiculum
ATATATTTAAAAAAACAGAGATATAGAAATAAATACACATATATATATATATATATATATATATATATATATATATATATATATATATATATATACACACACACACATGAGACAGGTTTATATATTTATTATGAGGCACATTATATACTTATGTCATATCTTTCAGCTGTCCAGTGAAGTGTGAAGTGTTCTGTACATCCAGTAAATGAAATGAAGGGAAAAGCTCAGCATTCTTTGCTTATTATATTTTTATGATGTTATTTTATTCAGTTGTTTTATTACCTGAAAAAATTAACATTAATTAACATGAAGTAATAATAATTAAGTGCGAATTTTACCTTTTATAAAGTTATCTTTCATCCACTTGGTGTTATACATGTTTCTAACGAAGAACTTTTGCTGGTAGAAAGTGAGCCATGCGATGTGATGAATTGTGAGCGAATGTCATTTGCTGATTTTTTTTTTTTCTGCCTCAGGGATTAGCAGATGCTAGCATGTGTACATTTACACATTTTATTTTATTTTTTTTCATATTTTTGATTGGCAAAAAAAAACAACAACAATGTGTTGCTCATGCTCTTGCTGTGTTTGCTTTTTGTGATTTTTATGCACTTTTTGTTACTAAAAATTATTAAGACTAGTGTTTGAAAAATGGGATTGTATTTTCAAACTTCGGTGGTATTGTTCAGTGGTACTGTTCAACAACTTTGAGACTTCATCCATATGATAAAATTGAGTAAAAATACAATTTGTTATTTAAGGGGTTCTGAAATACAACCAAAATTTATACTGATTTTGACTTGCTGTTTTTTTATTTTCAGTATTTTTACCTCTAACATGTACACTCAGTTATGCATTACAATAATGAAATAACATTTCAGATGCACTATATTCATTGTAAATCAACTTCTCCTGTGGGGTACTCACTCACTCACTCACTTATTTCACAGGAAGGCTCAGCCAACACTGGGCAAGGCAGGGTACACCCTGAATAGTGGGCCAGACCATCACAGGGCAACTCACCCACACACAACCTCTCAGACTCACACCAATGGACAACTTGGAACAGTCACTTAACCTAATGTTAATATCTTCCGACTGTGGGTGGAAACCACAGCTAAGGGTCACCTAAAGGAAACCCACACTAGCACGGGAAGAACATGCAAACTCCACACCGAAACTCCTTAGCCCAGGAATCAAACCCAGGACCTTTTTCCTGTGAGGTGGATATGCTAACCATTACACCACCATGCCACCCTCCTATGGGGTAGCAAGAGGTAAAGGTACTATACAGTATAGAATATCTGTATGTGCGTGTGTTATTAAGTGCCTTTGATAATTACTGCAGTGATCCATAGTACTGTGAACATTTTTAAACCTAACTGATGCAGTGAGTACCTTTTCATTTCTTATTCAACACATAAGTAGGTATATTCTGTGGTTATGGAGATGTTAGGGTGTTTCAGAAGGCTCAAATTACTGACCTGCATCAAGCAAAGGAAACAGCTAAGGACAAAGCTAAAGTTACTGAACTGTTTAACAAATGAATACATCTTGGAAGGATCATACAGAAGTGTCAACGTTGTGGAGGAAATGTGGTCAGAAAAAAACCTTGACTTGATCACTTAAACACTTGGTGAAGAAGAGCTGTAAAACTCGTGGCTATGTTTAATAATTAAAGTAAAAGCACTTCCACATACAGAGTACAACAAGTACTCAGAGGACTGAGACGAAGCTGCTGCGTGATAATAAGATGTTGTGTTAGTTGTGTGTTAGAACAAGTATTGGTGAATCTAATCAGAATAAAAGGCTTCAATTTGCTACAGAGCGTATGTGAAAAATAGTAAACTTTGTGCTGTTTGGATAGGTCAGTCAGTTTGGGGATTTCGATCAGAACTCTAGTTCAACCACCAAGTCTGATGTAGATGAAATAACTTTATTCTATTCTTTGCAGGTTAGATAATGTTTGATTACGTCTCTTGTGTGGCAGGTCACCCCTGATCCGTACTCAAGATAAAGATTTGGAAAATCAATGATACCACAGACAAAGCAAGCAGTTATAAAGAAACTCTACAGAAAACACAATAGGTCACAATAAACTCTCCATTTCTCTGTCACAATGTCCTGTTGGTGTGTCGCACGACGAAAGGTGTGACGAGATGGCCTTTTCAACAGTACGTATTACACTCTAGTCTGTAGTCTAATGAGTCCAGATTTTCTCTGTTCCATATTTCAGGACATTTTGGTACATCAGGGTATGAAAGGAATCACTGGGGCAGTGGTTAAGTGTCTTAACTTGGAAAAATAACTGGAAGGTTGTGAATTAAAATGCCCAGCATGCAAGCTGACACTGTATGCACTTGAACAAGACGCTTTAGCTTCAGCTGCTCAGCTGTGTAACTCAATCAACAAAGGCCCTGGATAAGGGTGTCTGCCATATAGTTCACATGTACTGTTCGTTGTATGAGCCTCTGGAGCCATTCTTATGAACTGTGGTTGCTTCAGTTAGTCAGATTTAGACTCAGCAGTATTATATGGCAATAAAATACAGTCAACTGACTGCCTAAATATATTCAATGGATTTTTTTCTTCCTTAATGGCCTAAAATTCGAGCTTAAATTGTGAAAGAATGGTTCAGGGGGCATGAGGATCTGCACAGATGAGTTGGCACTAGAGTCATGACTTTAACTTCATGCAAAGTATTTGGGATGTGCTGGAGGAGGTATCAATAAAAGATCTTGTCAAAAACATTATAGTAATAAATGTTTAGACATTGCAGAAAGTTGTTGAAACAATGCCATGGCAAATGGATGCTGTAAACAAATGTAAACATGGTCCAACAACATATTTTGTATGTGAGGACATATGTTTGTATTTGAGGAGGGGTTTATAACAGGATCATCTTTTAAGAAGGCACAAGAAATACTTACTACAATAAATTATAAGTGAAACCTTAATCCCAGTGTTCTTTGATTTGACCTGTATAGGTGTGTTACATCGCACATTCTTAACAGTAATATCTGCACAGTAAACTATTTACACCAGATAACCTTTTTATAATATTCCGTCCCACCAATAAGCATGGTTATACTGGGAATTAAAGGCATATGTTTTTAATTTTCAGATAAAATACAATCTATGCAACTTTATCGGGGCTAATACTTTTACTTACTTCCAAGGAATATTAAATACACATGAAATACAGTGTTGTAAATCAAATCTAATCGGCCATGATGTCTTTCTGAAACCATTTGCTTGCTCCTGTACGTATGACCCCTGCACTGGGAGCGACGGTTTTAGTAAACATTGTCATGTTGAGGCGAACGAGAGCACAGAGACGTTTCCACTTTCTAAGAATCGGTGTTGCACTGCCAAGTTATCTCACATGTGCAAACTCGTTTCTTCAGTCATGTGGTCTTGTTATTGTTATTGTAAACAGAGACAGAACAAAGACAAGATGTAAAACAGGAGAATAAAATATACCAAGCATGTGAGCTGGGGTGGTTTCAGTTTCAGTTAATTTTGAATATGTACATAAAAAAAGTATATAAATAACAGAAGTGCTCAACTCACAAAGGACAGTGTGGTGGTGTAATGGTTAGCATTTCCATCCTATAGCAGGAAGGTCCTGGGTTCAAATACCGGGCTTGGCCATTTCTGTGTGGAGTTGCATGTTCTCACCCCGGTTGCGTGGGTTTTCTCTGGGTACTCTGGTTTCCTCCCATAGTGCAAAGACATGCACGACCCTAGTAGCAGTAAGTTATAGTTGTGTGTATTTTGTTATTCGTATGTCTGTGTGTGTGTGTGTGTGTGTGTGTGTTATTCAATTCAACAGATTTGTAAATGGCAAAAAAAAAAAAAAAAAAAAAAATCAAGACTGATTAATATTTTACAAACTGCTAGAAACAGTGCAGGGTGCTTTGGTATTTAAATAGTTAATTTTAAAGTGCCGGCGGCAGTCTGATCACGTGATTAGTCAGCTGACTCCCTGTTTATTGAAGCCATGGAGAAAACATATTGGTGGGGAGTGTTGACAGAAGGAAGGAAATATAGAGGGAGTCACGGTGTGTGTGTGTGTGTTTTTTGTTCTATTTTAACAGTCAGGGGTAGTTTGCGTTTTAAAGTGTGAATTTTTCAGAGGAGGAACGTGTGACTGGTGGTTATTAAACTTCCGGTATGATAAACCAGTCAGACGTCACAAGGGAGAGAAACGTTTAGTGACAAACGCCCTTTAGGAGCCAGTGAACGCTTCACGGTTTGGTCGCTTCGGGTCAGCAGGACTGATCGCACTGTTATTGTTGCACCTCTCCGGGGTTCAGGATGAACTGTGTGTGTTTGATTACAGCAGTTTTGTTTCTGCTGTCTCTCTGCTCGTCTTATCCTCTTCATGGTGAGACGGATATGGCTGATTTTATGGACGTAAACCCTCTGGAGAGATTTAAAGTCCGCTTCAGCTGGCACAACGTCAGCTGTCCGGTGTGTAAAGCTGTGTTCACTGTGGTGGATATCGCCCTTTTGGTAAGTATGTAGTTTCTGTGAACTAACATGTCCATGTCTCTGAGGCTCCAGGAGCTACAGATAGCAAAGTGCAGCTGTTGGATGGACTGAGATCAGAAGCTTCAGTCACACATGCTGATTACCTGTACTGTACTTCAGGTGGTACCCATTTCAAAGGTCTCAGTCAGTAAATAGGGTTGAAAATGATGGTCAGATTAACCACAGGGACTGATAATGAAGAGCAACTGAGTGTCAGAGCAGGATGCAGTGTTTCTCTAGTGTTCTGTAGTGACTTTCTCCCTTCTGGATGTGCAATTCTGTAGTGATCAGTGACTGAAAGTCAGAAGCTGGTGTGTGTGTGTGTGTGTGTGTGTGTGTGTGTGTGTGTGTGTGATTGTTACCCTGTTTACTATTTATTATTTTGTTCACTATATAATGCTTATAGAATGAGCCAGGTTTTATTTTATTCACTACAAGTAACTGGATAAAATTAATTTACAAATAACTTTTACTGAGCATATATTAGATTTTTTACATAATTATTTTATTGATTTAATTTACCAATTATATTATTATATAATTATAATTTACTGATTCATAATTTATTCATGATCCCCCCCCCATCTGTCCCGATAAAGATGCATTGAATTTCACCCAGACAAAAAACAAAAAAAATCAAAAACAAGAAAAATTTTTTTAAAGAACATTTTATAATAATTTTTAGAAATGGAAAATTTGTGTTAATCATTCATTTTTTAATACGTGTACATTCAAAAGAACGTTTTATAATCACGAGACTGTTGTTGTTGGGGACTCTATAGGATCCCCAGACAATGCAGATTTTTTATTTTTATTTTTTATGGTACATCACAGATTTTGGAATAGTGCCAAAATCAGCATGGTGAAATTATGCTTACAAGTATGTTTACATCTGTGGGTCTGTGTACCAGATGTCTTTAACCTCTGACAACTGACCCAATCATGTGCAATCATTACCATGCAATAATAGATGCTGATATTGCACAGGAAAGAGGGTAAGGCATATACACTGCCTGGCCAAAAAAAAAAAAAAAAAGTCACACACTAATATTTCCACGGAGAGCATTTAGCCTTGATCACAGCATGTAATCTCCATGGTATTGTTGATCCAGTTGGTCAGGTCGAGGCTCAGCAACATTAATATGGCAATAAAATAAAGTCAGCTATCATGTTATCAGGTAACCAGGTTATCACAGAAGAGTTTACGGAGTGGTTTGTTTCTGTTCGCCTTGCTTACAGCATGTAATTGTCTTGCCATTGTTTCAACAAACTTACAACATAACATTTATTTCCATCCAGCGTTGGGTTCATTTCTCACCGACGGCTTGAATTGATGAGGGAAAAACTGAACCCCTCCATAAAGTCTTCTCCAGCACATCCCAAAACCTTTCAGTAGGGTTAAGGTCAGGACTCGGGTGCCAATACATATGTGAAAATGATTCCTCATGCTCCCTGAACTACTCTTTCATTATTTGAGTCCCCATTTTATATCCGTGCTGTCAGGGGAAAAAAGGTAAATCGCTGTGATAACCTGCTCATTCAGTACATTCAGATCATCAGCTGACTAATTTTTTTGCCTCATTAATGTGTGTGTATAAAATATAAAACAATACTACCATATTAAAAAAAAACAAACAAACAAGACTTTAAAAGTGAATTTAGTTATGAGGGGGAATAAACGATGAATACTAAAATGGATTTTAAGTCAGTTAGCTCCTTGTATCCAGTCAGTCAAATGTCCCAAAGACAAGTGTATTATGGCACCAATGTTATCATGATATTAATATTATGTTATGATTCTTCAGCTGTAACATTCCAGTTTAAAATAATTCACTGTTTTTAACTAACCTTTAACTATGTATGTGCTGCTGACGTTTTAAAGAGGAGAGAAGTGCTATTCACACTTTGAGTTTCATAATGACTAGCAAAAGTGTGAAACTGTGACCACATTGTCGTCCTTTGTCAAACTGTTGATTTTTTTTTTCTCAGTACTTTGTACCTCAGGGTTGACGTTGTACATAGAGTGAGATCTTAGAACCCTGCATGTTAGTGCATGTGACTGTTGTATTCCTATGACTATAAAATTGTTACTTAAACCTTTTTGGTATTTTTTCTCTTGCCTTGGCCCTCTTTTAAGAGTGATACGAACATGGAGCACGTGGCTCGTGCAGTAGGAGAAGCATGTGTCCGTTTGCACTTGGCAGATGAAAATGTGTGTCGGGACATTACAGAGCTCTTCCGCGATGACTTCATTCATGCCCTCCAAGAGTCTCTTCTCTGGCCCACAGAGGCCTGTGCATTACTTCTGGGACCTTCATGTGGACATTTTGACATCTATGCCCCCTGGAATATCACCCTGCCCAATATCCCCAAACCTACAGTGGTCCCTCCTTCACCACCCAAATCTGGCTCACCTCAAAGCAGGGTGCTCTTCCTTACTGATATCCACTGGGATGCCGAGTACTCTGAGGGCAGTGCAGCCGACTGCAAACAGCCTTTGTGCTGCAGGAACGAGTCTGGCTGGGCCAACTGGAGGCATCGTGCTGCAGGTCACTGGGGTACCTACAGCAAGTGTGACCTTCCATTGCGTACAGTGGAAAACCTCCTAAAGAATGTAGCCAAGGCAGGACCCTGGGACTGGGTCTACTGGACAGGGGACATCCCTGCACATAATGTTTGGTCCCAAACGAGGTCACAACAGCTGAATGAGCTGACGACCATCTCCAGGCTCATCAGGAAGTACCTCGGACCTAACGTTACTGTGTACCCAGCCATTGGCAACCATGAGAGTACACCAGTCAACAGTTTTCCTCCTCCATTTGTGTATGGAAATCGTTCCTCCCAATGGCTTTATAACACCATGGCAGAAGAATGGGCTCCCTGGCTTCCTGCTCAAGCTCTGGAGACTCTGCGGTAAGCATAATACAGCCAGATTTAGTGGGCATAAATCATTTAATTCTGTTAAATAGAGTCACCATAACTCAAAGTTGTGCATAAAATGACAGTGAAAATTTTCACATCAAATTTGAAATGTATGAATGGATTCATACATACCCCATTAGTACTTTTTTTTTTTTTTTTTTTAAATAAGCTACTTATAATCTACTTCTTATTCTTAATAACAAGCAACATTAAGTATTAAATCAGATTATGCCCAGACTGTGAGATTTGTACATTCTTTTGTATAATTGTGATTTATTTCATACATCATTGACTGGATATACATTTTTTTTTAAGTATATATTTGTATGTAAACAGTATATATAACACATGCAAACGGTCCTTTGTACTCTGTTGGTTATTCTTATCAACTGTCTTGAACCTTGAACCAAGCATTGATGTTTTCAAGTGAGCTTTATTAAGTGTTGGAAATTTCATTCCAGCCGAGGAGGTTTCTATACTGCCCAGGTACAGCCAGGCCTGAGGGTGGTGTCCCTGAATATGAACTTCTGTGCAAGGGAGAACTACTGGCTGATGGTGAACTCTACAGACCCGGCAAACCAGCTCCAGTGGCTTGTACACATTCTGCAGGAGGCTGAGAACAATGGAGAAAAGGTAGAACTGCAGTCTCTCCTGGACTCTCCGTAAACTATTCAGGCCCTTTTCAACTGTAGTGAAGTTCAAGTCAGTATTTTAAGAAGGTTAAAAGTTCTGGAAAATGCCTCATAAATAACAAAGCAAAACAGAGAAATTTGCCAAAACTAACCATGCTTTTAATAATTTAAAGTTATATTTAATGTAGTGTAACATAGGGTGACACAGTGGTGTAATGGTTAGCATATATATAGTTATCTGCCTCACAGCAAGAAGGTCCTGGGTTCAGGTCCTGGGTTCTGCAAGGGTGTTTTTGTGTGGTATGTTCTATCTGCCCTGTGATGGCCTGGCGAGCCGTCCAGGGTGTACTCTGCCCTCGCCCAGAGACAGCTGAGATGTGCGCCAGCCTCCCCGTGACCCTAATTAGGATTAAGTGGTTCAGAAAATAAATGGATGAATGTTCTCCCAGTGTTTGTGTGAGTTTTCCCTGGGTGCTCTGGTTTCTTTCCACAATCCAAAGATATGCACTTTAGGCTAACTGGCTGCTTTAAATTGGCACTAGGGGTGTGTGTGTGTTGGCCCTGAACTGGTGAGCTCTTCAGGGTGTACCTCGCCTTTGCCCAGAGTCGACTGAAATGGGCTCCAGCCTCCCCACAATCCTAGTGGGATCAAGCGGTTCGGCATTGACAAGGGTAACATTTCATGAACTAGGATAAAAGTTATAAACTCTTGTTCATTCTTGCTTTTTTCGGTTTTCAACAAATAATGTGAAGCAGCAGTTTTACATCTGATAGCCTGTAAAATGCTGACACTTGATGCTCCCGGCTAAACTAATGTCTCCTCACAGATAACCTTGGAATCTGTTTATGTGAAGTGTTTCCTAATCAAATTCCTGTTTAAGATGATGGTGCAACAATAACCCAGTATAATGAAGAGTTTCATATAAACCTTGCAGCTGGCGGTACTGTTGGAACTGATCACTTGCTCATTTGCCAAGCCGAGTAATACTACTAGGGTCGTTGGAGGCTGGAGTCTATCTCAGCTGACAATTGGTGAAGGTGGAGTACACCTTAAACAATATTCAATTCAGTTTTATTTGTATAGTGATTTTTACAATTGCCGTTGTCACAAAGCAGCATTACATTCATTCATTTTTTTAAGCCGCTTAATCCTAATTGGGGTCGCGGGGAGGCTGGTGCCCATCTCCGCTGACTCTCGGCGAGGAAGAGGTACACCCTGGACAGGGTACACCCTGGACTGGCCATCGCAGGGCCAACATTCACACAACCAATTACACTCACACTCACACCTAGGGGTGATTTGGAACAGCCAATTAGCCTACTGTGCATGTTTTTCAGCCCAGGACCTTCTTGCTGTGAGGGGGACATGCTAACCACTACGCCACTGTGCCACCTGCAGCTTTACATAGTAAAATGCATTTAAACAAGAACTTAAACAGTTTGCCAGACCGTTGCATGGCATTCACACCCAGAGTCAACTTGGAAGGGCCACTGAGCCTAATGTACATGATTATTGGAGGAAACCCACGCAAGCACAGGGAGAACATGTAAACTCCACCCAGAAGCGCCTTCACTGAGCACAGGACTCGAACCTGGACCTTCTTGCTGTGAGACGGATGTGCTAACCACTACGCCACTGTGCTGCACTATGATATTTCTGATAAAAATAGAAATTAAATACTGGTCTAGGTTTCTTTTTTATTCTGTAATGACGCATAAGGAATTCTTTTCCTCTTGCTAGGTGCACATTATTGGCCACATACCCCCTGGGCTCTGTCTGAGTAGCTGGAGCTGGAACTACTATCACATAGTCAACAGGTTAGTCCTAACCTAAATGCTTTTAGACTGGTTTTCTGTTTGCTATGTCTTGGTCAACTGAGTTGTAGCAGGAGCACATGACTCAGGATGTCGACTTTACTTCCTTTTTGTGGTTTCCTTTAAGCTAAAAACAGAGGTGTCTGTCTTTCAAATTGAAGTTGCCTTGATTATTACAGACCATGTGATTCAGTTTAAAGTCTGAGACCTGTGTATCTGCTGCAGGTCAAGGATTCCTACACTGTAATGTTTATTGGTCGTTTTAAGCTTTAACTGCTGTGTTTATTTCCTTGTATCAGGTACGAGAGCACTATAACAGGACAGTTTTTTGGACACACACACTTCGATGAATTTCAGTTGTTTTATGATGAAGAGACGATGACTCGAGCAGTGGGTGTGGCCTACATTGCTCCAAGTGTAACTACTTACATTAACTTGAATCCAGGTGAGACTGAAAAATCCATGACACAACATGTATTAATCCTTTATTTTGGTAGATGCCTGATAAGTTTGTGTATGTATTAGTATATCGTTTTATGAATATGAACTGTTAAAGTAATTTGGCAAAAAATTGAGCCTTTACATCAATTTGAAATGTCAAAAAAAGATTTATATCTCTGCCACAAAAATGAAGTTTTGGCAGAGGTATTGTAATAACTGCTGTTTATTTGTCCATCCGTCCCTCCGTTTGTTTGTTTATGACCAAAATCCTGACCACACTCGTGCAATTATTTTTACCAAATTTGGTGGGGACACTACCTTACCTGAGTTCTGGGGATGATTTGATTTAGGAACGTAATAGTCAAAGTTGAAGGTCAGAGCAAGGTCACACAGTTTTGGAGATAGAGCACTTATAACTTCAAAACGAGTGCCGATAGATATGCCGTTACTATGGAACACTAATAGAAACCATTTACGGACTTTCAGATTGGACAATTATTTTTGATCTTGAGAAATTCCATCTTGCAAATTTTTCAGACTTTTTTTTTTTCATTAAATTTGTCATATCCATGCACTAAAGATCATATTGTAAGACAAGCACATGGGTAATTAAAACCAGTACTCATATAGAGCATATTTGCTACCTTATCCATGCTGCGAATTGGTGGTACCTTGCATCTGGAATATTTGAATAGTTTTATTTTCGCAGTAGAATTGATAATTACTGATTCTGATGGAAATATAAATCAAGTGTAGGCTCTTTAAGCCACAACATAAATAATAGTTATGCTCTACTTCTGATTTGAATTGCATTAGCTAAAATTGAGGATAACTGTGCTAACAATACAGACAATGTAGCTTTTGTGAATATTGTGATATTGAATTTGCTGAGCCCTTCCGATACCTCAGGCTTTAATCTTGATATTTTGTTTTGTAGGATACCGTGTGTATTATATTGATGGTAACTACTCTGACAGTAGTCGTTTAGTCCTGGATCATGAGAATTTTATCCTCAACCTCACCTTGGCAAACGGTTTTCAAGACAACTCTTCATGGTTGACAAAACCTGACCCGGACCCAGAGTGGACATTGCTGTACCGGGCCTCTCAGGCCTATGGTGTTCCCAACTTGTTCCCTGCTGACTGGGATGCTCTAGTCCGAGCCTTTATTAGCAATGACCCCATCTTTCGACAATTCTGGTACTTTATGCATAAAGGCCATGTTTCGGAGCCCTGCAAGGATGTGTGTAAGAGCACACTGATCTGCTACCTACGCAGTGCTCGCTATGAATTGCTTGAACGGTGTGATCGCATTGATGATGCGAAGAAGCCGAGAGGACATCCTATCCGAAAGACTCTATGCTGATTTTTTTTTAGATTTTTTTTAGACTCACTGAGGTTAAGAATTTACTGCTAATTTACTTGCTGAGGCCAATTATCACTAGTGATTTCCCAAAATTGGGCACTTTTCTGTGGTGTTCCATAAATAAATAAATTATATATATGTAAATTTCATGGAGAAATGTTGTCAGGGTTTTTGTAATGTGTTATAAGCTCTTTTGTGATTTGTGATATTTGTTACCCAAAGATCACTGTGTTTGCAAATCACATACTGTACATGATTACCTTATTAATGCTTATCACTGTATTTTTTGTGTTTTGTTTTGTTTTTAAACTTTTACAGGTTCTTGTTTAAATGAAATTAAGCTTGTGTGGTAGAGGTTCACGTACCTGGTTCACTTACATTTACATGCACTTGTTGGTTGTGCTGTGCAACAATGAAACAAACCTATTTAAATCTTATTCCTATTTAAAATGACTTTAAATAAAAACTAGAGCATACACTTAGTCACACTAAAACCTCAGGTGATCTAAAGGTCATGGTATTGAAACTGCTCTCTTATGTACTTTATCTCCTACCCTTTGTAGGCTTCTTTCATGTTTCTGAATGGAGTGACATGATTTGGCCTCAACACCTGTTTTCAATCTCTGCTTCCACTGTTTACTAGAACTGATTTCATGTCCAAACATTGATTTTCATTCCTAAAGTGTAAACATTTCATTGTACTGAGTTTGGATATTACCGAACAGTAGAATGTTGGACCATAAAAGTTACTTTATAAGTTACAGATGACCTCATCTTGGCCTTCATTGCCCAGAATGTAGCATGTTTAATGCAAAGTCTCAGTCTGTCTGAGAATGTTGTAGGGTTTACACTGTATGTGTATAAAATTGATTTTAAGTGGCGTATATGTTGAGAAAATTATTAAATTAATTTAATAGTCTACAATCCAAGCACAGTACTTTTTCTTGTACATAAGGTGCTCCTCACCTTAAGGATTAGTTAACTAACCATTGAAATCTCATGAATTAAATCTAACTAACTGGTCAAATCATGTTTTCAGTGATTCTTTTTCCGTAGTTATTCGATAACTTATTCGATAAGTTATGTGTGTCTGCACACATTTTAAGTATTGCTTTAAGCAATGCTTCAATAACGGCTTTATCCTACTATGTCCATGGGGAGGCTGATGCTATCTCAGCTGACACCAAGCAAAGGTGGTGTACACCCTGAACCGTTTGCCAGACCCTTGCAGGGCCAACACACACATACATACAGTACACACACACACACACACACACAACCATTCGCACTCACACCTAGGGTTCATTCGGTACAGCTAATTATCCTAATGTGCATGCATTTGGACTGTGGGAGGAAACCAGATTACCTGGGAGAAACCCACATAAGCACAGGAAGAAAGTGCAAACTCCACACAAATGCCTGAGTCTGGGACTTGAACCCAGGACCCTCTTTGCTGTGCAGCAGATGGGTTGACCAATAGGCCACCATGTTGCTCTTAAAGCAATATGTTTTACTATTTTTTTTTAAATGAAAGCATTTGCACTTGTATCAAGCTATAGTACATCATTACAAGCATCTATGCACATTTATAGCATATTCCTTTTAAATTATAAGGGTATTTAGCTCCAATTCATGTTCATATAAACCATGTACAGAAACAACCATGGGCTATGCATGTAGTTCTATTTACAGTGTAAAAAAGAAAAAAAAGTCTAGTAGCAGGATTGATTTCATTACTTTAATTCCTTTGTTAAACCAACATCCCTTTCCCCACCCTGTATCTCTTTTAGGGATATCAAACTAATTGCCTTAATATAAGTTCCATAGTGGATATGGAGTGTTTACTACCAGCTAAATTGCACCATGTGAGCTCTCACACCCCCTGCTGTAAAATTTTACAACTCCAGCATGTCAATGCAAAGTACTGAGGGAAACTTAAGTATTGTGCATGCTGAAGCCACCATTATGGTTCAAGACAAAAATTCATTTTTGAAGAAAAGACCTTTATAAATCAACTCAAAGCTGATTCAAGCTCTTGAACATTACAACATTTTGGAAACTTCTGAAACTCTGTGTTGCTAAATCCTGTACCATTTTCTTAACATTTCCCCTTTTACTCACACGTTCCCTTAACACGGACTATACAGGACACACAGCATTCTGGTCTATGAATGGCTCAGTGACAATTCTTCTAATTAGAACAGAGTATAGGGATGAGGTTAGTGCTAAGTGTGTATCACACTGATAACTCAGAGGTCAGTGAATGACACTGTAACACCAAAGTCCTCTTTGTAGATGTCCCAGGTCTTGGACTTGTGTGGGTTGTCTAGTTCCTCCCTCGAAAGATACAGCCTGTATTAAGAACAGAAAATTAGAAAGTAGGAAGAAAACAGCATCTGAAACAGCTGTGAGGACTGAACACATTGAACAGCAGACGATTCTTGTTTGTTTCGACTCCGGTGTAATTTTCCTACCTGTTATTCTCTATAAATGAAGTGTTGAACCAGAAATAGAATGGACAGTCTTCATACCCTTTCGGAAGGCCCTGGGAACAGAGGTAAGGGAAAATGGTTAAACAAATAAATAAATATGAATCATAACAGCTTTCATATTTAATCAAGATACTCTTAATACAGTTTAAAAATCTATACAGAGAAAAATTAATAAGAGTAAATAACTACATACACACATATCCTAACAAAAATCTGGAGGGGAAAAAAAAACAATTTAAAGATTTGTAATGTTCTTAAATTGATCAACAGAAATAGGAAGAAATGGTAAATAAAGATTTTTTTTTTCAATTCTTTGATTATAGTTTTTGGATAAAAGGAAAATGTGTATATCATTATTGCATTATTGCGGTTGTCTACAGAAAAAAAACAACAACTAAATGTTACTGATCTTAGGAGAGCTGACTTACAGCACTGGATTCGAACATGACTTTTACATCACCACAGACCACCGGGCCATCCTGCAGACTGATCACCACTGCATTGTTTCCAGTATCAGGGAACAACTGGGAAAATATATGCATATCATTTAAAAATAACAAATCTTAAGTGCAAAATACATGAGAAAAGTATCCATAGGAGATTAAAGGAGAAAAGATTGTCCACAGTTGTATGAGTGTAAAAGACTGGTATTTATATGTGTGTGTTACAAAGGCTACAAATCTCCATCTATAAAGGTTTGGTAGATGCAGTGAATTTCTATTATCATTACTGCTTTCCATTAAACTTTTTTAGCTGTTTGAGTCACCATGTAAATCATAAATTCACTTATAATATAATTAAATTAAATTCTATAAATAAATTAAATAAAGTAATTTGGATGTTACTTAAGATTCATTACAAACATTAAAAAGAAAAACAAAGAACAGAGCATAAAGTCGGAGACAGCGTTATGTTTAAAACTTACACAAATCTTAATATCATAGTTTAGAGAAAAATTCCTTAATAAAACAAGTAGGATCCAGTAGATCCATATCAATATATGTATGATAATTTTGACAAACTGACCTCAACATGACCTTGTAACAAAAACAAAAAAAAAACAAACAAACAAAAAAAAAGGTCAAAGTTGCGGTCCACAAAACTGATGCAAGAGGGTGTTGAAGTGGATTCATGTTTAAAATATGAAGGTCATCTGACAAATTTATGATAATTAATGGCATGGCTCACAGCAAGAAGTTCCCAGGTTCAATTCCCGGGCTCGGAGCATTTCCGTGTGAATTTGCATGTTCTTAATTTCCATGCTTACTTAAGTTTTCTGCAAGCACTCCGGTTTCCTCCCACAGTCCAAAAACATACACAGTAGGCTGACTGACAGTTCCAAATTGCCCCTAGGTGTGAGATTAAGTGTGAATGGTTGTATGTGTGTTGGCACTGCAATGGTCTGGCAAGCTGCTTAGAATGTCCCCCGCCTTCACCCAGAGTTGGCTGAGATGGGCACCAGCCTCCACGCGACCCTAATTAGGATTAAGTGGCCTAGAAAATGAATGAATGAATGAATGAATGAATGAATGAATAAATAATGGCATGGCAAAGATTCATGAAGACCTGAAGGACGGACATGTAGCTTTATCATATAATTAGTACTGAACGCAGAGATAATCCTGAAAAGCTAATGCCATGGCTACCTTAGATTTTTATTCATTAAAGATTTGATCATAGGTCAGCAACTGGAAAATTATCCTCGCTATCAGGCAAACAAATTTTTTTTTTATAGAGCTTATCTGTACATTTCACAAAATAACAATGTGATGGTCAACATTTCCAACTTTTACAGTACTACCTGGTAGCACTGTAAACATCTGAGCATGAACAAAATGTTCTGTCGAACGTATTAATTTCTTACACAGATAACATTGTGCTTCCCTCTAAACTGGCGCAAAGGTCAGAAAAATTTACCCATACCCTTCTCCTTCACAGCAACATGTTTAAATATCATTCTTTTAGGTGTTTTTATTACCGCACAGTTCTCCTGTTTGGCACAGATGCACTGGAACACCTGCTCCTTCTTCGCTATGATGCGTACTTTCAGATCGCTGCCATTGCCCCTTCCAACACCTGCACAGCCAACACAAAAGCTATACTAACTAATCTGACCTACATCCAACTCTCAAACATACAGTCACATATGAGGAAGTAGAAATACTGTATATAACGATTACCTGCGATTGAGTGAATGCGCAGGCTCTTGATCTTCAAGCTTTTTGGTGGGGGCAGCTGCCGGTTGTATTTGTTCTTCATGATCTCATAGTACCCAACATATCGGCTCTATATAAAAATGACAAAAAGGCAGCCATTTAAACTAATCTCACTGAAAAAAAAACAAACAAAAAAAAAAACCAAACAGTCTCAGCTTGAGCATCGTGCTTGGCATGGCACGACTCACCTGAGATGGGGTTTCAACACCTTGGAATTTTGAGCTCATACTTTTATCCGTGCGCCTTTCACCAAAGTAGTCCAGACTGTCCTGGAAAACATGAAAGCAAGGCAAATATTAAAGGTGCACACACTCAAAATTCTGTATAAATGTACATTTAAAAAAAAAAGTATGGTACCTGTGCACTTTCGAACTGATCATTGTCAATGAGCCACGTGCACACCATCGTCCCTGTACGCCCTGTGAATGCAGAAAAGACCTCAAAATGACCTGCTACAACCACTCCATACATCAAACATTACATAAATTCACTATCATACAGTACATGATTGTGAGTTTTGTGATAGTCTTAAAGAAATGGCACCCAATAAAGTGTACGGTCACCTTTTCCTCCTTTGCAATGGATAGCGATGATGTTGCGTGAGTCTGCGGCCATCCACTCCCTGACATTGGCAGTGTATTGCAGCATGTCCCTTAGAACCACATAATACACACACCAATTGCCATACATGGTAACTCCTCAAAGCAAAAGGAGATGGTTAGAGTATAACTGAATACTCACTCTAAAGACGGCACGTTATGGTCATCAATCATCACACGTTGCACTCTATAATGGAAAAATTTTGGATCGTAACCTTTCTCACCTGAAATAAAACAAACATTAGGCATAATATTCTTTGTACGTACCCTTTAATAAGATGCATATGTATGCACTGCAGATAAATAAAACTCCCTTACTGCAAAGGTTGTAAACTTTGTAGTGATCCTGGTGTTTAGTGTCCAGGAATCGGACCACTTCCTAAAAACATACATATAGTTAGGTTATCTAAATGGCACAGCCATGCCACTGATTACCATCAGCTTATTATTTACTCTTCTCCTCCCTTTAACATTTTACTTACTCTGATAGGGTTCCTGTACAGGGCCTGTTTCCCAGATGAGGGGAAGGACATAGCAATGACTCTGTCTAAAAAATAAAAAAGCATGTTAGCAAACAAAATCATAAATGGATCCACTCTTTTTTTTAACAAAAATAAAATTACAATAGATAGATCCAATAAATCCATATCCCCTAGAAATGCAGCGGCAATTCGTTGATCAGTAATCGTACGGTGAAGGCCAATTTTGACAAAGTGGCCTCCATTTGACCTTGAGGGTGTTCGAATGGGTTTCAAACATGAAGGTCCTATGTCAATTTGGCAATCAGTACTCACACAGCAAAGGACAATTTTGATTATTTTGACAAAGTGACCTCAATTTGACCTTCAGAAATGAGGTCAAGGTCCTATGACAAATGGATGATGAGTAATTGTGCAGCAAAGGCCAATTTTGATAAATTTGGACAAACTGACCTGGCTGCAAGATGGTGTTAAGTGGACTTATGTTTAAAATGTGAAGGACCTAAGACAACTTAATCATCAGTAATCTCGTGGCATGTGATGGATGGCCAGAGGGATGGCCAGAGGGATGGCCTGAGGGATGGATTACCATATCCCCCTCTCAGCACTCCATGTTGGTGTGAAATAAATAATTTACAGAAATAAAGAATAGAACTCAAACCTGTGACATATGTAAGGTCCAAATCAAATCCATCCTTTTGGTAGCGTCTTTTGTTCTCTGAAACCTGAGAGGTAAGCACACGTGAATGTTAGTCCAGTTTTTACAAAGTCTAAGCATGTGAATATACAGTACAAAAGATCCTTATTACTTTAGAGACTTACCATTCTTCTGGTAATCTTCTCCATCTCTTTCTTCTGGGAGGCCAGCCGGAAAATACGTACCAGAATAATTATCCTCAAGGATCTCAGGACTGTCACTAACCTGTGGATGGTTGTTACAATGAAAATACACTCATAACATGCAAAAACTTACACAGCACTGTGGAATTCTCGACTGTGATGGATCAGGAGGTACTGATTAATAATCTGTAGCAGCAGCGCTTATAGTAGTACCTTTTGCAGGCTATATATTACTGTTTTTGTTCCAATACATTATTGTTTCTGCAGCAACAACTAATTCACAGGATCTTCTATGGCTATTTAAAATCAACACAGCCTTTATATGTGTCTGTCTGTCTATTAATTTCTGCACCACAGGGTGCACCCCTGGGTGCCTTGGGCCACTTTCGTGGTTTACTGCAATGTAATGTATGTTTCTATCCAAAGGGGTTGCAAGCAGAACCTTTTCACCGGGACAGACATCTATTTACGCTCAGATTCATGCCAATGGACAATTCAGAGTAGCCAGTAAACCTAATGTGCATGTCTTTGGATTGTGAGAAGAAACTGGAATACCCAGAGGGGACCCACGCAAGCACAGGGAGAACAGTCAAACTCCACACAGAAACACCATCGTCAACAACTGGGCTCGAACCCAGGACCTTTTTGATTGTGAAGCGAAAGTGCTAACCACTACACCACAGACCCCCCATATTTAAATGCTTTAATAAAAAATAATATTTGTTTAAAAAAGGTCAGACGGAAAGGTGTTCCACCACAGGAAATGGATCTCTAATGACAGAGCAAGGCTTTTTTTTGTCTTATTAACATCAAGACACAGTAACAAACAAACAAACAAACAAACAAACAAACAAATAAATAAATAAAAATAAAGGTGAAGGAATGACTGTTTACAGCTGGTATTATGGAAGAGATAAATTACATATAAGTGTAAGGGTATAAGTGAAATAAAACACTTTGGGGCATGGTCATTTGCTGAACCGCTTAATCCCATTAGGGTCACAGGGAGGCTGGAACCTATTACAGCCAACAGTGAGCAACAGCTCGCCTTACCACCGTAGGGACTTTTTAAACCACCCTCTTCATTTTGCATAACCACCCTTTGCATTGACAAATTCAAAAGCATCACTACAAGCTTTAAAAATTAACTAAATTCTGCATTAGAGCAAAAAAAAAAAAAATGTTCCAGATAAAGATAAAAGGTCATAGCCTATATTATAACAATTTGAATGTACCTGGGAATAAGGCTAGCTCCTGAGAAATCAGAGAAGGTATAGATCATGGTGACAATCAGGGTGGCCACAACAATACAGGCATCCATGATGTTCAGCTTGGAACTGAAGTACACCTTAAATCTGAGATATGAAGTGAGAGAGCTTAAGCACTGCATCGATAATTTACTATCCACACAAAACCTGAACATAAATCAAATTTATATTAAAATTAAAATAAGAGTTGAAACGAGGCTTTATAGAAGCTATATATTTTCCAACCTAATGCATAATGAGAGTCAGCAACACTTATTTTTTCCACAAGATTTGCTAAAGTCAGACAGGAAACAGCTACCACAACACTTCCTGTCTCCTGATTTATCAGCACTTTCTCTTTTCCTGAGATAACTTCCTGTGTGGAAAGTTCTATATAAATGTAATATATTAGCTCATTCTGCAGTGCCGCACTAACCCTTCTACATAAACACGCAGAAGCACATCGATGAGGAAGAAGAAGGAGATGACCAGAGAGATGACTTCCAAAGTAGTCCCCACAGTCTTGCGGCTCTCGGATGACAGTGATAAGTCAACAATGACCAGAATAATGTCTACAAGGATAAGTACCAGGCCAAAGACACTAGAAACATCCACATTAGAAAAATGAATAACAAATAGCTAATATAATGGGTTTTTTTTTTTTTAAGAACACAGATACTGCTATCAAATTATAATGGTATTTTAACAGTAGTTTCTCCGCAATGAAACCACGTGATAGAGGTACACGAATGTACAGAATATAAACACTCACCGAAATCCAAAAGACATCACAAACGGAGCGATTCTTTTCTTAAAACAACTGCAAGACAATAAGACAACAGTGAGTAGCCGATAAGCAAAACCGAAGCCAATCATTTTCTTTTTTGAACTATATGATGGAAGGATAAGATCTTACTAGTACATGGTGTCCAGTTCCTCATTTTCCTCTTTGCCATCATCGATGTGAACCTCTGCCTCTTCCATGATGCCGTTCCTAACCGAACAATGAAAGATAAAAAGCAAGCGAGTCTGTTACGACCCCACTACACCGCACTTGTGACAAGCACCATGTGTCGACAACGTTTAAGATTTTCTGTGACAAAATCCCCATAATTTAGTACCTGTGTGAGTGTAAAATAGCACCTCAATAACATGATTGACCCATGACTGTGTATTAGGGCTGCATAATATATCATTTCTCCATCGACACTATTGTCCTTTGAAATACAAATTTGCAGCATGCAAATCAGCCATTTTAACTAAAATATTTTGTTGTATTTTTGGGTCATTCTGGCCAATCTTTCTGGATGAGCACTCAGAATCATTTGGGACAATCTTTAACCCTGTTGTATTCAGGATTCATTTCAAAGCACACCCTAGATAGTGATTAGGATGTGATTACAGTGTAGTATTTCATCCATACCATGCAGCCCTATTCTTTTTTTTTCTTTTTTTTTTATAAAGGTTTTCACCTAAGGTTTAGCATTAGCCAGCTAGAATCTTAAAGGTGCCCATTCACCAAGTCTATGTGTTTAATCTTTCATTATCAGCTCATTTTGGCTGAGTATAAAGGTTTCCCGGCAAAACCACCCCAGCTCATGGGATTAGTATCTCCTATTCACATGTTTTACATCTTGTTTTGGTTACAATTACAATAACAAGACTGCGTGACCGAATGAATGATCTTGCACATGCTCTGTGATCGAAGTCTGAGATCAAATGCTCTGTGCTCACCCCACGATGGCTATGTTTACTAATATCATTTTGCCTGGCGCATTGACGCTCGTGTACAAGAGTAGGCATAGGGTTTCAGAAAGACATTGTGGTCCGGTTCCATTTTATTTCCAAGAGATAACACTGTATCTCATGTTTATTTAATATACCTGGTAAGTAAATGGGCCCCTTTAAGGTTAAGTGCACAGAGTGAAAGTGGCCACTTAAGATCCCATGTTCTGTGACATCATTGATTGGGTTGGTAGTGTAGATTCAGAGGCGTAATCATGAAACGTGTATTGGGTTTGAAAATGAGATGACGCTGCATGAGATAAGAGTAAAGGTCAGGAATGGTGGTTAGGTTTAAGTCATTGCACTGCATTAACATTGTTCACTCACCCATTAACATCTTTGGAATCCAACCCAGGATTAAAATGCACAGATGACATTTTTTTTTTTAAAGAGTTTTAAAACCTGTCTCCTGTTCTGTTCCACAAGAAGAAACCACCTGCATTTAAGTGTGTGATCAGTTGTTTTATGGGTCATATTTCAAGTACACTATTACTATGAGAGAGAAACACTGGGCTAACAAAAAACAAGACAGCAGTATCAATAAACAGATTACCTTAAAATGTCCTCAGACTGTCCAGATTGTCTTTTAAGAGCTCAGCAACACTGATATCTAATAAACATGCATGCATGCTCCCTCTACATGCATCTCTGTGGCCTATTCCTAAAGCAAGCTGCAGAAAGAAGCAATTAAAGAGTTCAGCAAGCAAAACATCTCAAGCATGCCAGAAATCTTAAAGGCTTAAAAACTCAATTCTAAACTTTCTCATTCTTTAACCCCAATCTACATTCGTAAACAAGAGCAACAGATCCAAACCAGAAGGCGTGAAAAGTTACTCTTTGCTCCTTTTTTTTCTTTCTTTCTGTGCAATCCTGCTGTTTCCTCTTCCCCAAATTCTTTCCGAGTAAAGAGCTGAACCAGGCGCTGCTCGGTACACTCTCTCTTACCTCGTTTTGATGAGTTTCTTTACAATGTCCTGACTATCCCGTGACAGAGGAAACGGTCCAAAGGTTTTTCCTTCCTCCACTTCACATATTCACATCTATCCGCCCATATTCCGTGTAAACGCAGCGGAGAAACTTTCCCAGTGATGATGAAGTGTCATTTACAAACGACTCGGTTCCTCGAATCGAATCGGCTGTTTTATGTGAACCTCAGTAGATCCGACTCTCTACTTCAAAGGAGGGTGCTGGCCCTTCGATGGTCTAGCTGTTCAGGGTGTACCCTGCATTTGCCAAGTGAATAATGAAATAGACTCCATGAATGATGCATGAATGTTATTCTATAAAAAGTGTGTGTTGCCTTGCAATGGTCTGGCCAGCTGTTCAGGGTGTACTCCACCTTTGCCCAGTTTCGGCTGAGATAGGCTCTATGAATGATGAATGAATGTAATTCTATAAAAAGTGTGTGTCTTGCCCTGCGCTGGTCTAGCAAGCTATTCAGGATGTACCCCACCTTTCACCCAATTTCGGCTGCGATAGGCTCCATGAATGATGAATGAATGTTATTCTATAAAAAGTGTGTGGGTTGCCCTGCAATGGTCTAGCCAGCTGTTCAGGGTGTACTCCGCCTTCGCCCAGTGACGGCTGAGATAGGCTCCATGAACGATGAATGAATGTTATTCTATAAAAGGTGTGTGCATTGCCCTGCAATGGTCTGGCCAGCTGTTCAGGGTGTACTCCGTCTTTGCCCAGTTTCGGCTGAGATAGGCTCCATGAATGATGAATAATGTTATTCTGTAAGAAGGGTGTGTGTTGCCCTGCGCTGGTCTAGCAAGCTATTCGGGATATGCCCCACCCTTCGGCAAGTTTTGACTGAGATAGGCTCCATGAATGATAATTGAATGTTATTCTATAAAAAGTGTGCATTGCCCTGGAATGGTCTGGCCAGCTGTTCAGGGTGTACTCCACCTTTGCCCGGTTTCGGCTGAGATAGGCTTCATGAATGATGAATGAATGTAATTCTATAAAAAGTGTGTGTCTTGCCCTGCGCTGGTCTAGCAAGCTATTCAGGATGTACCCCACCTTTCACCCAATTTCGGCTGCGATAGGCTCCATGAATGATGAATGAATGTTATTCTATAAAAAGTGTGTGCGTTGCCCTGCAATGGTCTAGCCAGCTGTTCAGGGTGTTCTCCACCTTCGCCCAGTGACGGCTGAGATAGGCTCTATGAATGATGAATGAACGTTATTCTATAAAAAGTGTGTGTTGCCCTGCGTTGGTCTAGCGAGCTATTCGGGATGTACCCCACCTTTCACCCAATTTCGGCTGAGATAGGCTCCATGAATGATGAATGAATGTTATTCTATAAAAAGTGTGTGTGTTGCCCTGTGATGGTCTAGCGAGCTATTCAGGATGTACCCTGCCTTCACACAGTGTCGGCTGAGATAGGCTCCATGAATGATGAATGAATGTTATCTTTGGGCCTAGCACTGTGGCATGGTGGTCAGCACCTCGGCCTCACAGCAAAAAGGTTCTGTGTCCGAGCCTCATATGCAGCAATCTGCAATGCACTGTGTACCGACACCTTTTTTTAATCACAGCCAGCATTAATTTTTTTTCAGCAATTTGTGCTCTTTTGTGGGGTCGGACTCACAGATGAAACTCACCCTCGTGTTCCTGGTTCACTGTTTGTCCTTCCTTGTAAGGCGTCTGATAGGCAGAGATAGGCTTCAGCCTCCCCACAATGCTATTAGGATTAAATGGTTTGACAGATGAGTGAGATGAAATAAATGCATAGACAGTTGAATTTACATGGGTCCTTAAAATCTGAGTATTATCTGTCTGTGTGACTGAATCAGAATTATGATGTCACAGGCGTGATGGGTGTTTGGGGGGGTTAAACAGTTATTTATTGAAACATAGTTTGTCACAATCAGTGCAAAAGTATAATATCATCGTGTTAATCAGATGGTAGAGTCATTTCTATTTTAAAGATAAAATGGTACTGAACTGTTGGGGGCAAATAGAGCAGGTTGTTATTGGTGAGCCGAGTGATGTGACTCACTGAAAAAAATGCATCATTCCCATCAGTACTTCCCAAAGAACGCATTCCTGAACCTCCCCCAACATTCCGTTACCTCGAACTGGAGCATGTGGTCCAAGAACTTTAGTTAGTATTAAAACTGTTCTTTTGATCTGCATCAAAAAGTTGTGATCAATGCTTTAAAAATAAAACTTAGTGTTTTTTTATTCATTATGGAGACATCCATTTATTTAGATATATGTTTTAATTTGGATATCTGTTCAAAATATTTTGCTATTTGTACTGTGTGTGTGTGTGTGTGTGTGTGTGGGTGGGAGAGAGAGAGTGAGAGATATAGTGAGTGAGAGAGAGGTGTCATAAACACTATGTGTTCCCTTCATTGTAGTACACATTACTAAGCTATTTTTAACCAGAACCACAAACAGAACTGATGCTGTGGCTTCACAGTTGTTTTGTATCAAGTGAAATTACTGACATTACATTTAAACATAGTTCTGTGAGTGTTTGTATGCATCTAAACATTATATCTGTTTGCTGGTTGGCTGGAGGGCAGTGGTGGGCCTGTGGTAGGGTGCTGGATTACTGATATGAAAGTCTGGGGTTCAAGCCCAACTATCACCAAGTTGCCACTGCAGTTCATATAAATACTTGTGTCTAGAACATTCATTTAACTCTCCCCTTTGACTCTGGTTCCTCCTCGTGTCATCTCAGGGAATTTTTATTCAGCACTGTTGCTTATGGATATCTCATTAGGGCTGTATATGGGTTTCTATAAAACCACTTTGTGTCAGTATTTGTTGCTTAGTGCTATGCAAATAAAATTACATTGAAAAAATTTAAAATAAAACAGAATTCGGATAAAATATATTTTTAATCTAAAGTGGATATGAATCTTTGGCCTTATGTATTAGAAAGCTATTTCAGTGACTTAAAATTGTATTCAAAATTCAAATTCATAGGTTGACAGAATCCCTTTTGCATTTTAGTCCGTTTCTGAGAGTTAAAAGGCCCAGTGGAATGTAAGGAATGGAACAGTGCTGCAACACTGGATTTAATGTAGGCCATGCGGAACAAACTGACCCCATAAATAATAGCAAAAAAATAAAGCATAGACGTTTCTGACTCCTGAGCCATCAGCATGAGAACTACAGTCTCTGGAAATCAAGCTACGCATGATACACTGGAGTTGTAATTATCTTAAAGGAACTACGGTTAAGGTTTTAAAAAGCACTTAAAACTGTTGAAACGGTGGAGAGTCGAGTTTCTGATCTTGTGATCATGTCAGCGGGGATTCTCCTTTTGATGCTGTTCTTTGGAACTCTGCCATCAGGTGGCTTGGTAAAAAATATTATTTATTGTTTTTTATTTAAGCATATTGACTTTTTTTTTGACAATGTGTCCATATAATGTTATATTCAAAAGAGCAAAGCTGGGTAAATTGGGCTGTTTTTTTGCTAATCATCATGAACTGTATTTGAAACATTGATGCATGAGCATTGACTTATAATTGTAAAGTACAGTGATATTAAACCGGGTTTATGGTAAAAGTAGCTCATAAAAAAAAGTAAACTATAAAACAAATTTTAGAACCACAAAACATGTCACAGTCCAGGATAGCTTATGGTCAAATACTATGATCAAGTAAAACGTGTCACCTGTTCAGTGAGAAAACTGTAAAAACAGAATAATACAATGTTTTTTCTTTACATCACTTTGAGTTGATAGTACAGTTACAATAATGGTTAGCATTTACGTTGCCTAATTAAACAATTGTAAAAATGGAAAATTAATTGGTTGTTTGTGTGAATGAAGAATGTGGATTGGCCATGTTTAAACAATCATTATATAATTACACATTGACTTATATAGGTTTGTGTTTTTACTGCTGTGATTAAGTCTTGATTGCAAATAAAATAAAATACATAGGCGGCATGTTGTCATAGTGGTAAGCACATCTGCCTCGCAGCAAGAAAATCCTGGGTTTGAGTCCTGGGACTGGCAAGG
Source organism: Neosilurus mollespiculum (assembly GCA_030014195.1). NCBI lineage: Eukaryota > Metazoa > Chordata > Actinopteri > Siluriformes > Plotosidae > Neosilurus > Neosilurus mollespiculum. The sequence continues at coordinate 1,742,233 of JAQMYF010000016.1, forward strand.
GCTTTTCTATATGGAGTTTGCATGTTCTCCCAGTGTTTGTGTGGATTTCCTCCAGGAACTCTGGGTTCCTTCCACAGTCCATGCACATTAGGTTAATTTGCTGTTCCAAGTTGCCCCTATATGTGATAGTGAATGGTTTCTGAGTTGGCCCTGCAATAGACTGGTGAGCTGTTCAGGGCATACCTCACCCTCGATAAATCGGTTCAGCAAATAAATAAATAAATGATAAATAAATGTAAACTACATAACATACATAATTATATTACATAGGTGAGTTACCTTTGTTTAGATAAATACATCTGATATGTTTATTAATTGTTCTCTTGTTTATTGTCAAGATTGATAAATGGCCTTATATTTAAATAAAACAATTTTTTTTTTTTAAGTTGGCATGACGGGTTTTTATCTAAACTCAATATACTAATATGTGTATTTAATGATATATAGAATTTGTTTAATAATATATCAGTTTAATAATATTTAATAATATATTTGTTTAATAATATTTAATAATAAATTTGTAATAATAAATCAAATTAGGAACTTTTGTTTATCTGATCTATTTTACCTGCTGGACTTCATTCTGGACATTTGCACAAAATAATGTTTCTTTCATGGGAAAACAAAACAAAACATTCTTCATTCACTCATTCATTTTCTAAGCTACTTAATACTAATTAGTGGGCAGTGGTGGCTTAGTGGTTAAGGCAATGGGTTACTGATCCGAAGGTCAGCGGTTCAATCCCCACTATCACCACTGTTGGGCTCTTGAGCAAGGCCCTTAACCCTCAATTGCTCAGTTGTATCAATGAAATGATAATTGTAAGTCGCTCTGGATAAGAGCGTCTGCCAAATGCTGGAAATGTAAATGGAAATGTAAATTAGGGTCACAGGGAGGCTGGCACCCTTTATCAGCCGACTCTAGGGGAGGGCGGGATACACCCTGGACAGCTCGCCAGACCATTACTGGGCCAACACACACACACACTCACACACACAACCATTCACACTCACACCTAGGGGTGATTTGGAAAAGCCACTTAGCCTAATGTGCATGTTTTTGGCCTATCGGAGGAAACCAGAGTACCCGGAGGATACACACACACAATACGGGGAGAACACGCAAACTCCACAATGGGATGCCAAAGCACAGGAATCGAACCCAGACCTTCTTGCTGTGAGGCAGACATGCTAACCATGGCGCCACCATGCTCCCAACAAAACATTCTATTGTTGGAAATCTAATAAAATCTGTATGCAGTGTGTGCAGCATATGTATTTTGTGATTAGAGAAATGACATGATATCCAAAATCCCTTTTGGTTATTTGAGACAGGGGATGACTGTCCATGGGAGTTGTTGGATCTGAAAAAAAGCATTGAGAAACTTAATCATGAGCTGATAATTGGTGACTGGAAGCTGATGCACCTGCATACGCACCGCCACTACAGACCTGCAGCAGAATCAGAACAGACCAACATGACCATAACAATTCTGCCAAGCACAGGAGGAAACCTGCTGGTCCATGATAGAGGTGTTATATTCGCCCATTGTTTTTTGTGCTTTTTGTATTTCCTTGCTTTAGAAAGCTTTAAGAAAATGTCACAAGCCCAAGTATAGATTATACAATGACATTAATCTTAGCTAGCTAACTGCAGATGTAAGAGGGTAATCAACCCTCAGTGATACTGATTACAAGTAATAAAGTCACTAATTAATAAGATAAGCAACAGACTAATACACTTAAAAGCATCCTGTTAAAAAAGGGTTAAAGCATTTAAAAATTTACTGTTAAGGGGATGATCACACAAGAGGTGCAATAGAAAAGCGACTGACGCAAATGGCAATTCGCGGATGTCGCTTTTCATTCTCAAAATGTTCTCAAATTTGTCTCGCGACATTTGCGGCATCACATTTTGATCGCCTGGTTTGTGAACTCATTGCAAAATATTTTAGACATGTTTGAAATTTCCGCAAATGTCACAAAACGGGGCTCTGATGCAGACTAGTCTCAAACTCTTAAACAGTCCGCACATGTCGTGAGAAGGTTACATAACTGTCATTTTGCTTGCAAATAATTAGTTTTTTGTTCACAAGAAAAAGACTTCCAAACAGAACTTTTGAGAAAAGTTTGAGACTTGCTGGTATCTGCCATATACCACGTATTTTGTCATCATTCGTATTTTATTCGCAGTTTGTTCGTGCTAATAATGTTCAAATAAAAAGCGAATGGTTTGAGAACAAAAAGCAAACAAAACACCACTGATTTACATGATATACATATAAGCCACAAAATATTCTTCTGCATGTGGAGTTGCAAAACATCTTGATGCGTATTTCAAAAAAAAAAAAAAGAAAAAAAATTAACAAAAAAAAAATCAGTTCATGTTAGTTGCTTTTCCATTGCACCTGTACTGTGATCACACCTATACAGGGTATATGGTTTTGTTATGGTTTAGAAGTACAGTACATTTAAAACTTTGCAATGAATGGAAAGGTAAAGGGCATAAGTAAATGAAATACAATAACAGAAATAATACTACAGTTAATAGTACGAAAGAAAAAAGGTTAAGATCCAAAGTTATGAGTGAAGGTTAAAATTGAGTGGAGGTTAAAGATGAGTGGAGGTCAGTGCTGTATAGAGTGGTGTGCAGGGCACAGGCCAGGATTTATGTTGTGTAAGCAGGGATGCGTGAATGTGTCTGAAATGGGGTGTGAACAAACAATAATGCTATAGACACAAACATAACTAGCGTTGGAGGAACAGAAGTGTAGCATTAGTGCTTAACAGCGGCCACTAAAAATAACGAGTTTTTTTTTTTTAATTGAGTTCTAGTGTTTTAATTTATTCATTCATTCATTCATTTATTTTGCTGATTGCAGAATTTAATTTCAGTATTCATTTCATAAACATTTACTCTTTTTACCCATCCTTTAATATGGCCCGGGATGGTAAGCTGTGATTTTTTAATCTTCAGACTGCTCTGAGCTGTTTGACAGGCTTAAACCTGAGAGTGGCTTCTACCGGATCAGACCAGATACAACTCTCGAGCCTTTTCTTGTGTACTGTGACATGGAAGATGGAGGAGGCTGGACTGTGGTACAGAAACGTCGCAATGGTAAAGTGGATTTTAATAGGTAGGCTATGACGTTTCTCTACCATTAATGGCAAATTGGTGAACCATCAGTTTCCAGACAAAGCAGTTGACTGAATTTGAATTTCAAATGTTTTTCCTTCAGTTACATTTACTCTTTCAATTCTTCATCTTCAGTAACCACTTATCCCAGAAAGAATTAATGTAATGATGAAAGACTATGTACACTCCTGGGCAAAAAACTTAGCCAACATTGAAATTACATATTTGTAGGCATAGCGCAAGTATGTAACAGCCAAGAATACATCATTACCAGTTAATGGTGGTGGTTTGTCTGAACACCAGCTAATTTATATCAAATTATATACACACCGCCAAGGCCACTAAAGCTTGGCTGGACAAGAACGGCATCAAGCTCCAGTTCTGGCTGGGACAGAGTCCAGATTTGAACCCACTAGAGAACATCTGGCCATACATCCAACATAAATTAGTTTAGTAGACGAAAGTTTAGTAACACCACTGAACTTTGGGAGGCTTTCAAGTATGAGTGGACGAATTTGGACATTTCCAGATGCAAGAAACTTTCAGCAAGTCTACCAAGAGACTTCAATGTTTGTGAAAATCTAAAGGTAAAGCAATTCCATCTTGACAATTTAATAGAATTCATATACTTATTCAATATATTTATATGTTATAGTGTTATTAATAATTACTAAAATTTTGGAACATACAGACATGGCTTATTTTTTTTGCTCAAGAGTGTAAATGAGATGGCAGTCCATCATGGCACCGTGCACACACGTGATTTTAGAGCAGAAGAAGGAAAACAGATAGCGTTAGAATATTGGAGGAAGGACTAGTTCAGAATTTGTAACTGAATAAACATTTGGAAACCAGAGGATGAAGCTTGGCTATCTTTAGCAAACAGATACATCAATTACAGGATTGTAAATAAAAAGAAAAATACTAATTTTGTACAGAATAACATAATGATGGTTGGACAGGTGATCATCCCTCAGTGTTCAGCACTATCACCTCAGAGTGAGAAACCTCTGGGTTCAAATTCAGCCTTTCTGTGAGGAGTCTGCATGTCGTTCCTGTGCATGTGTGGGTTTGGTTCCAAGACATACACATTAGGTTATCTATTCATGCATCATTACACATATTACCTATTAACTAAGTATTGCAATGCCTTCTTTTCAGGGGCTGGGAGGAATATAAAAATGGGTTTGGTGATCTCAAATTAAACAGAGATGAGTTTTGGCTGGGCAATGATCATATCCACTCCTTACTTCACAAAGGTAGGTTACTGCTGGGTAATCTATAAAATATTGTTTATCCTAAATTCATGGGGAAGATTTAGGTTCTCTGTTCATTCCATGAAGGTGAAAAGGTAATGAAGATTGATCTGATGGACTGGAATGGAGAAAAATCATATGCAATATATAACAACTTCAGAGTAGCAGATGAAAAGGTATACTCTAAACATTATCTAAAAATATGAGCACTTGGAGACTGCAAACCTCTGTCAAGCCTTAAAAAACAAGTACATAGCACCCCATGTTGGGTCTGCTGTACTACCACACTTCCAAAAAATGGGATTTCCCATTTTAAATGTAAACTGCTACCAAATGGACAATCTGAATCAGATCTGGATTAAACTTGGCCAGACATTAAAGCTTATGATCCTGAATACATACTACAAATTTCATTTAAAACTGTTGAGCTTTGCCCATTATAAGAGATATACATTTTTTGTACAAAAAAATTGTGATGTTATCAGTGTGTGGACTCTTATTAAAATGTAATTGGAACATCCTTGGGTGATCACCTACCCATCATAAAAATTTCAGATTGATCTATCAAAAACTGTGGAAAGGAAGTTGCTGACAGGGAGACAAACTAGCAAATAAAAACACACAAATGAAATCATAACCTCCTTGGTGAAGGTAATAAATAAAATTTATACAGTAACATTGCATTTGTAATATTTTCAATCCATAACACATGCCATCCTCTACATACAGGATAAGTACAGGCTATACTTTGGCATATACAGTGGCCGGGCTGGAGATGCCTTGTCTGGTGGGAGCAGTATGGTGGAGCAGTGGTCAGCCTGCCACAGTGGCATGCAATTTAGCACTAAAGACCAAGATAATGATCGCTACCTGCAAGGAAACTGTGCTGCAGAGAACAAGGGAGGCTGGTGGTACAACAGGTAACAAACAAAAATTACTCACTGTTGCAAAATAAATATTTTTAATTTTTTACATTTTTGCTGTATTCAATCTTATTCAAACTTGTTCTCCATTACAGTGGTTCAGAACATCTTACTTGCAGATGTTGTGTATTTAGACTAATCCTTCATTATTAGCTGTTAGTGAATTTTTTTGCTTTTCTTTAGATGCCATGCTGCCAACTTGAATGGAAAGTTTTATCAAAGAGGGAAATACACAGCGAAACATGACAATGGGGTGGTGTGGAGCACCTGGCGAGGAATCTGGTACTCCCTCAGACATGTGAGCATGAAGGTGCGACCTACAGCATTTATGGACATCCTGGGGAGTGGAGCTGGACCAGACAGCTAAAACATTACACTTTATTGTGCCCATGCTTGCTTTATGTCATGAGAAGTGAATATATACTGCATCATTATGCAATCCAAACATGCAGAAAAAGCACTAATTGAACTAGAATTAGAATATGCTGATTATAACCTACAGTTGTATTGCATGAGGATCATAGATATGTTACATTCTTTTACTATCATAAATGTAATATAATATAGTAAATATGCATCCCAAACTGCCTGTATGAAATCTCATTTATGCTAGTGTACCTTTCTATGCGTCTGAACACCATCAGCATCAGAACACACACACACACACACACACACACACACACACACACACACACACGTCAGACTACAATGGGTTTCTTTTATTGATATAATGATTATTACTGAAAGGTAACAATATTTCATACCTACATTAAACCCTACCCTTAACCTTCCACTCATTTGCCAAGCTGCTTAATCCTCTCTAGGTCACGAGGAGGCTGGTGCCTATTTCAGCCACCACTGGGGAAAGGCGGAGTACACGCTGAACAGCTTGCCAGACCATTGCAGGGCAACTCATACAACCATTCATACTCACACCTAGCGGCAATTTGAAACAGCCAATTAGCCTAATGTGCATGTTTTTGGACTTTGGAAGGAAACCCAAGTACCCGGAGGAAACCCACACAAGCTCTGGGAGAACATGCAAACTCTACTACCACTATGCCACCGTGCTGCCACCCTAAAACTTAGTATCCAAAATAAAACAGTTTGGCTCTTTTTTATTTTATTTTTAATTTTTTAAATAAAATTCACAGAGTTTATTTTAGTACTTTTAGTACTCAGTGTACAGTCCTTGTAAGGACCTTAGGATTACATGATATATAAACACCCCCCTACATTCTAATGCGCCATTATAGATTTATAACATTTTGCCTCATCTAGAGCGACTTACATACTACTTATATAACTGTGCAGTTGAGATTTAAGGGCCTTGCTTTACGGCCCAACAGTGGAAGCTTGGTGGTAAGGAGATCGAACCCCCAACCTTCTAATCAGTAACTCAGAGCCTTAAGCACTGAGACATCGCTGCCATTTTCTATTTCTGTAAAGAATACACTGCTCAGGATCTGCATTTGCATGAACAACAACAGGCATATGAATATAACAAATCCTGATAAACATAAAAAGAAATTTATTTTCAATGTATACACAACATTTATTTGCCTGCTTATGAGCGGAGACATTTCTTCCAGTGTAAAAAGACTCCCAAAGTTTAAAGTACTCTGAATTATCCTTTAGACTGCAGCCAGGTTATGATTACATTCTTGTAAGCTGCAACCAATAAAAGAAAATTAATATGCAGTAATTCTAAAAGATTTCCAAGAAAAGATATAAAAATAGACTTTTCATTTAAAAACAAAAATAAAAGCATTTGTCCTTAGAATAAACATTGTTTATATATTGTAATTTAAATGGGTTTAGAGACAACCCAACCTGCTGCAATATACCATTTAATAAAGGGAACTTTTTTAAAAAAAAGACTGTATTTTTTGTTCACTCATTTACTTGATATTTCAAATGCCAACTTGGTGTTTGGCACTTTATCAGTAAAACTATCCCATGTGATTTTATGGTGGCATTAAAGCAACAATACTTACATTTAATTGGTTAAACAGGTGGCAATAATATGTGTTCTGAGAAAAATAAAACCTACACTGTGCACATTTAATATGATTTGTGATGTTAATTGATTATTAAGAAGTATAAATTGAAATTTAAACACAAAAATAAATTACCATTCAGCTCACTATTAAACCAAAAACATCATTCTCAAACAAAGGATTTTTCCAAATAGAGAGGAACTGGGAGGATTGATCTGTACATCCTCAGACATAATCAAGTAAGTCAAAGTTCTTTTGATAGTCCTATCCCATCCTCTTCTCCTAAATATCCAGAAATATCCATCACTCGCTGCTCATCTTCAGTCAGGCCATACGAGGAGCTGCTATAGTCTGCAGAGAGTGGAAGGCTCTGGCATCGACCAATGCTCTGATTACAGCTAGAGAAGGTGGAACTTCTCTGTCTGTGGTGGTTGGTAGATGAATTGGCTTCTCGCAACTTCCTAGCAAGAATGTTCCTCTGGATGGGGGACGGACCTCTCCTGTTCCAATTTTGTTCTGCCCTTTCTACTGGATCCATCCCAAAAGATGGGACCCAACTCAATCCACGACTGTCGGTTACTCGATGTTTTGTTGATACTGAAGTCCCTGAATGAACCACTGTGGGTTTGGATTTTGAGAATGAAGGCATATCTACCCAAGGTTGCTGCCGGTAATCACTGGAGCTGTCAGGTGTCCGATATTTAGTCTGAGACCAATCCTCCAGCTCAGGTATTGGATGCTCCCAGGCTCTTGTTCTACAGCTGCCCTCTGGGAGCTGACGGGGAGCCACTTGAGTCATACTCCGCTCCCTAAAAGGCTGTGGTTTAGGTAATTGCTGCAGGTTGCTCTCATTGAAGCTAGATGTCCTCCGGAAGTTTGGATTCTTTGAGAAACTGAGTCTGTTTCGTTCCACCATTGCCACCCAGTCTGCAGTGCGTTCTTGTCGTCGTTCCCGATCACTGACAACAGCTCTGGGTGTGGCCAACGCAAGGTCCACCTTGGGGCCCAGTCTGTTAGGCAGAGTGGCAGAGTTTATATGAGGCCATGTGGGCTCTGTGAAATGGGATTTATGGAGGTGACTGATATTCACTTCCTCTTGAGCTTCCAGGTCCTGAGGCACTGGCGTAAGACCCGCAGATGTTGAGGCTGTGGCCTCCACCATTGTGTCATCAACAGGACTCTGGGAGACATGATAGACCTGTGTGGCCTCTTTAAGTCCTTTCATCTTCATTTCCTTTAGCTGCTGCTGTGCCAAACGATACCCAAAAATTGGAGGAAGAATCTTTTGACCAGAAGGTGAGAGTCGGTCAGGATCCTGGGTTAAGGGCATGGGAAGGGAGAAACTCTGCTGACAGGTCAGGACTCCCTTGTCTGATGCTGCTCGAATAGACTCAGGGCATGTTCGGCTTTTCTGAAGTACAGTTGCCCCCATACTTTCTGAGAAACTAGGCCTCTGCATGCTGCGTCCACAAATAGAAGCTTCATCCGAGTTCTTGCGTCCACCGGGAGAATGCATAGACTCAGGCCGTGCCGAACTACACTTTGGGGCATGGCATAGTTTCCTCCAAACTGTGATGAGGACAGTAACCAGGATGACAGTTAGACATAGGGAGATACCAGCCACCACAACGAGGTTTCCTCCGAGAAAGGAGTCCACAGCTGGAGGAGGTGGGATGGAAGCAGAAGGCAGGATGTCTCCAGACAAGACAATAGGACAGAATTAGACTTTCAGAAATTTTATGTTAGAAATAGAAATATGAGCTTGTGCAGAATGCAAAAGAATAAAGTCATGTGTTTGGAGACATGTATTATCACACATTGTAAGTATATTAGTGATATGGCTTACCAAGGCAGTCCTCCAGGGAACAAAGTGACTGCTCTCTCACCATCCCGGTGCACTGTATCCCACCACCAGGGGGCAGCAAGCACTCACGTACACGCTCTCGCACCCCCTCTCCACAGGTTACACTGCACCCGCTCCATGTTTGCCACGGGCCCCACGTCTCTACTAATAAATTACACACTGGTTAAGCAGAACTGAATGAGTTAGAGTAGAAACAGTGGAAGCATTTCAGTGAATATAATGCTGTTGGGTAGTGCTATATTTCTTTAAACGGATATGAAAGCTGTAAAAACATCTCACCAGCATTTCTTTGCACAATGATGCACGTGTTTGCCAAACTGGAGGACTGACTGTAAATGCGTGCATAATGAAAGCAGTACTTTTTCTGGCCATGTTCGAACTGGGAGCAATTAAACTCGGTCTCATTCTCCCCTCGGGTGAGAAAGTGAAAAGCAAGCTGAGAGGGAGTTTCCTGCTCTGTAGCTGTACTGGCCTCCTTATACAGCAGCACCTTCCCTGTGGTGACTGTGCAGGGTGGAGCGAGCAGGCGGACAGACACTGTACCCTCACAGCCACTCTTGTAGATGTTCTCAACCAGAAGCTTGTAGGAGAAGATGCGAGACAGATAGAGGGGTCCTGAGGATTTGATGTCCTGTTGGGTGTAGTGGGACTTGAGAGCTACTTGGATGAAGCCAGTCTCAGTCAGCAGTGAGGCACAGTTAAGGTCCACCTGCTGGGACTTCTTAACCTGTATGTTGTGTGTTGTTCGTTTCTGCACCTTGTCAATGGTGTTCTTACCAATTTGGTTGTGCTCCATGTAGCTGACCTCGAGGTAGAGGGATGAGTTGTTGTTCAGGCAGACATGGAAGTCAACATTTGTAGACACAGAAACCTGAAATCCACCAGAGGTGTAGTTCTTATTAACACGTTCCACTCCAAAGTGGAAAGTGGGCCACTGGATGCGTAGTACTGGGCTCCACCACCTGTTCAGAGCACCTTGATAGCTCATTTGGACTAATCTAAAGCTGAAGTTCCCAGCATATCGGAAGCATGTGCAATCAAACTCCAAAACACCCACTGACTGGTTGAATGGCAGAGGTCTATTAAGAACTGTTAAATTCTTATCAAGGTCAACCAAATCCATGGACAGTTCACTGTCAGTCATGTTGGTGTCTGTATTGTATGTGACAAAAACACTGGCATTGCTTAGAGCAACATGTACTGAGGGCCACAGATGTAGACCAGCCATTGCTGAAAACAGAGGAAAACAATCCCACAAAAACACAAAGTTAAACACAGGAGAATAAAAAGTGAAAAGAATACAATACAGAATGATGAACAGACACCATCTAAGATACTAAGACGGACAGTCTACATTATAAAACTATAGCATTCATGATGATCCTGATTGTTGAACTTTCCCTTAAACTGATATCTCCATAAAATCAATTAAGTTCTCTTCTTTAGTCTCACCCTTCTTCAATAGATCTCATCTTTATACTATAAACATATAACTAAGTATTGCCACAGTAAGAAAAAACACTGTCCTATTTCAAGTTATACATTACATTATGCTCATACTGAGCATCTCTTCAGTGCATATAGTACAGTTTAGGTTAATAGTATAATACATACAAGAGATGCACAATTATTTATAATTCAACCATCTGGTGCTACCCAACCGCGGATGGGCTTCCTTTTGATTTTATTTATTCTTAAGGTTTCTTCCTCATGTTGTTTCAAGGAGCTCTTCCTTGCCATTGTCAGTTCAAGCTCACTCCTTAGGAATCTAAATTACTCACTCATCAGATGAACCTTAAAAAAATAAATGAAGCTTAATCATATTACAGTTACAGGGAGGCTGGAGCCCATCCCAACCAACTCTGGACAAAGGCGGGGTACACCAGGAACAGCTCGTCAGAGCATCGCAGGGCCAGCACAGACACACTGGCTCAAGCCCAGGACCTTGCTGTGAGGTGGATGTGCTAACCACTGCACCAAATTAATTATCTTCATTTATTTCTGTAAAGTTGCTTTGTTACAATGTTTCACTTCACTTCATTTTCTGAACTGTTTTATCCTTTATTAGCGTTGTGGGCAGGCTGGAGCCCAGCCTGCCCACAACCTGACTCTGGGCAAAGGCGGCGTACACCCTGAACAGCTTGTCAGAGCGTCACAGGGCCAACACAGACACTCAACCATTCAAACTCTCATTCACACCAGGGGCAACTTAGAATATCAAGTTAGCCTAATGTGCATGTTTTGACTGTTTGTGAGGAAACCAGGGTACCCGGAGGAAACCCATGCAAGCACAGGGAGAACATGCAAACTCCACACAGAAACGCCCTGGCCGGGCATGGGGCTCGAACCCAGAACTTTCTTGTTGTGAGGTGGACAGTCTAACCATTACACCACTTGTTAAAGTATCTATCGGTAAAAGCACTATTGAACTGAATTGCTTTAATATATCTACTATAAATAGGAGCTGATATTTGTCTAGTCAACACTAATTTACATGCTCCATATCCTCCCCACTACCCCCATCCAAAACATTTTGTATCCTTCTGACAATAGGCTCTGGGACCCTGTGTGAACTAGTCATTGTGATTTACGAATGCCACTACACATAGGTCACTTCCCAAGGGGAAAAAAAATATATCAACCAGCGGAAAAGCAGGCAGGAAAAACACCCCCTCCCTTCTTTTCCTATCTCAGCCTGCTCTACTAAAGAACACAGATGATTGCTTATTCTGGAGCACCATGCGATATCAGGTGACATAATTATGTACTGTATGTCAAAAAGTACACGACAATGCATAATGAATTTATATAGGGTAGCTGAAGGCATTCTAGCTAAATGTAACCTGTTGTACTTAGAAAGCCGCCCAGTGTGTGTATTATTACAAGCCTTATTTATATCTTAGTATGTCTACTTACTAAATCCCATAAGGAGGAGCAGGAGCAGAAATTGGACGAGTGGGGTGAAACCCTTTATCATCCCGACGCATGTGTCTTCTTTCTTGCTTGCTTAACATCACCTTTTTTTATATTTACACACCCCTGTAAGTTACACACTATACCAACAAAGAGCAGAAATTAGCACTGGTTTATTTCATTCATTTATTTAATTAATTTCCATTAGCATTTCAAGACAAGGAGAGATAAAAACATGACTCTGACATAAATATTGGTTAAATAGGAAATAGGATAAATCTTTTAACTTAATCTGAGTCTTTACAGATGACATGATCTTTTTAGTTTAGCAGTTCGTGCTCCAGTTTTCTCTACTTTACACTTACATAAAGCCTGAGTGGTTGGATTCAAGTACTGAAAACGAACCCGCTCTTTTTCCACTTGACTCAGCAGCAAGTATTTTGGGGGTTCCTGGGATCCATATACTTTATACTTTCTGAACAATCCTGGCCTCAGGAATGAACGCATCAGAGTCAGATTTGTTCCTCAAAACCAGTGATTCCAATTTTCCAGCTTGTCTGATGTCCAGTGAAAATACACAACCATCAGCTCTTCATCTCCTGTGTTCCATCTATTACACACCCACCCACACACACACACACACACACACACACACACACTTAAGCTATGTGTGAACCAGTTCTCTATGACTGAAACGCTATTACCAAATGAAGCTAAAGAAAACATACACCAGTACAAGGAATCCAGAAATGGATTACTTTACTCTCTGATGTATTCATATTCATTCATTATGTGTTATTTATAGGGAGATTTTGACTCTTCTGTCTTTCAAAGAGATGGATTCTACTTTAGACTTCACTCCCTTGTTGGTGAGCTCATAAACTGTGTATTTATAACTCGAAGCAGCCACAAGAGTACTACCTAATTTAATTTAAAGTTGTGGTTTGTTGTGCTATTTAAATTGACAGCCTATACGCCCATTCAAATGCTTGGTGCATGTGAACGCACCCTCAGACATAATGGATAGTACTGTAACAGCCTTCCAAAAATCCATAAGATGTTTGTTTGTTTGATTGACCCATACATAGAAAGAAAGAAAGATAAATAAATAAATAGTTATTTAATTATTTTTCTTCTGTATAAACCCAAACTGTTACTCACTGATACCACACTTTCTTCATATCTCTATATTTAAAAAAAATGATTCCAACCAAGTATTTGGGGTACAATAATAATAAAAAAAGGGTTGTTTACTTACAGCATCCCGGTGTGTAGAACAGAAACAGGAGCTGAGGGAATCAGGCTCAGACTACATGCTTATCTGCTACTCCGATGCCTACAGACTCCAGAGGATCCAGGACTGAGAGGAGCAGCTTGCTGTAGAACGCTCAGAGTCTCACACTGCTGCCAGACTGGGCGGGTTTTCTGCACTGCTTTTCACTGGATTGGACAGAGTAAATGTATTTGATTGGGCTAGTGGACAATATGTGGGCTTTTAAAATGCCATAATCATAAATTGATTATTTCTTCAGTAATAAAACAACAAACACTCACCGGCCACTTTAATAGGAACACCTGTTACTCATGTGCCATATTTATACCTTCATGTTGTCATATCATTTTCTGAACCCCTTTATCCTATATTAGGTTCACAGGGAAGCTGAAGCCCATCCCAACCAACTCTGGTCCAAAGCAGGGTACACCCTGAACAGCTCACTAGACTGTCACAGGGCACAACACACACTACCACTCACATTCACAACAACGGGTAATCGAGAATATCTAATTTGCTTAATTTTCATGTCTTTGAACAGGAATGCCCTTGTCAGGCATAGGGCTCGTATTCGTAACCACTGCACAACTGTGCCACCTGCATTCATGTTATTCATGCACTCACTCTCTCATTTCCCAAAAAATCAGAGTTGCGGGGAGGCTGGAGCCTATCTCAGCTGACACAGGGTAAAGGTGGGGTACACCCACAACAACTTGGCAGACTATCGCAGAGCCAACACACACTCACAACCATTTACATTCACACCTAGGGTCAATTAAGAACAGCCAATTAGCCTAATGTGCATGTATTTGGACTATGGGAGGAAACCAGAGAACCTGGACGAAACCCAGACAAGCACTGGCGAGCATGCAAACTTCACAAAGGAATGCCCTTGCCAGACATGGGGCTCGAACCCAGGACCTGTCTGGTGTGAGGCGGAAGTGCTAACCACTGTGCTGCCTGCATTCATATCATTCATGCAATTATCCAATTTGCCAATCACATGGCAGTGGCATAAACCCAAGCAGATACAGGTCACGAGTTTCGGTTAATGTTTACATACCATATTAAAATAAAGAAAATATGGTCGCAGTGACAATGGCATGGTTTTTCATGGCTTGAGTATTTCACATACAGACAATCAGCTGGGATTTTCACATGCAACAGCCTTAAGTGTTTACAGGTTGGTGAAAAACAGAAAAAGAAGATGAAAGACAGTTGAGACTGGCCAGACTGGTTCAAACAGACAAAGCCTACAGTAATTCAAATAACTAATCTTTACAACCACAGTAAGCAGAAAAGCATTTCAGAAGACATGATACATCAGACCCTGATGTGGATGGGTGTCAACAGAATGAAAAATGACACCAAACAGGGTGCAAGATACACCTGTTGCATAGATTCTGTGTAATCACAAAGAATTTCACTGAGACCCTGAATATGAGGTTAAGGTCACAATAACTGAACTTGATCTAAAACATCTTCAGGTGCATCTCCATACCAAATTGAGTGAGGGTAGGCCATCAAACACCTGCCCGCAAAAGTCATAGGTCTTCTTTACAACTGGCATATAACAGTAATCACTCTTGTCAACAAAAAGGCACGAAAAAGAGACTAGACCAAACACATGACCACCCAATATGGACAACTAAAGTTTGGCAAAAAGTTACCTAAACATTTCCCCAGTGTATTCTTTGTCATGTTGAGAGAAGGTGTACTTGTTACACAGATAAAGTGCCTACACTATAGTGTTAGTGATGTGCTACCGGCATTTTTAAAAAAAGTAATAATCTGTTCATCTTTAGTAAGCACTTTTTCCTGGTTAAGGTTGTGGTGGATCCAGAACCAGTTCCAGCACTGTGGGCATGCATCTTTGAGTGTTCAGCCAGTATGGGACACCAGTAACAAGGAACCACACCCACATTTACAAACTCATTCATGCACGTGGGCAATACAGCATTCTACCTACCTGGATATTTTGGCCAGTTGGCAGAAACCAGGGAACCCAGAGGAAGCAAAAAATAAACCATAAAAATATTCCATACAGACAGTAACCCAAGTCCAGATCAAACCCAGAACCCTTGAGTGTCACATTTCACCATTCTCGTAATCATTTAATTAATAAATAAATAAATGAATAAATAAACAAACAAACAAACAAATAAATAAATAACGCAGCTATCCGAATGGTATTAATGTTAAGTAAAATGTTTAGCCCAAAATACCTCAGTGGAAGAAATGTCACTTTATTTAGTGAATAAAGATTCAACAACTCAAGTGTGAATACGTGACCAGTACATATCTCCCAAAATGTTGCCACACAGTTGGAAATACCGAGTTGTCTAGAGCGTCTTTGCATACTGCACCTTTATGATCTACTTCCACTGGAACTGAGAGGTCCAAACCAAGTGAACAGCCAGCAAGGCTGAGAGACAAAACTTCAAGGTGACTAATTCAATTCAGCGACATCCACTGGGCCTAAAGTGATTTTTTTTTTGTATATACTACACAGAGACATAAAAAAGCAAAGTAAAACAAGATTTTTATAGTTTATTTTTTTGCATATTTTAACCATGACAGTGAAAAATCAGGTGAGTTCCATGTGCTCCGCAAGCATAAGACGGTGTAGCTAACAATGTGTTTTAAACCCATTCAGTTTCTATATATACTAAATTGACAGAAACAAAACTGCGCTCCACAATGATATGCTTATATACCAATTCAAGTTTTAGTATATCCTATGTGGAAATACAAGAAAAGAAAAAACTAAATTCTTATGGTTTATTTTCGATGACACTGCCTGCTCTGAGTGATCATGGTAAACAGTGAGTGTCGTTGTTATGACTCATGCATTATCTACCTGGAAAATGCTTTTAATCAACAGATAGTGGGCCAATCAGGTCAGGTAATTCCTGTTTGGATTTAAGATATTATATTAAACTTAATTTAGGGTTTTACAGCAATGTTTTCAGACACGTTTCATCAAAAGCAATAAAAATGCATGACGTCACCAAACCGTTGGCCATATATAAATCACTACAGTAACATTAGAATCAAAACCAACATTCACCAATAACCATCCTTACTGTTATTTCACAGTTGAGAACTGAGCATCCTGCAGTTCAGCTCCACAAGTTTAGACTAAAAAGTGACCAGTTGGGTTCTGTATGGAGGGAATTGCAATCAGTTGAAAACGAGTCCAGTAGAAAAGTTTGACTATTCTTGATTGTCAGACTTGTACTTGAACAAGTTAGGATAAAAGCGCAGGCCTTCCACAGAGTCGTCTCTACACAGATGCCCTATTTTCTCAGCCAGCAGCAGTCTGAGGAAGTTATTGAGAGTTAGATAGACAGAGGTAAGTTGATAATGGTGTTACAATAGAAAATAACATGTAAATCAAGCATTACCTCTCCTTTGCAAGAAGAACAGACAGTCCTAAAAGTTTAGCAAACTCCTGTGCTGTTAAGGAGCCCTTCTCAGACACCTGGAAAGCAGGAAAAAAAGAGCCATTAACTGCCAAGACAGATTAAATGGCAATTCAAACCATGGCAGAATAAAACAGATTTCATTTAACATTTGTAGTCCCACCTCTGCACCTTCTATAACTTAATAAAAGCTTGCATGCATAGTTTATGTCTGCTTCTATTGAAAATATTTTATGAACCTTTTTTCATATAGAAAATATAAAATAATTGTATAAAATGACCAATAACTCTGCACATATAATATACAAATACAAATAATATAAAATGTCCAATAACTCTGCACATGGGCTGGGGTGTGTGTTTGTGTGTGGGTCATTGTACTGAGAAAACTAGTGAAAGGTCATGTGATCTCCCCATGTTTTCCTCTGTGATATGGAACTAATCTGCATATGAATGCATTGTATTATTTTCTATCATTTGAACAAAAGGAAGTGCGTATAATTTGCAGATGTGCCTACTTTTATTTTATTCAGAAGTTCACTAGCTTATATCTGATTTATTCTTTTAATATCTGTATACTCTTGTTTATGCCAATAACTTGCCTTTATATGAACGGAGGGATTGATGCATTATTTTTGTGATTTTGCACTCTCGCGGGAAACAGCAGTCATTTCATCTGGCTAATACAAACTACCAAATGGATTTTAGCAGACTGCTCATCACCCACTCATTTGCCAAACTGCTTACTCCTATGAGGGTCACAAGGAGGCTTTCACAGCCGACACTGGGCGAAGGTGGGGTACACCCTGAACAGTTCCCCAAACCAATGCAGGGCCAACACACACAAACAATAAATTACTTTTGCTGTATGAATAGTGTTGATTCTTGTACATTAAGTCAGCTGCTGAATAGTGTAGCAACAACAAAAGACCATTTGTATTTGTACAAATACTGCTTGCGGTTATTTACAACGCTGCACACAACTATACAAAATAACACAGATCCTATGAAATTCTGTTATCAAGCTTGTTTAATTTTGTTGCTGCTCTTAATAAAATCTGTACAGAAATAATCAAGGAAAATACAAAATTTCTTCTGATGCCCACTGCTAAGCAGTTTTCTAAGGCACTAATTCTGCGTCGACTGAGGGCCTTATTTCCACGCAGCAACTGAGGGAATGAAGGAGAAGTTTGCAGTGCACGGCTGTGGTTAATGTGTAGCTCCAAGTTCCTCTCTCCCAAACCCCCAATTAAACATGATGTATAGTAAGGGGCAGAGGTATGGATGGCTTTAAAGTGATTTAACAGATGAAACTTGATGAAGGCTTGACACTCACATTATCAATTGCAGATGCAATCATTTCTTCTTCACTGTGAGATTGAAGCTGAACCACCATTACACCACTGTCAAACACTCGCAACCTGAGAGAAAGATAAACATTAATGTACTGACTCCCACCGAACACCACAAGCACAGCAACAATGAAAAAAAAATTAGGCCAAGCTCCTTGAAGTAGTATCCAACCAATACACCACGTCTCAATTTAGGTTGGGAATATTAGGGGCATTGGGAATGTGAACGGATGTTTTCTTTTGAGAGATGGAAAGCAAGAGGCCTTTAAAAACAGGAAGTCAGACAGGAAGTGACTGCTGATTCCACCTTTGGCTTGCATCCCCTTAATAACACACACACACGCGCGCGCGCGCACACACACACACACACACACACACTCACCTGAGAGGGAGCTTTAGAGACTCAAACAACTTGCAGGAATTGACCAAGTCTTCAGGAGAAAGAAGCTAAATTCAGAAAGAAGATTGAAGAGTTTCAATTTCTTGCTTTTACAAAAATAATAAATAAGTAACTTAAAAATTATTATTTTTTAAAATTGTATTCACTAACTGACAAAAAATAAGTATAACCTGTGTTCCACCACTCGTTCAATGCTTAAACTGCCTATAACTTTGACATTAAGTTAGCATGATATACTGCAAGTTAGCATGTAACTAAACTTGGGCGACACAGTGGTGTTGTGGTTGGCATGTCTGCCTCACAGCAAGAAGGTCCTGGGTTTGAGTCCCAGGCTCGGGCATTTCTGTGTGGAGTTTGCATGTTCTTCTTCTGCTTGCGTGGGTTTCCTCCGTGTACTTGGGTTTTCTCCCACAGTCCAAAGAAATGCACATTAGGCTAACTGACTTTTCCAAATTGTTCCTAGGTATGGATAAGAGTGTGAATGGTTGTGTGTTTTAGCCCTGCGATAGCCTGGCGGGCTGTTCAAGGTAGATCCCCCCTATGCCCAATGCTGACCGAGATAGGTGCCAGTCTCCCTGTGACCCAAATATAGGATTAAGTGGATTGCAGAATGAATGAATTAAACTTAACTATATATATATATATATATATATATATATATATATATATATATCGACTCAAGATCTTATATATATATATTATATATATATAAGATCTTGAGTCGATTTTCCGTAGAACAGTGCTCGATACGTCGAAGTAGAGCTAAATA
>JAQMYF010000016.1:1761643-1777589 GCA_030014195.1 Neosilurus mollespiculum
CACACATTACGCCTGAGAAAATAGACAAGGAAAAGCAGTTCAAAGTGACAACTGACATCCAAGTGGATGTCATCTAGCTTACACACACACACACACACACACACACACACACACACACACACGTGGAAAGCACTACTGTACATAAAAAAAATAATAAAATAAATAAATAAATAAATAAATAAAAAGCTGGCAAATGTTGCTGCAGGACAATGTATCCGGCACAATCACAGCAGAAGTGGCAGTGGCAGCAGCAGCCAAATGGAGCTTTGACCTGTCACCATGCACCTTACTCTCCCGGCCTGGCAGCGTCTAACTTCTCAAAACTGTTTTTGAGAAATCAAAAACAATCCAGTTCCTAAACTGAAATCCCATTTGCGTGGTTGCCATTTTCAGAGTGATGATGTCATCCGTGCTGTTGAGGAGTATCTCAAGGCTAAAGATGTGACCTTCTTCTATGAGAAAGCTAGAGAAAAAATTACTGCCCACTTTCAAAACTTGAGGCTTGCTCCTCGCAACAAACTGTTTAAGTGGCTTTTGGTGGGAAAATAAGTCTGCTTCTTAAAAATAAAAATGCAATTCTAACACGCCACTTCAATTTATTATTTTTTTTGTGTGAAATTTATCTAGAATAAATTGATGTTATGCCAATGCCATAGCCGTCAGCGTGTTTCTGCCCTGCGATGGCCTGGCGAGCTGTCCAGGGTGTGCTCTGCCTTCGCCCAGAGTGGGCTGAGATGGGCGCCAGCCTACCCGCGACCCTAATTAGGATTAAGCGGTTCAAAAAATAAATGAATGAATGAATGATGTTAGCCAAATAGCATGCTATCTAGCTAGCGGCACTTCTGGCTGGTTCACAGCAGCTACAATACTCTGGACACCTTCATTAGGTCATACTGCACTGACAACTCATTCACCGCTGGCATAATGAAGTGACTACTTTGAAACTATGCTGAATGAATAATAAAACCATCACTGACTTTGGCTTTTACATGATTTGGAGAATTATTCAGATCTTGGGAGCATTATCTGCCCCTTGGAACACAGAGTGCACTGCAGCTTGCTGTGCATGGGGTAACCTAGCTGCAGCCCAGTTAATGTTATGGCTGATCAGTGTACATGGGACTAAGATATTTAATGAAATTCATGTTTAACCTCAATGAAAATAATCCAAAAAATAGCAAATCCTCCATTTTGTATAAGGTCATATCACACCACGCCATATATGAAAATGAATCAAGTGTTATTCCCTTTGCACCAATTAGCACAAGCCCTCAGGCTACAGGGTGTAGAATGAGATTAATCACCGCACCATCCAATCCCACTCTGTTTGGGTGAAAAGCCTGATCTAAGAGTTCAATGTCGTGTCTTTATTGCAATACATATATTCAGGCTGCATTCTCAGACTACTGCCCCGAATAAACTCGAAAGTGCATAGATGGGTGTAACATGACATTCGTGCTAGTTTACCTCCATCCCCCGTGCTCGGTTCACTAGACAGTAGACCTCCGTGAGGGCCATCATTCCGCCTCGTTCCTGTGAAGAACACCATCATTAGGAGAAAAGGACTATATAATGAGTCTTCATTTGATTTTCAGTCTTATCCCTTGCGCATAGAAATATCTTTAGATTCTTGGAATATTTTGATGATGTTTTTGAATTTTTCATTGAAGAACATCATTCTGAAATTGTTCCACAATTTAAAGACAGTTTTTTTTTTTTTTGGCAGATTGGTGATCTTTACTTTGAAGAGACCCTGTCTTTCTAAGACACACTTTCAACATTTGATATACTTATGCTTTATTGTGAATAAAATATGGGTTTATGAGATTTGCAGATCACTGCATTCGTTTTTTTTTTACATTTTACACAGTGCTACAGCTTTTTTTGTATTAAACTTTTTTTGGAATTGGGGTTGTAATTTATAAAAAGGGGGCGGAACAGTGGCGTAGTGGTTAGCATGTCCTCTTCACAGCAATAAGATTTGGTTCCTTGGTTCCAGTCCCGGGCTTAGGAGTTTCTGTGTGGAGTTTGCATGTTCTCCCAATGCTTGCATGGGTTTCCTCTGGGTACTCCAGTTTCCTCCCACAATCTAAAGACATGCACATTAATCTAACTGAATATTCTAAAGTGCCCCTAGGTGTGAGAGTGAATCACTTTGTGTGCTTGCGTGTGTGTTTGCCCTGCGATGGTCTGATAAGCTGGCATATACTTCTTAACAATGCAAAAAGAATCTTCGTTTTTGTATCGTCCTTTTTATTAGCTGACAAAATAAACTAATACTGCTGCGCACATCAAGGAATCGCATGAAGTTTCTGGCGTGTATAATGTGCTTACGGAAGTAAGCTTATCCAGCAGAGTGGCATCTCGCTACCCTGTGGTGATATTGGGTTTCCATTAAAGAAATCTTATTTCAGTAACGCAACACTTTCAGACAATATCAAAACTTTTGGGAGGGGGCGGTCATAACGAATCCACATTGAAAATCATTCATCATCAAAACAAATTCACATTGAAACCTTGTATCTGGAGAAGTGAATTTTTTCGGAGCGCTGCTTTTTGGTAGTGCCTAAAACATTATATTAATTGAATACAATGACAAAATCTGGTCCAGACATGTTGCTTGTTTATTAGCTCAAATTCAAAGACGTTCACATACAGTCTTACCTCCAGTGGTGCCTGCAGCATATCTCCCAGCTGTTTAGCAAGCTGCAAGTGGTAGTGTGTACCTGAGCCATGTGTTTCCCTTGTCACAGGGTTGGCAATGCCCATGCTCAACAAATACGATTTGAAGCGGATAGTCTGCAAAAGGCAACCGGACACTGTAATATCTGGACACTGCTCCACTGACTAAAATAATACAGGATACATTTTTAAAGCAGAGACTAATCAGGCTGTGTTTGTTTTTAGATGTTTTCTTAGTTATATATGAGAACACTTTGATTTCTGTGACCAAAAACAATTTAAAAAATGTACACGGTCAAAAATAATAATATACAAAAGTATAATTCGATATTTCACTCAGAATTGAACAATTTCACTATCCATGCCCTCATGTTATTCTGAAAGGCTATACAAAAGATGGGCTTGCATGTATCCCACAGAGCTACGGGATTTAATTGAGTTAAGCCATTAAAAACATTCAGCATGCTTCATATTATCCATTTAATGATGCTTTCAGGAGACAACGACTGAAGCCTTGCTATTGTTTTGTGCATTTGCAGAAAACACATCCATTTTTCAAAATATTTACTTTTATCTATTTTATATATATATAATTTTTTTTTTTTTTTTTTTTTTTATAAGAAATGATAAACTATGAAATTTGTCAGCCCGTCAATAATAAGTCTTGAGGCAAATATGTGGCTGAGGCTTGGTATGCCTGATTTGTTGCTTTTGGGTAAAACTAATCATTCATTAATTTTTCTGAACCACTTAACCCCAATTAGGGTCACAAGGAGGCTGGTGCCCATCTCAGTCGATTGCAGGGCAGAAACATGCTGACAGCAATCCAATGACTCTTTTCGTACGATAGCAATGGTTCTTTTACATACCTCTCACCACAGACAGTGTGAGAGACGTGGCTGGCCTTTGATAACCCAGTTAGCTGCACTGGGGGGACAGCAGAGACAACTCAGTGATAGTGGGGCTTGAACCCCTGACCTTCGGATTAAAATTAATCAAGCAAATACAAATATGTATTGCTGAAAAATGTCTACGGTTGGTTTAATCTTGAATGCTATGTTGTGCTTATGTTGCTTTAATGGAACTAAAAGGCAAGCCTTCCAAACACTCCTGTTACACATGAATATATGTATATTTTCATTATCAGGTGGTTTTTACTTACATTTTCAAAGTTGAAATCTGCTAAAATGCTTGAAAATCTTTACTCTCGTATGCAAATCTCGAGTGCGAAATTGCGTGAATGGGACGTGAATCTCCCAGTTCATATACATACATAAGGCAAGTAATAACAGTATACAGATATTAAACTAACAAATCAGATATTACCTAGTGAACTTCTGAATAAAATAAAAGAAGGCACAAATACAATTTATACGTGAGTCCGTTTACATGCAATAAAACAAGTGTGCACTCATACATATAAAACAAAGAATAACGTGTCATGTATTCCTATGCAAATTTGTTCCATATTGTCGACAAAGACATAAGACGATCACATGACTTCTCGCTACTTTTTGCATTACAATGTCACCCCCTTTGTGTGGAGCTATTGCTGCTTTTTTGTGAACTCTACAAGAAAAAAAATCATAAAAACGGTGGGATTCAATAGAAACAGACAAACTATGCATGCAAGCTTTTATTAATTTTGGGTTTAATCTCCTTTTAGTAAAAACGTCTATATTCTTTGTTGACTTGCAGTGCATCTCCTCACTATTTACCACTGCAGCTACATCTGTTGCCTCACCTCATCCTCAGTGATGTCCCCCTGTTTGTCTTTGATTTTGTTGGCAATGGACCTGGAAAGCTCAACCATCTCTTTAGCCTGAGTAGGAAAAAGACGAAAGCAGATCACTATGATGTCACTGTTCCTCCAGAATTGGGAGGTATGACATAAAGGCAGAGTATCTGACCTTCTCCATAAGCTTGCTGAGATCTTCAAATGCCTGGTGGAGACAGAGAAGGGAGGACAGAAAGATTACAACAGAACAGCATATGAAAGCAGTCCACACTGTCACTTATTCAACATAGCAATACATGCAAAGTCCAGCCAAAAAAACAAAACAAAAACAGTTTCTAATATCAATAATAGACCATAACACTTGGGTCTATTTATTTCTGTCTGTCTTATATTACTATGTTCTACTAACCTGCTTATGTGAAACAACTTTGAAGTCTTTCAGTTGTTTTGTGCATTTGAACATGTAGAAAACACATCTACTTTTCCAACGATTTACTTTTATCTATAATGTATTTCTTTTTCTAGAAATGATCAACTATGAAATCAGTCAGTCCATGAGTCCAATAGCAGTATACAAATATTAAAGTAACATATCAGATATAAAGTAGTGAACTTAAGGATCAAAAATTAAATAAAAGTAGACACATCTACACATAATGTTTACATACATCAGACTAGCATCCACTCTTTTACATAAACAAATGGAAAATACACAGTTCATTTCAATGCAAATAACTTCCATGTTTACAGTGTCTTCACCATGAATCACATGCAACTTTTCGCAGTACAATGGCACGTCCCTGTGTGAGGATTTATTACTCTTTTTCTCCCATGAAGAAGATTGTCATAACAATAGCATGTTTTAATGTGCAAAGATATATAGGATGTATGCAAGCTTTTTTCAAGTTTCAGATTAATTTTCCTTTAAGTCACATGAACAGCAAATAAAAATGCTACTGTTAGCGGAAAAAGTGCACTCTGCTAGACAAGAAGGAAATGTTTTTGTTGCTGTTGGTATTTTTCTCTATCTGTTTGTTAGTAACTTTACACATAAAGATATGAATGGATTTTTATGAATATTTTTGGACGGGCGGCGCACGGCCCAACTAACACGCCATTAGACTTTGGTGGTGATGTGGATCATGTTCTGGACTTGGGAATTTTTTTAAGGCTTCTTTCCAGTGCAGAATGGACCAATTTTATTAATTTTGCGTTTAACTCTGTAAGACAACATCCACATATGCACAAAAGTGCGGTTAGGTACCAAGTAGGATTTTGGATTTGTTGATATGGAATGTTAAAATATATAGGGCTTGTTTAAAAAAGAAAAAAAAAAAAAAAGGAGGGGAAATGAGCTGCACTGGTGGAGGTTTACACTCTTTGTGGGCTTCTAGCTTGCAATTCATATTTGTTTTTTTAAATGGTGCACAAAGCAGAAACAGAAATCCATCCACTGATCCATGATGTCAAACTTTGTTTGCAGGAGAATATAACTTTGTTTTTTCTTTTATGTTAATGCTGTGTTTCTCCATTTTGTCATTCCCTATCTAACAGAGAGAGGAACATGGCAGGTCAATAAGTGGGCAGTGTTCAATTTGGCTCCTGGCTGAGCGAACTCTTATCTCTACTTTGAGCTGGACAGGAAACCTTTCATGTCCCACTGTAAGGTATCACACTGCCACACAAACAAAGCAGTGTTCTATTCCAACATTAAAAAAGCAGAACAGAAATGGATAGAATTGTCCTGCAATCATGTCCCTCAAACGTATCATAAGACTACTCTGCTACTGCCTTCATTTTCACAATTCATTATTTAGTTGATTCTGTCCAACTCACTAGTTTTCTGAGAGATCCACCACTGTAAACCATCTCACCTCTGAAATGTTTTTGTCTGTCTCTTTTCTTTTTTCCTCCAGCTTTCGTTCAATGCCAACAATCCCTACTGCGCGTGTTCTTCCTGCCTGCAGAAGCACAAAAAAAAAGAAAATATTATTAGGCCTTTTTTGTTCTCAAGCACAATCATACACACGTACGCACACCACCAAGAACAATATGCATAAACACTACCCTCTTCCAAAATATCAACAAAGGGAGAGGAAGGAAAGGGTAAGGCTAGCAGTAACTATTCTTTGTCCTAACTATAATACTGTGTTGTGCAAAGAATCTTCAAGTTTAGCAGTTTGGAGAACAATGATGTGTGTACCATTCAAGAGATCTGTCTGTCTGATCTTTAACCATATTAAAACAATGCCACCTAGATGTAGGGCTCTGTGATATGGCCCAAAAAATATATCTATGATTATTTTTAACCTACACCTGATTTTGATCTGGATGTGATTTTAAAAAAAAAAAAAGACATTATGCAAATAGGTTTTATTTTAACAGTATGAACACAGAAAACCACAAACACATTTCTTGAATTAAACCATTTTTTGAGAACTCTGGACAGGGTGCTGGCCTGGTGCAGAATTTACGGAGCCACTGAAGTGTACAAAACAAAAAAAAAATGACACCCAGAGGGTGCGAGATACGCCCATTGCATAATATTTGTGTAATGAGCAAAAAACATTTTTCACAAAGAAGGCTGCTGTGACCTTGAAAATGAAGTCAGTGTCACTAGGTGAAGTCACTAGGTAATCGAACTTGATCTGAAGCATGTCCAGGTGCATCTCCATACCGAATTGGGTAAGGGTAGGCAAATTGGGTGAGAGCAGATACTTTCTATTTTTTAACTTCTTTTCTACTCTCTCCATGTTTTGCAAGGAGGAGCTAAGATGAGAAAAGAAGCTAAGAAAAAAAAGCAAGGGAATGAAATAAGGCAACACAAGAATTTAAGAAATGAAGAGCATCCTACTTCTTTTCATCAAATGCCACATAATTTTACAGTCAGGAAAGCATCTGGCAGACCTTTAGTCCCGCTGATGTAATAGGTTGTGATGCTGGTGTATTCTCCCACCTCCTCTGAGTCATTTCCTCCATCAGACGTCTGTAAAACTGCACAGTTACACATTAAACTTTGTAGCATGCTATAAACTAAAAATACATATTTTATATGAACATGAAGAAGCATCTAAATTAAAATGTTTAGGTTTTTTTTTTTTTTTTTTTAACAGAAATCACTTTAGTTACATACCTCAATTTGCCCATGTTCCTTAAAGGACAATTTAATGAAAGAGAACTTGCTCTTCTGGTAAGGTCCAGGCTCTTTATTAGCAGGTGCTGGATGTAGGTGAACGACAATCTTGGCACTGGAAAAATTTAAGGATATCATAAAATATGCAACAGATAAAAACATTATAGTATCAGTCAAAAGTTTGGACATAGTTACTAGCGTAATTTTAGACTGGTATTAATTTTTATAAAATGAAGGCTAATCACTGTAGCAGAACTCACTCATTGAAATCACTGAACACCAGAAATTCCAAATTATTTCAGTTATTTTTTGTTTTAAGAAAACATATACTTAAAGTGTAATTTATAAATGAATATTATTTAATTATTTATAGTACATGTAGTATTTAATTTATAATAACTGGGTTTAAATCACTGAAATAACATTAGACAAGTTGGATATGGCCCAAGTTCCTGATTTCCTAAATTCCAACTTGAATGACCATCACATTCTCATCTCAGCACTAAAATCAAATCTTTGACTGCAGAAAATTTTTTGGAGTTATAGGTACAGTGGTCAGAGCAAAACTTCAAGGGAAGAAAAAAAAGAGCCTGGTGAAGGAACAATTGTTTATACAGATGCTAACTCATATTAAACTTTTGCTGGGTGGCATATATTCATATATATTTATATTTTAGATAGATAGATAGAAAGAGAGAGAGATAGATAGATAGAGAGATATAGATAGATGTGTGTTATACATCAACAGGTACCTCTTCCCAATTCCTGCAGCCTGCTCCTCAAAGAATATGATCTGAGATAACAGGATACACATACAGCACTCCTAGGAATTAAGACACAGTGAACAAACATGCATTTCAGTCCTAAATATGCAATCATGGCACAGCTGTATCCAACGTAAATCTGTTTAGTGTAGAAAATGACCCTGGTCTTACATGATTCTTCTGATCTCTCCAAATTAATCGATGTGTGCTCAGGAGGACCACTCCTATATCGAGTTTCGCCTGCAAAACCAATGCACCAAACCTTTCACTACTCAAAAAGGGACAGGTAAAACTCCCTTACTAAAGAATTCAGCTTGGTCTGAGTGGCTAACAGCTGTCCAAAACACAGCTAAATGCTCACTCACTTACTTGCTGTACCACTTAATCCTATTGGGGTCGTGGGGAGGCTGGAACCTATCTCAGCCAATATTGGGCAAAGCCAGGGTACACCCTAAACAGTTCCCCAGATACACACAACCATTCACACTCTCACCTTAAGTCGATTTGGAATAGCTAAGTAGTCTAATGTGCATGTCTTTAGACTGTGGGAGAAAACTGGAGAACCCTGAGGGAATCCCTGCAAGCATGAGGAGAACATGCAAACTCTACCAAGAAATGCCCTTGCCGAGCATGGGACTCGAACCCAAACCTTTTTGCTGTGACGCAAAGTGATAGTTTCTAAAGTGCTGCTGCTAATGCAGTGTTAGACAAACATTCATTCATAGGGGGGAAATTTGGCAAAACTAAGCAACTGGCCAACAGGACTAGTGAAATGATGAAACTGCTAGTCCTCCTTCAGATTTCCTGGTGAGCAGCACTACATTTTCTTTGCCTATTGGATTTGTCAGGTCGCCAGCAGGATGACTTGCTAGCTACTTTCACTCGCCCTACGGATTTTTAACTCGCCACGGGCCTGCGGACTAGTGTTCATTTCCACCCATGCATTCATTTTCAAAGCTGCTTAATCCTAATTAAGGTCGCAGCGCCCATATCAGCCAACTCTGGGGGAGGGCGGGGTACACCCTGTACAGCTCGCCAGGCCATCACAGGGCCAACACACCACCATTCACACTCACACCAAGGGGTGATGTGGAACAGCCAATTAGCCTACCTATATAAATATAAATTGTCTTATTGTGGTGTAATTATCCTCACAATAACTTGTTTACAATGTTGCATTAGCTGTGTTTTGGACAGCTGCTAGCTGATCAGACCAAACTGGATCACTCAGCCAGTTTCTCTCTTTCTTAAAAACAACAAAACAGACAGATATAGAAAAACAGGTTAAGTTCAAACAGCTATGGTCATTAAATTCATTAATTTCATTAACTAGTATGATTAGACGACTGTTTTCGCCAGTTCCCCAGGTAGCTAACCAGTGATATGGCATGCAAACGAGACACAATTTGATTTTTAAAAGAAAATGCGCTACAAAGAGCCTAGAAGCGATTGTTTACTGCCCTTTGTAGTGCACTTAGACAAAGACGAGGTTGTAATTTAGGATTCGGCCGCAGACTTCAGCCTTAAACCAACTAGCTGATTTGAAGTTTTGTCTGTATGAAGTTAAATACCTTGTCGTCTCCGTCATATAGTCTGACACCCCTCTGCTGAATAACTAAGGTTTCATTCATTTCAAGGAGTCCGTTGGTCCATATAAAACGGTCCATTTTTATTATTACAAACACTTGTTTCGATATATAGACTTGGATTAATACATTTCCGACGTGAAGTTTCTTAGCAAATGTTTACTTCCGGTATGGTGCCCAACACCGTGCCTGTGTAAAACAGCTATCTATTTTGGAGCAAATTACGTCATATACTGATGACAAAAAAGACGAATGAATGAAAATAATAATTTGAATTACGCGTTCATTATACAGTGCATATATAATTTGTTACAAATTTCCTATAAAATACTTTCTTTCTGCTCTTTACACGGTCAAACTACACCAAACATTCAACACTACTCTTTAAAAAAATAATCATAACAAGCTATCTAGGAAGTTATATAGATTTCTTCATGATTATTTTTTAAATCCACATGTAAGATAGACTTCATCTTCATGCATGTGGTGTGCGCGTGCAGCAGGAAAGGGGTCCTAACACAGGAAGTCGTTATACAGGAGGTCCTGCGAGCGAGACGCTAGACAGCTAGCATAGATAACAACAGACACGAATAAAAAACAAACGCCCAAAGTATACTTGTCTGGCTCTGCTGTTTTGTGCAGAAGAGCAGATACATCCGGCGACATTTCTGTAATCATATATGTATGAGAGAAGTTTAATATGACGTCATAATTATGTTTTATGTGACCCGCAGTTATGCCTTCAGGCTAGCTAGTCATCTTACAAATCAATAACTAGCTAGCTGACAAGTCAGCTAGTAAAATAAACGGTTGTTCTGCCAAAATGTTGATAGCTGGTTAACTATATATATTGGTTATTAAGTATGAATTAGTATTGTTGTAATCTATCGGTTTTTGAGGACTTTTTACTTTGATTGGTGCTGAAATGAGTTTTGCTTTCACTGGATTTTAAATCGACAACCTCGAAGCGGAATTTAAACCGACCAGCTCGGAGTGAGAAGCTGGTGCATTTTAAGATGGATAAGAAATCATTTGACATCGTTTTGGATGAAATAAGAAAGGTAAAACCAGACTTTCACGATTTATCCCAGCCTCTGAAGTGTGATGTATACTAAATGTATGAAAAGTGACACATTCTTTTTGTGCGCCCTGCAATTTTAACACGGAGCTGTTTCTTTCAAGTGTGTTTTGACAGATCAGCGGATTAAAGCAATCGAGCAGGTGCATGGATATTTCTCCAGTGAACAGGTACAGCATCATCTCAGAAGAGCAGCACTCTTCCAGCTCCTTCCTGAAAGGTTTAGGGATTTTTCTGCTCAAAACATACAGTCTGATTGAGAAGCAACTTAACAGGATGATTGCTATGTTGGGTCCTGTATTTGTTGGTGCACCTGCTGTCATGTGATCCACCTTGGCACATGTGTGCAGGCTCTTCAAAGCTGTAGAATGTCCCATTACTCATTCATGGTTAAAATGTATAATTCTATTCATGCGATCCTAACATATTTAAAAGATATCTATTTACCACTACTCTTGCCAAAAAAAGATTTTCCTTGTTTTGTGTCTTACCAGACTTAGACTTCGACTTAACTTTATTGATCCCTTTGGGATGACTCCCTCAGGGAAATTTAAATTTCCAGCAGCACATAAGAAAAGCAGTACACAGATAGAAAAAAGCAGCACACAGATAAATAATAAACAGTGAACACTTAGCTAATATATCAATGAATAAAAAAATAAAAATTATGCATAATTTATATATACCATGCTTTAACATATTCAAAAACATCATACTGGAGCATACTGGATACTTTAATATGACAATATCATGGAATATCAGGCTTGAGAACAGATCTAAATTTGTGTTTTCAACCACGTGCATCATCGACTTAGAGATGTTGAAAAGGCATTGGGTGCAATTCAGAATAATCAGAATACTTTATTGATCCTGGAGGAAATTATTCACGGAAGGGCATTAGAGCCAGGGAAAACTCCAAACTCCTGGAGTCCAACTGTCTGAACTGAAATTAGGAAATCCTACTGTAGTGCTTGGGCATTTCTTGTGAAAGTGTTGCTGATAATTTAATTTCTTTCTTTAGGTGATAGACATTTTGAAATACTTCTCCTGGGCGGAGCCTCAGGTGAAGGCAGTAAAAGCATTTCAACATGTAAGTTCATCATATTTAATAATAATAAAAAACAAAAGTCTGGCATCAAAGCACATCATGAATACACCAAATTATTTGCAGAAAATGGTGGCGATCCCTACAACCAAGGTTGCAAACATCTTGAATACTTTCACATTCTCGAAAGACAAGCTCATGGTGTTGGAGCTTATAGCCCTGTAAGTGATTTAACTACACAAAATACAATGCATTTAATAATAATGTTAACGGCATTATTTCTCATCAAATGCGGTGATCTGTTTTTAATATCTGGAATTTTTTTCCATGACAGGAATATATCTGATGCTCATAATTACTTACCCGTGGAGGAGCAGTTCCGCACTCACCTGGCTGAGAAGAAACGTGCACGACGTATCCTTGAGCAGGTAAAACATACATTTTGCTAAATGCGGTAATTAAATGTGTACCTATCCTTATTTTCCACATTTTTAATTGATTTAATTACGTGGGTAGCTGAAATGTTTCTTTTAGGCCTAAAGGCAGAAATAATGATAGAATGTGATCAAACCGTTGTCAATGTACATTTAGGAAGATCAGTCTTGTTCCTTTAAACGTGTTTGTACTTGATAACTTCAATGTATAGTACACACTAAATGTGTTTGGGTGTGAAACTCTATTCAGGTGTGTAAGGTGGGCTGTAAAGCCCCAGTGGCAATGGTTTCCTCCTGTGGGATGATCCCTGGGAATCCTTATCCTAAAGGAAAACCCAGCCAGGTCACTGGAACCTTCCCTGTGAGTACATGTGTAGATTTCTTGTGCCTTCGGCGTGTAAAGATTGTAAGAACAAAACCTATTTATATACAACACATTTTCTGCAACTTTTTAGGGATTTCCTCCCAGAAAGGAAGGAGAGGAGGTGAGTACTGAAGGGAAAGGGATTGCGAACCGCATCATTGGACCCAGCAAAGCAGTGAGTAATTTTTTTCCTTTGTTGTCACTGCGATATATTTTTTTTTTTTTATTCCTTGAAAGACATGATAAACGGTGTAAGGTTTTTATTTATTTATTTATTTTTTTAACAGTCTCCATCAACCTACAATCCGCATCGGCCTGTACCTTACCCAATTCCTCCCTGCAGGCCACATGCCACGATCGCCCCAAGTAAGTTTTTGCTAGATTACCAAACAAATGTTCAGGCCCAGATAGACAGCAAGTGAAACTGCAGGAGAAAGAGTGTGATCAGTACCAAGAGGCAACTGTAGTATATTGCTCCTATTGACAGGAAGCATTACTTTAGCTACTGATTGTCCATTTTATTAGGAACATTTGTGCTCCTATACTTTATTGCCTTTATTTAATCAGCCAATCATGTGTGAAAAGTCATGCCGATACAGGCGAGCAGCTACCAGGTAATCTTCACATCAAGCATGTATCACCCCTGGCATAATATTTGGTGCCAGATGGGCTGGTTTGAGTATTTCAGTAACTGATGAAGTTCTGTAGTTTTCATTCTCAGGGTTTACCCAGAATGGTTCAAAAGCATCATGTGATCTGAGGGTCTGCACACTTAAACATGTTATTGATGAGAGATCAGAGGAGAAAAACCAGACTGGTCTATAGGGACTCAAATAATCACGCTTTACAACTGTGGTGATCAGAAATGCAGAAAACGTCAGATTTCATGAATGTCAGCCAACATAAAATTTGAGACTATTATGGACACAAATGCCTGAAACTGATCAGTTAAAGACAAGACCTTTTTTTTTTTTTATAAATGTCAAGCTCAGTGAGTCTGTGCCCATAATTGCCTGTTCATGGCTGATGGGCGAAACCCAATGTGGTTTTCTGTTGTTTATTGATTCTGATGTTTGATGTGGATTGTAACTGAAGCTTTTAACTTGCCTCTCTCACTCATTCACCTATTCACCGAAACACTTAATCCTATTAGGGTCTCGGGGTGGCTGGCGCCCATCTCAGCTGACATTGGGCAAAAGCAGGGTAAACCCTTAACAGATTGCCAGACCATCGCAGGGCCAACACACACACAACCATTCACACTTTATTTCACACCTCGGGGCAATTTGGAACAGCCAGTTAGCCTAATGTGCATGTCTTTGGGCTGTGGGAGGAAACTGGAGTACCTGGGGGAACCCACTTAAGCATGGGGAGAACATGCAAACTCCACGCAGAGACACTCGAGCTTGGCAATTGAATCCAGGACCTTCTTGCTGTGAGAGAGATGTACTAACTACTATGCCTCTGTGCTGCCTGACCTGTGTCTGTATGATTTTATGCACTGTGCTATGACCAAGTGATTGGCTGATTGGACAACTGTATGAATGTACACCTGTTGCTATTAAAGTGTTCAGTGAGTGTATACTGACGGTGCCATATTGGAAAGAAAAAGATGGGAAGAAGTGATTGTATGAAGCAGCCAGAAGGCTTGGGGCAAATACAGTAGGAAGCGCTCTCTCCAAAAAGAGAACAACATTCCCACTGATCAGAGAGTGAGTGAGACCTAAAGAAATGTGTCTGAGTAGATAGACAGTCAGGTGCCATCTTAATAAACAGTCAAGTTGAAGTGATGTAGTGAATGAAATAGAGGTGGTAAGTTTTAAAGAGTGTCTGAGCAGATATTTTGTGTGGCACGATGATATGTTGGAGTAGTGTACCCAGAATGCAGTAGGTTCTGTTCCCCTGCTCAGGTATGTACAACAATGCAGGCCTGATGTCTGTTGGAGGGGTCATTACAGCAAATGTACCCCCTCCACCCTACACTGCCACTCCAAAATCAGCAGGTATGATTGCTGCTGCTGCTGCTGCTACTGCTGCAATCACCACCCAGTGACATGCTAACTTGCTATCTGCTAACTGCACCTGTGCTACACTGCACTTACTCTCTTCCAGCACGCAGTCCTTGCCTCCTGCACTCAGCATGCTGCTTAATTGCCCTGAATGGTTTATTCAGAGTAATTTAAAGGGGTGCATATTTTTTTTGCTATAGCTGTGACTTTAGTAATAATCTGCATTAATAAAATAATATTTAAGGTGATCCTACTGCCATGTTTTGGCATTTTTAAAAAAATAATTTAATGTAACACCAGTTGCATTAACCACTGACACTTTTTTAAATTGCATTTGGTATTAACTTTACATTAATTAAATCTTGACTTGCAGGAGCACATGGTTTGTGGTCAGTGCTTCAGTAGATATTCGATTGTATTTTCTTAATAATAAATAAATGTAACTTAAATTACAGTTACAGCACAAATTCACATCAGAACTCATTCTGGCTAGTTAAAGGTATGATTTGGCACTTGTAAGGACCCTTAGTGGTGGATCCATGGGAAGTGTGTATTTTATGTGGGATTTACTGAGAAAAGTTTGGCTGAGTTAGTAAAACTTAAAATTTACTTGGATAATTTTTCATATTTTGTAAAACCCAGAGTACACAGGAGACTCAAGTTGCCTGAAAATGGAGATTCTGATGCCAATGATTGAAAAGCCTCATGTGAAGGCCAGCAAGTGGATATTTTGTCCCTGGCTACAAATTCCAAAGTTTCTGGCATGCTTAATTTTAAGTAACTTGAGAACTAGGTACTGAGTTGCTCCAATCAGGGTCGAGATACAAGTCATGTAGGTATCTAGAGAAAATGGCAGGTTTGCTTAAAAACATCGTTAGTAGATGTCCAAGACAAAAACCTGATGGATACCCATGGGTGCAAAAAACATCTTTGTTTACATGATATTCTTCCACCAGATTATTCTAACAAAATAAAGAAGCATTGTCAGATTGACAGTGTATTCAAATCATGAAATAATGCTAACCTTCAACTGCTTTGGACTTGGACAGCGCCATGTTGATTTCTTTTTTTTTTTTTTTTTTTTTTGGTGTGTTTTCCACCTTCACAGCAAGC
>JAQMYF010000016.1:1791159-1813340 GCA_030014195.1 Neosilurus mollespiculum
TCGCCCAGAGTCGGCTGAGATGGGCGCCAGCCTCCCCATGACCCTAATTAGGATTAAGCGGTTCAGAAAATGAATGATGAATGAATATTATTATTATTATTATTGTTATTATTGTTGTTATTATTATTATTAAAAAAAAAATACTATATGAAAAATTATTCATTCATCCTCATCATTCAATTTTGGAATGCTTAATCCTAATTAGGCTGGCGCCCATCTCAGCTGACTCTGGGCAATGGCAACGTACACTCTAGACAGCAATTTAAATAGAAGGTAAAGCCACTGTATAGATATATTGGCGAATTAACTGTAGTGAAGTGTTTAGAAAATGTACAGGTTTTTCCACAAGGAAACTGAATATCACTTATCCACAGGAAGTGAGCATAAACATTAAAATGCGAAATATGGCAACCCACATTTCTTTTTTATTTGAAAAAAATCTATTTTAAGGGCAGTGGTGGCCCGGTGGTAGAGTGCTGGATTACTAATTCAAAGGTTGGGGGTTCAAGCTCCACTTGTTGCTGCTGTCCCCCCAGTGCAGCTAACTGGATTATCAAAGGTGGCCATGTCTCTCACTGTCTGTGCTGAGAGATGTAAAAGAACCATTGGTGTCATTTGTAAAGAGTAGGCTGCATAGCCGTCAGTGTGTTTCTGCCCTGCGATGGCCTGGCAAGCTGTCCAGAGTGTACTCTGCCCTCGCCCAGAGTCGACTGAGATGGGCGCCAGCCTCCCCAGAACCCTGATTAGGATTAAAGAAAATGAATGAAAACTATTTTATTCATCCATCCATCCATCTGCCAAACTAATTAATCTTATTAGGGAATTTGGAACAGCCAATTAATCTTATGTGCATGTCTTTGGACTATGGGAGGAAACCAGAGTACCCGGAGGAAACCCACACAGGCACAGGAAGCTAACCACTATGCCACTGTGCCACCCTAATAAACTTTATTGATATGAAAATGTCATAAATAAAAAACACTGAATCAACCCCCCCTCCCCCCCCCTCTCTCTCTCTGCCACACCCCCCCCCCTCTTTCTCTCTGTCACCCCCCCGGTTACAGGTGAGAGTCCGCGGGGCCTTGGCGTCTGTGGATGGATCCTTGTTGCTCTGTCTACTTTTTTCACTATCCTTTTGTTCCCAGTCACAATTTTTATTAGCCTCAAGGTACACCCTTCAAAAACAAACAGACAAACATACAAATTAACAAACACATTTTAATACAGCACATGTAAATTATTTGTTGTTTCTTAGTTGAAAAAATATCAAAAAGAATAAAAGAAATGATGCCCTTTTTTAATTTGAAAAATAAAACTTCCATTCACATTCTCGAAATGTGATCATACCTGGCATTAAGCACCATACACACGAAACATGAAATCCAGGATTCAAATGCAGTCAGCTTCAGAATTACTGGCACCCTTTTAGGGCATAGACTTTTGCAAAAGAAAGATATACATGTTTTAAATCCCACAGTACCCTTTTTTAATATTAGCGTTTTCTTTAATATTATTTACTGAAGTATAGTTAGGAAAAACATTCATATGATTCATATGATATCATCAAAAATCATATGCAACCTTGAAAAAGTTTAAAATTGCTTTCAGTATTCAGACAGCCTGTGGTTTCCAATTAAGGAATATAAAGTTGCCCAGGTAAAATCTCACCAACATCCCTCACCCTAAAGAACCTCAAAGAGATTTCTACAGAAAAAAAGATGAATGTGAAGTCATGTAAGGGATACAAAATATACTGACATTTAAACATTAAGCACAATCAAGGCCATAATAAAGGTCTTAGGACAGTTGGAAATGGCCAGAAAAAATTACATGAGCAGAATACACCCCTGCACAGTGAGCACCATGGATTCAAAAGAAACCATTAAACATCTATTACAATAAGTTGCTGGAAATGTTTGTAAAAAAATACATGCTTCTTGAGAGTATCTCACAAAATACATAACCTGAACTTTATTAAGCATCATGACAACAGAAATAAATGCAAAAATAAATCCGAAAAATGTTTGTCACGACTAAATGACTTTTAAAATATTGTTTTTATTCTTTTGTATTTAGGATAGAATAAAATATTGAACATACTGGGTTTTTTATTTATTGCTTTTAATTTCATTTCAAAACTCTGGAGTCAAATGGAATCTGTGGTGATCTGTTATTTTCTTGTAGATTGTTAAAGAATATGAGCGAGCTGTGATATTCAGACTTGGACGCATCACAGCTAGAAAGCCGAAGGGACCTGGTAAGTCAGTCTACTACTTTTACAACTATTGAGTGTGTGATTGAAGAGATCTCTAAAAAGTTTTTTTTTATTTCCAACAAAACAACTTAATATAAAACAAACAAACAAACGAAAACTTCCATACACAACTGTGAAGGCTCATTGCTTTGGGACATATATGGGACAGCACTAAACTATGAGCACTACTACTATTACTACCACTAATACTATATTATTATTATTATTATTATTATTATTATTATTAATAATAATAATATTATTATTATTATTATTATTAATATTATCTATATTGCTTATCCATTCGGCTTGCTGGGGAAGCTGCCTTAGGGTGAGAAGTGGGCTACACCATGAGCAATTGCAGGGCAAACACTTTACAGAAGCCACCATTCACAATCATGGGCAATTAAGAGCAGCCGGTTGACCTAATGTGCATGTCTTCGAACTGTGGGAAGAAACTGGAATACTTCCACACAAGCATGGGGAGAACATGCTCACAGATTTGAACCCAGAATGTTCTCACTGTGGGGTGACGGTGCTACCGTTCTGCCTCTTTATTATTATTATTATTATTATTATTATTATTATTATTATTATTATTATTATTATTATTATACTGACCAATCTTGGATGGATGGAGACATTGTCGTCATATTGCCCCTGCCATCAGGACAGAAATGTGTGATCACAGGCAAAAATACAATAACCATAACAATAATAAAAAAGTCAATAAACACAATAACTTTCCAGTGATTTGCATTTACCCTTCCCTCCAGTGGTTGAACATTCACCAGGAACTCCAGGAACATTGCCACTGCCTTTTTAGCAGCCTAACTAATAATATTAAAATTATTGTGAATATTAAATAAATAAATTACTTGTGCTTGTTTTGTCTTCTGCCACTTCTAGGTATCTTCTTCATCATTCCCTGCACTGACAGCTTCATCAAGGTGGACATGAGAACAGTATCATTCGACATTCCTCCTCAAGAGGTAGGTTAGACTGAGCATCCACATTCAGTATACAATACTTACTGGACAATCATGTAACATTATGTGATTTAACACTGGGCGGCACGGTTCCTGAGTTCGATTCCAGGGCTCGGCCATTTCTATGTGGAGTTCTCCTTTCTGCTTGCATGGTTTTCCTCCGGGTACTCTGGTTTCCTCCCACAGTCCAAAGACATGCATATCAGGCTAATTCACTGTTTCAAGTTGCCCCTAAGTGTGAATGGATGTGTGTGTTGGCCCTGTGATGGTCTGGTGTGCTGCTCAGGGTGTACCGTGCCTTCACCCAGTGTCAGCTAAGATAGGCGCCAGCCTCCTCGTGACCCTAATAGTAAGATTAAGCAGTTTGGCAAATGAGTGAGTGAGTGAGAGTGATTTAACATAAGATTTTACACTAGGGGGCGCAAGCAGACAGAAACATACATTACATGACACCACTTCACTACACTGGCTACACTATATTAAGATAAAAGCATCAGTGGCAATAGGAGGACCTTACAAAACAGGCAACAAACAATAGTTTCATTCAGTAATTGTTTACTGAAAAATATTTTGTGTATTTAGTTGTCACATTGATTATTTCTCTGATTATTGATTCTCTCGTTATAAAATTGCCTCTGCATACAATATGTTTAATACTCGGTGTATTTTCATGTTTGTGTCCTCCCTCATCAAACCCCTTTATTCATAGATTCTGACAAAGGACTCAGTGACAGTAAGCGTGGACGGAGTGGTGTATTTCCGGGTGAACGATCCCATCGCCTCAGTAGCAAATGTCAGCAATGCAGATTACTCCACACGCCTGCTTGCCCAGACTACCTTGAGGAACGTTCTGGGCACCAAGAACCTATCTGAGGTTCTGTCAGACCGTGAGGGTATTTCTCACAGCATGCAGGTGAAAAAAAAAAAAGACAGGTTGGAAAATAAATACATTTGGCAACAGACTCCTTAGAGACCTTTGTCTACTGATCCATTTATTATGGCAGAAATAATGTACAATAATGGTTCACATATATCTTATCACACCTAATGCAACCTGCACTTTTCCTTCAGTCGACTTTGGATGATGCCACAGACTCCTGGGGTATTAAGGTGGAGCGTGTAGAGATAAAGGACGTGAAGCTGCCTCATCAGCTTCAGAGGGCCATGGCAGCCGAGGCTGAGGCAGCCCGTGAGGCTAGAGCTAAGGTCAGAGACTTCAACTTGTAGGCTAATGTTTTTATTTTTTGTAACAAAATATTTTAATGTGATATTTATACAGAAAACAAACCTGCAAAGTAAATGAAATGCAGGCAGCAGTTAAAATTTCTACACAAATGTGACGTATAGACTCAGTAAGCATTAAATCAATCATTCCAGCTTATTTTTCTGAAATTCATACTCTATCTTTTATTCTCACAGGTGATTGCAGCAGAAGGAGAGATGAACGCTTCACGGGCTCTGAAAGAGGCTTCTCTGGTGATTGCTGAATCTCCCTCTGCCCTACAGCTACGCTACCTGCAGACCCTTAACACCATCGCTGCTGAGAAGAACTCCACCATCATCTTTCCACTGCCCATAGATATGATGTGTCACTTCATAAAAAAGTGAAGTCTGATACTGACTGATTCCAAACATTCGCTAATATAAGCGTTTGCATTTCACTTATTGATTAAAGGTTAATGTATTACTGTGCATTACTTTGCACTTTTAATTTAAAAAGTTTTCACGGTTAATCTTTGTAAGTACTCTGTCATGTTCTGTGAAAACTGATCTCAAAAGAGACGTTAAACCAAATAAACAGTATAATTATTTTAATATTTGCTACAATAACATTTTCTGTATATACATGTACATTTACTCACTCACTCATTTGCCAAACAGCGTAATCTTTCTATTAGAGTCACAGGGAGGCTGGAGCAACAGCTCACCAGACCAACGCAGGGCAACACACAAACACACACACACACACACACACACAACCATCCACACTCACACTCACACTCACACCCAGGGGCAATTTAGAACAGCCAATTAGCTTAATGTGCATGTCTTTGGAGTGTGGGAGGGAACCAGGGTACCCAGATAAAACCTACACAAGCACGAGGAGAGCATCCAAACTCCACACAGAAACATCTATACTCAGGACTTGAATCCTGGACTTTCTTGCTGTGAGGTGGACATGCTAACTCCTATGCCACCACATACATGTAGAGCTTCTTCCAAAAGTACTGGAATAGTGAGAGCAATTCTTTTGATTTTGCTTTTTACTGAAGATATTTGGATGTAAATATCAGGAAATGAAAACTGAAATTCGGATCCATCATCTCAAACAAAAGAATTGCCCTTGCTGTTCCAATACTTTTGGAGGGGACTGTATGCCATATATTTTACAGTATTCCTGTGAAGATATAGTACTTATATGTAAATGATTTTCTGTTGATTATGCTAAAATTTGATAATATATAAAATAATAATCTTACAATATAAAATTATAATTAATATATAGAGTATATGTGTTATTTTGAAACACCTAGTGACACTGTCTGTCAATATTATGTCATAAAATAAATGAAACTCTAAAATATACTAAAGTGTATTTTATTATCATTATCAGCAGTATTGCTGTACTTATATCACTAAATGCACTACCATGTGAGTAACAGTGTCTCAGTTATTATGCTATTAAAATGGCTCCGTGACTGTGGTCTCTTCAATGTCATCTTCAGAGGGCAGTACTTTGGACTCCTCCTCCATGTTCACTTGCAGCCAGAGTATAACACTGAAGAACATAATTAGAGAAACATTTGGTATGTAGAACACTGTTGGCTTTCACATGGCATTTAACATGGAAGTAATGAAACATGACAGGGATTATAGGAAAATAATGATGATGATTTCAATAATATATAATGTGTTAATGTATAATGCATTACAATAACACATTATACATTCATTTATTCATTCATTTTCTAAGCCGCTTAATCCTAATTGGGGCGCCGGGGAAGCTGGCACCCATCTCAGCTTACTCTGGCCGGGGGGGATCATGGGCTTTGGGTGTTGGGGTGTATTCCCTGGAGAGCTCGCCAGGCCATCACAGGGCCAGGTCATAATTCATTTCCTTTGCTAAATAAAAAAAATCTAATCTGTTCATTAACCTTGGAAAGAGTCCATCATAACATAAACTTACACTGTTGTAATCTAGTATAACAGAAAATAAAATAAAAAATACACCATCTGAGCAATCAGGCTGGCAAATTCAACAGTACTGTTGCATAAGCAAACGCATCACATGCTTAATAACTTTGTTTAGAATGCATTATAAAATTCATTATAAAAGAGATATACATCTTTGATTTAACTCACCCAATCAGTAATGCTGGTATTAAGGTAAGACCAGCTGCTAAAATGAAAACGAACCCAGAGAACCAGGAGATGGTAGCAGCATAGATAGTACTGAACACTGGGAACGCCACACCCATACTTAACATTTCCACAAAGGCTATACATGCAAATACGGCACCTATAGATGTGATGGAGAGACAGGATAAAAGAAACATAGATAAACATCTAGAAAAGCAACAGTGTTATTAGCGCGAACAAAATGTGAATAAAGTACAAATGATGACAGAATACATGGAATATTGCGGATGCAAGTAAGTCTCAAACTTTTCTCAAACTTTCTGTTGGGAAGTCTCCAACTTGTCACTTTTCCTTGTAAACAAAAAAACGAATAATTTGCGAGCAAAACGATAACTTTGCGACCTTCTCGCGACATGTGCGGACTGTTTGAGAAGAGCTTGAGACTGCTCTGCGACAGAGACAAATCTTGCAACATTTGTGGAATTTTCAAACGTTTGAATTTCAGAACATTTTGTGAATGAAAAGCGTCAGCCGCGAATTACCATATGCATCAGTCACTTTTCTAGTGCACCTCTAGACTGATCACCCTTAGATTTCCTCAGTTCATGCAATTATGTTAGTTTACTGATGGTCACTCTTAAAACGCTTTATTTTTTAGTAAGTATTTTCTTATGGCGTGCAATATGACTATCAACCTGAAGATTGCAGGTTCAAATCCAGGTTGATGCCACAGCCATCCACGGGTGTGAGTAACTGGGAGCTAATTGGCCAACATCTCATGGAAGGGTATACACTTACCTCCCTGTCACTTTCAGTGATTACCAGCCAATCATGGATGTGTGTGAGCTTATTAAAGGGGCAGATATTGTGTTAGGTTGCCCTTCCCGAGTGCACATGCACAGCAGTTCATAAAGATGCAGGTGGCAGCATCATGTGTCACAGAGGGTGGTGGTGGTTGTGTGATAGGGAGGCAAAGCTTTACAGGTGGGAATTGGCTACTACTAAAAATTATGGGGAGAAAAACGTCTAAAGAAACAGAACCCTCTCTTACCTTGTTCAGAGCTCAGCACCAATTTGGACATCATGGAGCGCATCACAGGAGCAGGCATCATTGACAGCAGTAGAGGAAGACGCACTGTGAGGTAACAATACATTTCTGTTTTACCGCTATTCATTTCTTCACTCACTTATGCATTTATGCAGTTTTTTGTGGTGTCTGTCTGTTTGTTTAGTAAATCGGTGCTGTATTTTGTTTACACATCAGAACCCAGATTTGGTGGCTCCCTTATGATGACATCTCTAGATGTCTCATTTAAAAAAATAATGGCAATATAATAGGACAGTATTAAGCAATGACATAAGTATGGCTACACTAATTCCAATGCAACAGAAAAACTAAAACTAAGTATGTGACATGAACAGGGCTACATAATTAGCAGCTACTGGTTCCCAGATCCAAATAGAGTATGCATAGTTCTTGAAGTAGCTTGTATTTAAAAAATA
This sequence comes from Neosilurus mollespiculum, assembly GCA_030014195.1. NCBI lineage: Eukaryota > Metazoa > Chordata > Actinopteri > Siluriformes > Plotosidae > Neosilurus > Neosilurus mollespiculum. The sequence continues at coordinate 1,799,266 of JAQMYF010000016.1, forward strand.
AACTATGAAAGTAATCTTTGGTGAACTTAGAGAGACTAAAAGAATATCTCAGGAAAAGCTCTCCCTTTGTTAATCATAACCTTATCAAGTGATTCCCAGAAACAGAACCAAAGAGTAACTACATTAAACATTAATATTAAAGACAGTTTCTGAATTTTGCTTACTCACTCACTCACTCACTCACTCATTTGCTGAACTGCTTATTCCTATTAGGGTTGCGCGTGCGCGGGGGGGTGGGGGGGGGTGGTGTTTCTCTGCTGGAAGTGCACAAAGGCAGGCTACATCCTGAACAGTTAGCCAGACCATTGCAGGGCCAAAATACACACACACACACACACACACACACACACACACAAATACACACACACACAACCATTCATGTTCACACTCACACCTAGGGTGAATTTGGAACAGCCGATTAGCCTAATGTGCATGTTTTTGGACTGTGGGAGGAAACCGGAGTACCCAGAGGAAACCCATGCAAGCAAGGGGAGAACATGTCCACACAGAAATGCCCAAGACTCAAATCCAGGACCTTTTTGTTTTAGGAGGGAAAAACATAGGCAGCAATAACAGAAAAAAGCCTGGTGTGTGGATTGCTGCATTACCACTGATTGCAAAGTTGTAATTTTTTTTAAACATCAGTCTCTCTCTCTCTCTCTCTCTCTCTCTCTCTCTCTCTCTCTCTCTTTCTCTCACTAGCTTCTTTCACATACCCAAAAACATAAGGAGCGTGGTTTTGGCAAAGGTGGCCATGAAGCACCCAGTGGCCACACTCAGTAGTCCAAGCAGGGTGATTTGAGCATCATTTAGCCATCGAGACAGCAGGGAGACACCAGCAAAACTGCTCAGGTATATCAGAGTGTTAAGAGCTGATCCATAGCCAATGAGCACCTCATTCCAACACAGTGGAGGATTCAGCTCATACAGGAGAAAGATCGACATGGCACCTAATTTGGACACCTGAGGAATAATAAAAAAAAAAACATCCAAAAAAAAAGGGGGGGGGGGTGTTTATAAACAAGCATAAATATAACACAAAAAAAGTAGAAATTGTATAGAAACATTACAGCAGCACAGCAATGCTACCACAATTAACTGTTAATAGCAAATAGCTATGCCTAAATAATTGTCACCATTTTCAATTAGAGCGTATTGTTCTGTGGTTAGATTGCACAAAACCTTGGGATTCCTCTTGTCATAGTCAACAGAACGATTGCATGATTTTACGAGCAAAGGCATGGAATCAGCAGCATCCCGCTCAGGTCAACCTGAGCCCTATGTTTGCGCAAGTGAGTCAAAGTACTGCTGTGAGGTATCTCCATCAAATTAGCTATTATATGTATGTATATCTATGTATAAATCTTTTACTTTTGATATGTTACTATACAAGATATTTCACTGGAACTGTTAGTTTAATTGCTGTTTTAATTATTTACATGTAGAAAAATTATAGTGTGAAACTATATTTGAATAATATTAGTGGTTAAATCGTTTGTGGATGTATCATGGTATCCAAACTAAGATTTAGATTACTAATATATTATCTATTATCACCTTGTAGAAGACAAAGGCAGTCAGGATGAGCAGCAGCACTGCTGTTCGTCTCCTTGTAGAAGCTGCGAAAAGCAGGTAGACACCATGAAAGCATTTGGTCATGACATGAGACCTAGCTGGATGAGGAGGCGCAGGAACTGCACTGTGGCTGGATGGATCGTGGTTAGACGTCAGAGATAGAGTTTGGAATGAAGGACCCTGAGGCTCCTTCAGGATCGCCAGCACATAAATTAGGTTGAGCAAATGAATTATGGATGCTGAGAGGAATGGCCAGCTGAAGCCTGTGGCTTGAATATAAAACCCAGTGCAAAGGGAACCTGAACCAGACAGCACACCTAGGATCATATCTAGACGGGTCATCTTAACAGTCTTCTCTCTTTTTTTATTCTCAGCCAGATCTTGTCCATAGCAGTCAGCCACGTAAGAGAAACAGCCTCCAATCAGAGTGCTTGTACCCCCAAAAATCCCAGCAAAGAGAGCAGCACCCAGAAGGCAGCGAAGGCTGAGTGAGTACTTGCTTACGATGAAGTAAGTGAATGTGAAGATAAGACTGCCCACCAAAGGGGGCACCATGGCCACCTTGCGGCCATGGGAGTCACTGTATGACACCAGAAACAGTGAGGAGACCAGGCTGGGACAGAGGAAGGACAACTCAGTCTGAATGAGGAAATGAGACGTCTCCTTTTGCACAGCCTGCCACACACAAGTGCATTGAATTAATTGAGACTGCAGACAGATCAAATGACCAATAATTATGACACCAAAAAAAAGCTTGTGTACAATCACTTTGCAAAACGGGTTCTAAATGGGAGTTTGAATGGACACAAAAACAAGCACAGAATGGCTCTGTAATATCCTGAATCCAGAGTAATTACTGTGGAATAGACCTTCAGAGAATAATCGGATTGAAGAGCTTTGTGTGGGTTCAATACAAAATGGGAAAAATGGGATAACATATAATATTAATTAATGCACATGGTATCACTATTGCAAAATCCATAGCAATTTGTTTTCTTTATTGTATAAAAATACTGGATTAGAATTATATTTCCCTTGTTTGATTGGGGGTGCCCCGGTGGTGCGGTGGTTAGCATGAGGGTTTGATATTCGGGCTCGGACGTTTCTGTGTGCTGTTTGTATGTTCTGCCTGTGCTTGTGGGGGCTTCCTCCAGGTACTCTGGTTTCCTCCCACAGTCCAAAAATATGCACATTGGACTAATTTGATGTTCCAAATTGCCCCTAGGTGTGGATGTGAGTGTGAATAGTTGTGTGTGTTGCCCTGCAATGGTCCAGTGAACTGTTCAGGTTGTACCCTGCCTTCGCTCATTGTAGGCTGAGATAGGCTTCAGCCTCCCCATGACCCTAATAATAGGAGTAAGTGATCTGGCAAATGAGTGAGTGAGTAAGTAAGTGTTGGTGCTTATTTAAACAATTTTAAAGATTAGATAAAATTACAAAATCTGTACTCTTTCTGTTATATTTATGACCCACCTTTTTAGCCCTATTACTGCATGCATCTTGCAAGCATTTCTTTGATATGGAATCATGTTTATATTTGCTTTCCATTCATTTATCTGCCCATTCTATATAAAGCTTATCTGTCAGGATCGCAGTGGAGGCTTGTGCCAGTTTCAGAAACCTCAGGTGAGACACATGGTACACCCTGCCTATATACACATGGTACACAGATTACCTGCCTATTACACGACTGACAACAAAAACAACCATGTACATTCACATTCACACCAATGGGCTATTTAGAGTAGCCATGAGACCTAATGTTCATGTCTTAGGACTGTGGGAGGAAACTGACGCAAGCATAGAGGGAACATGTTAACTCCACACAAACAAAGCCCTTGCCTGAACTTCGAACCCCAAACCTTCTTACTGTGAGGTAACACTGAGCCACCGTGTCACCCCTTTCTATTCAAACAGTATTCTTGCTTTCTTTGTATTGGGGTATCTACAATTACAATGATTCGTTTACAGTTGCTGCAAAGTGCAATCTCTGTTAATCCTTTGCCTGTATATGTAACAAAGTTTTCAATATGACAAAGTGACATTTGTAACAATGATTTTAGAGGATGTAAAAGAATAACAGCTGTGTGTGAATCCTACCTGATGAAGACTCAGATTGGTGAGATTGTTGGAGCAGTGTGACTGGTTTATATTGAGAGGAAATGGAGAACCACTCAATTGTTCCCACAACCTCCTGTAGACATACTGCTCTAGTACTGGGTAGGTCATAAACATAGCAAAGGCATGTAGACCTACCACAGGCTCGATCACAGTCACACACCCCATGTTACCTCCTGCTTTGCAGTCTGGAACTGTTGAGGGACGAGCAGCAGCGCTATCTGTGGCATGAATATAAAAGAAACGTACGTGAGAAAATGTGTCTAAATCTTCTCCCTTCATATTCTATAGGTAGATAGGAAATTAGATAAATCCTTTAACAACATCTGATTATAATACACACATGAGAACAGAGCAGTGATGTGATTCTTACCCGATGAAACTAGAATGTGATGCATTTCTGTCCATTTTCACTGTTTAATCACTTCTTTGCCATTCACTTTCCCTCATTGTTCAGATCAATGTTCCATACTTTATCCTTATGCTTGTGTAATAGAAGACTGTCTCTTTAAACAGGTGAGCACTGAAAGTAAACAGAAGAAATCACCTGCACTGAAGCTCTGTTGATGCTTTGTTTGTAGAGAAAGCTAATCCCTAATGAAATACTTCTCTCTCTCTCTCTCTCTCTCTCTCTCTCTCTGTGTGTGTGTGTGTGTGTGTGTGTGACCACTAGAGGGTTAGTGGTGAAATAAGAAAACCTAAATGTACGTTTACGCACGTACAAAAAGCATAAAGGGTGAGTAAAATGCAGCTAACATACTTTGAGAATTCATAAGCCCTGCATAATTTTTTTTATTTGATTTTTATACCGTATTAATTCCACAAGGAAAATTTGCCTCTGCATTCAACCCATCCAAAGTGAGCACACACACACACACAAACAGTGAGCACACACACTCGGAGCAGTGGGCTGCCACACACTGCGGCGCCCACAGAGCAGTTGGGGGTTAGGTGCCTTGCTCCAGTTTAGATACTGCCTAAGCTGTAGTGCAGTTGCGGCTTAGTGGTTAAAGCTCTGGGTTACTAATCTGAAGGTCAGGGGTTCAAGCCCCACTGTTGGGCCTTTGAGCAAGGCCCTTGATGCTCAGCTGCATAACTAAGATCAAATGTGAGTCCCTCTGGATAAGGGTGTCTGCCAAATGAGGTAAATGTAAGCTCCCAATGATATCATTGTAAATTGTGTTTCTTTTCAGGTTTAAATGTACCTTTATATGCGTTATGTTTACTGGAAAAATCACTGGAATCCTTCATCATCTGTCTGCCCAATATATACTGTATGCTATTGATACAAACATCCTGTGAGCAGCATTTTCCACTTTGCCTGGGTAGTTAAGCTTGTTTCCTTAGGTTGTGTTCGTTACTGCCAAAAAAAAAGCAAAAGTTGTTGATTTGGCAAAAAATATGGATTGGGATTTGGCACTAGGGACCTCATATTTATAAGGTAGAAGATTTCACATTTCTGGCAGTTTTTAAAATTTAAACAGTTTTTATTTAGTCTGCAGGTGCCTGAGACGTGGCATGTGGTGGTAAAGATGTACAGTATGAATGGACAGTCGTAACTGCAGTGAAAAATGAGGTTAACCATACGATCATAAGTTTGGAGCTTCTCTCGGAGCGCTTTGTGCGAAACTTGCAATGTCTCAAGTAGTTTTCATGTGGTGCTTCTCATTTGTTTTACCTGTACATCTTGGATCCTCTATCTGTTTCCCCCTTCTTACATTGTATCTCCTTCCCTTTAGGATGCAATGAATGGAAGGGAAATAAAAGCTATGCTAGTACATAAAGTAAAGTGCCTTTGCCAAGAAAGAAGGTCTTGATTAAGGGTAAATCATTTTCTCTGAATGATAATTGAGAGATAAATAAACTTAGTCACTTAATAAATATTATGATAACCATTATACATTGCCCCACTTCCCCGAAAAAAGTCCCACACTGTAATATTATGTTGGACCACCTTTGCTTTTTACAGTGCCTAATTTCCATGGCATAGTTGCCTCAATAGGCCAGGTTGAGGCTCACCAACATCGTGAAGCAATAAGATGAAGTCATTTGATGACCTGAATATACTGACTGTGTTTGTAAAGTGCAGGAGAAGACTTTATGGAGTGACTTTTTGATTTTCCTGTTATTAATTCGAAATCTGTTAACTCACTCACTCATTTGCTGAAACGCTTAATCCTACTAAAGTCGGAAAGCCTGGAGCCTATTTCTGCCAACACTGGACAAAGGTAGGGTACACTTTGAACAGCTCACCAGACCATTGCAGGGCCAACAGAACAGCCATTTAGCCTAATGTGCATGTCTTTGAACTGTGGGAGGAAACTGCAGTACCCGGAGGAAACGGGGGAGAAAATGCAAACTCCACACAGAAATGCCCGAAGCCAGCCTTGCTGTGAGGCAGACATGCTAACAACTATGCTACCATGTTGCCCTCTGTTGATTTTCTAAGATCCTTTACAAACAAACAAACAAACAAACAAACAAACAAACAAACAAACAAACAAAGAAATAAAAAAACAACAAAAAAAGATTTTCAAAAATTTCAGGTGTTATCATTTTAGGGTCACACAGCAAATACTGTAAAATATTGTACTGGTTATAATTATAATACCACGTGTAATTTTTATTTTTCCTTTCATTTTATTATTCTAAATCTATTGTCACCAAATTGCCATTCTTTATACATGTTGTCTTTAGTGTCTAGAGGATTATTAAAAGAATGAACATTACACATGTATGTGCTTCTGGCATGATAAACACACTCCAACTGTATATTGTTTTACCATTGTAATATTTTATTTAATATTCACCCCTCCCAAGGTGCATACAAATGTTTTGAGATATAAATACTTTTCATTCCTTAAGATTAATAGTAACTAAGCTACAGGTACAGATACAATTACAGTGTTAACTATCACAAAAGAAAGATTAAAAAATCACAGAAGAGAGATGATCTGCGTAGACAAACATGCACTGCTGATTCTTATGACACAATAAATATTATGTACACAAGCAGATGTAAACTCCAGTCACTGGATGAAGGAAGCAGAATGGAAGAAGAATAAGAATCTAATGTTGAGATTACCATATAGCCTGTGTGTACTGATGTTTTTTTATTAGCTAGATGTGAGATTCACGTCTGTAGAAAAGCTTCAGTCCCAGATCAAGATACAGTATTTTACCCTTTATTCAGTAGTAATTATTTGTCAGTAGTGGTCAGAACTGAGGTACCCTTGGCTCCAAAAGTATTGGAACAGCGAGGCCAAATAATTTTTTTTTCCTGCGCACTCAGTACATTTGTGTGTGAGATCAAAAGATGAATGTGAGAAGAGATATCATAGTTTTAATGTTTCCAGAGCTTTTAATCCCTGATACTTACATCTATGTATGTTAAACAACATAGATCACAACACATCAAATCATCTGGAAACTCAGATTCTCATATTCTTTTTTTAATGACACAAATATCTTTAATGCTCTGCAAAAAATAATTAATTGGCCTTGCTGTTCCAATACTTTTGAAGGAGACCAGTTAACCCCTTAAAAACTTGGCTAAATAATCAGTTATATGTGATAAAGGAGAAGACAGCACTTGGTAAAATAAAATCTCTAGAATAGTTTCCTTCTGTGCTCAAAATCTTAGGATGATAGCTTTTTTAAAGATTTTTAGGAGCCGTTATTTAAAAACTGAGTCTCAGAATGATGACATCAAGACCCAAGTTAACAAGTACAAGTATTGGATTTTGATACATTTATGTCATTCACTCACAGATTCGTGTCAAATGTTTTAGATTAAAATCATTGCTTGTGCAGTGGGAAACTATATATGCACCAGGAATAATATAAATAAGTATAAATTATATATATTATATTAAGTCAATATATATAAGCAAGAACACCTGAAATACTGAAAGAAATTATGTTCAAATTCATACTCATTACATTTCAAATTAGGTATTGATGACATCATCATTTTGGGATTTTAGGCACTAAAATAGCAGCTATAGGTCTAAGGTAAGATTTTGCACAAAGACAAATTTTGATTGAGATACACATTCAACAAAGTGCTTTCTTCTCCTTTACAGCATATTGTTGAGTAACTGCAATGAATTAGTTGATAACTATGATAAAACTAATAAAAGGTGAGGAATTTAAGTTTGTACCCACCAAAGTGTCCTGGAATTTAAGGGGTTAAAATATCTTAAAACGTCAGCATTCAGTTTTGAGTTTTTAATAATAAATTTATAACATTTATGCCTGTACACAGTATTATGCAACATTAATATTGTAAAGTTCAGTCTGGGAGAAACTCAAATGCCAGACAACAGTAGGATGCAAATCAGGATTTTATAAAGTGCTGGATGTTTTGACAGGGATTCTCTTTGTAATATTTAAATTTTTTTAAATTTCACATCATAGCTTGGCTGAATCAAAGGTAGAGAGGTTTCTTTGTTAAGTACTGATATTAGGAACCACTTGTTTATTTCCAGCTCTCTCTCTCTCTCTCTCTCTCTCTCTCTCTCTCTCGCTCTCTCTCTTTCTCTCATATATGTGTGTGTGTGTTCAGATGCAACAATACCAACAGGTTTGCACCTACCAACGGGTTCATTTCATTGTTTTAATACTGGGTTTTGCATCTGAAGACATCCCATATATATATATAACTGAAATATTGTAGGTGATCTCTAAAACTTTCTGATTTGAAAATTATACGAGGCTATTTAGTTTCTGGAGGGACTTCAGTTATAAGAGGCAGAACACAATCTGTAAATGATCATCTGTGTGACATAAGGAAAACAAATGAGGAATTAAAATGAACTTAATCCAGCAGTGATCATCATGGAATATTCAAAAAACTGCAGTAATATCACTGTTAAAAACCTCCTCTGTTTTTGCTGTGGTACTTAAAATCAAGGCACATTAATCGAATGTGTATTAGGTTATTATTGTTCTTGAATGATTCTAAGTGAAGAAATATTAATTCGAAATAATCCATATGCTGGTATAATAGCTGTGGTATAAGAAAAAAGTACAGTATATCCAAGTTTAATCAAATATTTATAAAAACATTCTTTTGAAATGTCTGAAAGTTACCTGCAATAATGAATGGTTTTGTTGTGCACGTTAGATGTGACCATCTGTGATAACTGGCTTATGTTAGCAAAAACAGAGGATCTTTATAAAAGAAAAAAAAATCAACAATAAGGATAGACTATGCCACTGAGACACCATTTTAAATAAAAAAAAGCATAAATAAAAAAATGCAAGCTATAATACAACATGCAGTCATACAGTGGTTTAAAACTCAAAATAAACACATTAAAAATTTTGCATATAAAAAAATAATCTATAACCAAAATCATTCTCATTCCTACAACAAGTGTGCTTATTAACAAACCAGTTTGTCCATAAATCATAAGTACGGTACGTTGTATTTAAGAGAGCAAACAGAAAACAGTGTTTTTCTCTCTTGATAGGTATTCTTCAATTAACCTATGAAAAGCACCATCAGACATTGATATTATAGAAAAATATCAGTAAACAGCTGATAGTTTTTTAAGAGCAGTATCAAAACTGAGAGCGGAAATTGGAATACCTTTGAAACAGGTAAATATCTGGTATAAAATTGGATAAAGAAAATCTCCAATTTTAGAAAATGGTGTGGTGTGAGTTATCAAAAACGAGTAGATGAATCTAGTATTTTCTCACCTAATGTTCTATTCTGAAATACAATATTATCTTCATGATTCCCACTGTGAAACATTCTGTTCAGTCTGGGTACATTATTTGCTCAGTCTGTGTAAATTTTTCATTTATAATTTCATCCAAGATTAATTTAGGTGGAATTTTATTGCTATAAATAAATTGACTAGGGCATCAGACAGTCAACTGTCAATCACTTAGTCCTAAAAAAAGATTTACTTCTAAATCTAATGAAACATGCATTTCATTATCAGAAAAACTCCTAAATTAAAAAAAAAATCCCTGAAAGTTAAAGTACAATGGCATTTTAAGACATTTTTAGGCTACATTCCCTTCTAGTTTATTTATTCAGAGACAATACTTTCTAAAAGTAATGCTACCCTACACAGTTAATAAAAGGGTTATTATTAATACAAATAAACAGCTTCAATTAGTCAACAGTACGATAAAACGTATCACTCTGTCATTCTCAATTGACAGAGTCCAGAAAGTGGAGAACAACAACCTTACCGTAGCATTTGTAAAACAGCAGTACACATATAAAAAGTGAATTTGGCTAACTACTGAGGAGTAGTTCATTCCTAGTCTTAAGTAAATGGAAGAGTTTGGACCAGAGTCCTAGTATATTTACTACAATCCCATGTTTCACAAAAGCAAGCCTGCAAGGCTTTTACAACACATGCACATAGCAAAATTTCATTACAACACGATACAAATATTATTAAAAAAAAATGACAAATAATCTTTACAGAGAGAAATTCCTGTAGTATCTTTATACACTGCCTGTCTGTTAAGTGGTGAATGTACCTTATAACGAGGGACAGAACGTTGAGCCTGTAAGAAAGTTGTGTAGACGTGTACATGGCGACTTGAGGGACATAACCCTGAGTAGCAGCCGTTACAGATAAGACTGGAAGACCAGAGCAAGTGTTGTATTTAAAAATGAGCTTCCTGGATAATATAAAGTTATATAAAATTGACATTTACAGGCAAATCGGCCAACCTCCAGAGATATAGCAAATGGACTGCAACCATTTACCGTGGTTTTAAACCTCAGATTTTAAGTTGAAGCTTGGCAAAAGCATGGTGTCACAGTCCTTTGGCAGACCAGTATAAAGACCTGGATACACCAATGGTAAAACAATCATCTTTTTCAGTGTTACACACAAAATATTTCATTTTACTGCAATAAGCATAGGATGATAATAATATTCATTCTAACAGCTGATGAGGGAGCTTAATATACATTGATCAATTAATTAAAATTGATGTCATGAATTAAAAGTGAACTCACACTTTACTAAAAGCATGAGGATTGAACATGAATCATCGCACTGTGACTTGGAATCGCTACACTCCACAGTAATAACTAAACCATGTGAACAAGTCCATTTCTCCTACTAATTTCTTGCTGTTAGCTCAAATATACTATGGGATGTTACCTTTTGTGCGAGCTACACGGAAGGTACAGTGACGTGACAATTTTCTTTCCGCAGTAAATTGTTTGTGTGTTTGTGTGTCCACAGTCCACAAGTGTATGCTCGGTCCTGGTAAGTTATTATGTTTTATGTTATTATTACTAGACATTTGAGAGCTTACAGTAATTGTACTAAAAGAAAGTAAAATTACAATTGTCATTACATTTACATAGACAGGAACTTTCCAACAGGTCTAACGCTGGGATCCTTACAAGTTCAACTTTGTCTTCAAGTTAGGCAGAGAATGCGTATGTCCGCATACTCATAACACACGAAAAGTCAGTGAACGCATGTTTTTCGCTCAACCCGTCATTTACATCTGTAATTAGAGCATGGTTAAGCAATGATAATTGGCTTCGTGCACTCAATTTTGTTGAATACTAGCCTGTATATTTGTTTAAATTACATTTTGTATTGACAGTGTAATCATGTTCTAATGTAGGTAGCACAAACTGGTCAGGTAGCCAGCTTATTTACCACTAATGCTACTTCTGTACATCTGTAAGTTTATAGCATGGACTAATAAAACGACTTTACGTCTCCTAGATTCTTACCAATCTATCAAAGCATAGTGTAAAACTAGCAACCCTGCCACTACCATGTTTTTCTATGTGAAGCACACTCCAAAAAGGGCGGGGTCAATTAGCATATGTTTAGATTTCTTTTTAGATATAATATGTATGATACATTTAAAGTTAACGTTTATGTTTAGATTTAACGTTTGCATTAAACACTCATATTTACATTTTATTTTTACATTTACTTAGAAAATGTATGCTTAATGTATAAATTTACCATATAAACAGAATTTAAACTTCAAAAAAAAAGTAACTTTTTTTAAACGTATGAACAATGTGTTATTTTAAATTAATTTTACATGGAGAAATAAAAAAGAGGAAACAGGACACTGTGTTTTGCATAAATTGATCTCTAAATCTATGTGAATAAAAACTATTTTTACAAACAGCACCACAGACTCTGTTGTGCCTGTGTGTGCCATGTTTCCATCCACTACCCTTAAACTTAGAACTTATATATGTAATAAATAAAAACTTAAAACTATACTGTATAATAATGTCATGACTGCAAAACCTCATAATCTTTGCATAGCAAATACTGTACATACAATAGTACACATATATGCAAATCTTATACAAACAGCTCAAGCTTTTTTCCCTTTTCCTCATGTTTCACAGATATTTGGACACTAAATAACTATGCAAAAATTAAGCACTGTATGCTGTCATGTCAGCAATGTGAACAGAAACTTGCATGGGCCAAGTGAATTAAGGCTTAGCCCACTGGCCCTTGAGATTGAGACCAGTGGTTCCATCTTTTCTTCCAACAGTGCATCCAGACTTTAAGGCCTGCCAGAGACCTGAACCATGCCCCAAACAAAACTGTTTATTTGTAAAGTCTAAGGATAAATGTACTGTAAGAGTAGAGTTTACTAGTACATATAGAAGGAGAATGTTCTTGATATGAATGTGATACGTAACCTGCTGGTATGCTGATCACTAAGAAGGCTGAGAAACTGTGGGTTGAATAGAAAAAGTTTCTGCTGTAGTGTGATGTTGAGTTTGGCCCCTTTGTGTCCTGCCTTAGCATTAGCAGGTGGTAGAACTTAAATTATACTACAGAGTACAATAACACAATCACTGCTCATAGAGACACAGGTACACTAATTTTACAGCTGTGGTTTACCCATCAAAAAGACTTCGTGTCTGACATTCAACAAGAAAAGGGTTACGAAACAGGAAGTATAAATAAAATTCGACTTGTTCATCGTTTTCAAAGAGCTTATCTGGGTAGGGTGTTGGCATTGGACACTCGTGCTGGGGAGTTCCTGGCTGCTGGCGATGCTCTGTGTGTTGGAGTACCCGGGCCAGGAGAACACACTTTATGTGATGGGGTGCAGGGTCCGGGGGAATATGAGTGTGTGGGAGTTCCAGGGCTGGGAGACCCAGGAAAAGGCGGGTTTTCAAAACCTGGGAAGAAGACCCTGTGGCTGGGGGAAGAGGATGGTGAGAGATGGGGACTCGTCTGTAGAAGCCACAGCAGCTCTTCGTTATTGCGGCTCAGACGTTTCTTCTCACTGGACTCCTTCTCCACATGTTCCTGCAGGTTAGCATTCTCCTCCGAAAGCTGCCTGTGGTATGCATCACACACTCATATTCACACCCAAACAGTACACTTCATCATTGCACATGTTGTTCTCTTTTTTGGTTAACTTCAATAAAAATTTATTCTACTTCTTTGAAAAGAAGATTTAATCTTAAAATGAGTTTTGCTAAAGGAAGAGTATTAAAAACAATGATATTCATTCAGTACTTTATGAAATGCTGAAAGGTTTCTAATGGTGAGGATTACCTGGACAGGGCAACGTTGCGATCAATTCGGGCCTTCAGGTCCTCATTTTGCTGTTGTAAAACCTGTACCTTCTCCTCCAGGTATATATTCTTTTGGGCCTGCTCAAATGATCAGGTAACCACAGTGCTCCCCATTAAATTCTTATACATTTCAATGGAAAATTTTTATAGACACATGCTTACAGAATGTGGGTGTTATCATCGTAACTGTTTGAATCTCTATCTTTAGGATATCTTTACAGTATAAAAAAGAGCACTCAGAGAGCGCAAACCTCTGCAAAACCGAAAAGAAAATTAACAGAAAGTACAGAGCACTCCCTGCTTGGCCTGCTGTAATAGCACAGTTCCAAAAACTCATCCTATCTCATAATGTTTAGGAAGCCTTTAAAAAATTCCTGAACCCAGAACTTAGTCTGGATTGTCTCCAAAATATAATAGAGTCTTCCTTGTCCAAAGCCCTAACTTTAGTAGGAATTTCATGAAAATCTGCTTATAACTTTTGTTTAATCCTGTTGAAATACAGACAAACCTTACAAAAAATAACCTCCTTAGCGAAGTTGGTAAAACGTCTAACCTAAAGAATAGATCATGATAAAAATATGCCAGTATAGGAATTTTATTTAAGAGCTTACCACTTTCTCCAGGTGGCAGATCTTCCTCTCCTGGTCATGTATCTGCTGATTCTTCATCTCGAGAACCTCCTTCAAACTCTTAAGGTCTTGCTCAATGTGTTGGTATGGGGCCAGCGCATCCTAAAACACACAAACAAACCCATTATAAAGTCCACAACTCTTTTAAATGTGGTAAGAGACTGTGAATAGAAATAGATATA
>JAQMYF010000016.1:1843012-1869157 GCA_030014195.1 Neosilurus mollespiculum
ACACACACACACACACACACACACACACACACACACACACACACACACACACACACACACACACACACACTGTTTAGCTAGCCAGCCATAGAAATAAATAAAGATTAATTTCCTTAGAATGGGACCCAGTGGTTGCATGCTGTCCAGTCCCATGTACAGCCGATAGCACCAACTAAAATATCAGAACCAAAAGCTAATAACTTGAATTAATTTGTGTGCTTATGATACATGCACACAAATTAACAAATAACGAATAGACTCCAAACATACCAGTTAATAAACATACATATTACCAGAAACTTCTGCAAACCAGAGTTCCTAAATAAGTAGGAACAAAGGATAACACTAATTTAGACACCACTCCAGGGTATAGTCTTCCAGAGTCTAAATCCTAAATATATTTTAGCTACTTATTGCTTCTTTCAAATTTGCTTCTAGGATTAAATATACTGTAGCTTGCTTGGTGTATTTCCTTCCTCATAGCTGCAGGTTATTCAAAATATTTAGCACCTATAAATGATAAATGGTTTTAAATGCACAGTAAAGAGACTGAATCATCTGGCTTTTATTAATGCAACATTCAAAGCCTATATTGTAAGTGCTACAGAATGTAGACACAATGTTAAAATAGAAGAGGAAAAAAAAAAGGTGTGATGTGAGCTACTTTAGTGTGCGAGAGTAGGAGAGAAATTATTCAATTTACTTTCACTCTCTCACTCATGTGCCAAACCGCTTAACCCTGCTAAGGTCGCGGGGAGGCTTTATACTATCTCAGCCGACACTGGGTGAAGGTGGGGTACACCCATTCACACTCACATCCACACTGAGTGGCAAATTGGAACAGCCTAATTTGTATATCTTTGGCTGTGAGGTGGACGTGCTAACCACTACGCCACCATGTCATATTTAATTTAATTTTATTTTTATAGCCATTTTTTCAACTGACATTGTAGCAATGAAGCTTTTATTATTTATTAATTCTATACATCCTATATGTCCCTAATAAAGTAACCTTCCCTTCCTCCACGTTGAGGGCTGAAGTGCCCTTGAGCATGGCACCTAACCCCCAACTGCTCTTCGGGCACCCTAGTGTGTGGCAGCTCACTGCTCCGAGTGTGTGTGTGCTCACTTTGAATGGGTATCCCTTTATTAATACAGCAATAGCAATAAACAAGCCTGTGACAACGCTGGCAAAGAAATTCTCCTCCAGACAAGTTTGTGAGGTAGAAACCCTTAGAGGAACCAGATCCAAAAGTGAAACCCATCCCCACCTGGGTGACACTAGATAAAAATACAAACCATGTAGCAAAAAATTCACTCTAATTTAAACATGGTTTGTTATTTTGTGACAGTATTGGTAATTGTAGAGATGTGTAGAAATCTGTGCATATCATACAGAATAGAGCATATTGTATATATACAGACAGACAGCTCATTAATGTCTACTGACACTCTCTTTTATCTGCAGACTAACTTGCCTGTTTAGAGATGTTCTTCACTAATAAGCATCCACAACCTTTTTTTCTGAAGGCCTTAAAGAGCTCTTTAGATCTTGCTATGATGGCGTCACACACTTCAATAGCAAAGAAAACACCAGACTGTGTATGTCAGGTGCAAATGAGACAGATTCCATCTGCAGGAGGTTCTAATTAATTCCACCTGGAACACCTAGTTCTATTTTATGGAATCGAAGGTGTGATAAATGTAAGGGGGTACTTTCCTTTTTTTTTGTTATTTTAATTATAAAAACGACTACAAAATGTTGATTCCCATGGTATGTTTACTATTTTGTTCCCCACATGACTGTATTTCTCACAAGGCTATAATGTTCAGCTGGAACAAAAGTGGTTCTAGAATAAAAATAATCTCATCTGTGATGAGTAAATTGCTTCAAAGTTTAAAAAAAAAGTGTGGTGATGTTTGCCAAGGGGTTTATGTATCTTTATACAACAGTTAGTTCCAGTCCACTAACTGATTGTTCTCTGATGTTCCAAAAGTGTTTACATTTCCTATAGCTTCAGCTGAATGATTCATAGGGTTTATTGCTTAGATTGTCTGTGTTCAGCATATAAAATTTCTACTGCTAAGTCATTACTTCACAAGTGTTATTGACATAATCAGAGGACGGCAAATTATACTTTTCAGGAGTGTATCATTCATTCACACATCCATTATCTATATTGCTTATCCATCAGGGTTGTGGGAGAAGGAGGAGCCAATCCAGGTTGACTTCGGACGAGGCAGGGTACATCCTGAACTGGTCGCAAATTCATCGCAGGGCTAACACTAAGACAAACAACCATTTACACTTGCATTTAGAGCTATGAGCAAATTAGCACTATCACTTGATATAAATTGCACATGTTTAGACTGTGGGAAGAAACTGGAGCTCTCAGATGAAACCCATGCATGCACAGGAAAAACATGCAAACTTTACACAGAAAGAAAATATTAAAACCCAGAACTTTCTTACTGTAAGGCAACAGTGCTATCCACCCCAGGAATATGACCTTTGTTTAAATATTATTGCTTAAATATGTTTAGAGCTCAGAATACCCATATCTGTGTCTCAAGATACCATAGTATATATTTTGAAATGAAACCTACTACTATATATTTGAACCACTAAAAACACTAGGGGGGAAAAGTAGAGAGCAGAGGTAGAAATACCGGCACTTTCCGCATCATGTGTGAGTTCTGGAACTAATTCCCAAACCTCAGTTCCATCATTCAAGTTCAGAATTTGTCTAAAGGTGTGGGTGAAATTTTTTTTTAATCTTGCAGATGCAGTTATTATTTTTATTTTGTTGCATCCCTTAGGCAAAGTCAGTGATGGTGTGTGACGTTAGGTTTAAAAAAAAATAAAAAAATAAAAAAAATAAAACACTGACCCCAACTTTATATCGGTATAATGTGCATTACAGCACAGTGAAGCTTATTTCTTCACATATCACAGCTTGGTATCAGTGCACAGGATCAGCTATGATACAGCACACCTGGAGCAGATAGAATCAAGGGCCTTGCTTGTCTTAGAACAGAGTAGAAGACTGGATCAGCATTAAGAGAGAAAGAAAGAGATCGATACTGAGCGAAGGCTCGTGCAGGATTGGCTGTAACAACAGCTTAATCAATTCACCTGCTTCTGCAAAAATATTCCACACTTTCCCATTCAAACCAATTTATCCACTTAATTGTCAGCCTACGTCTATCAGTTCAGACTCACAGATCAATCAAGCCTCATTCACTCTCAGAGACCTGACCTCACTGAAGACTAAGGTGCCTTTGACAAACCTGGATCAATAATTCTCACCATTACAAGGCCAAGATACAATCCAGTAACAAAGACTCCACAAGTTCTAGTACAGGGTTTACAACCCTGCTCCTCCCAAGCAGGAAAAACACTAAAATGTTCAGGATGGGGGTATGCCATGACCAGGGTAGGGAATGTCTGTTCTGGTACATTCCCCTAAAATGCTCCTGTTGGCTAAAGTTAATAAACTGATCGGCGTGATGTTCTCATAAAATGTGTTGTCTGTAAATTGCCATGTTTACAAATGCACTGGGTTTGAGAATACTGGATCAGCTGCCTAACTGTTAAATGAACAGAGTGAATGGTGGCATGGGGTCTCAGTGCTTAGCACAGGAAAAAAGTTCTGGGTTCAAGTCTCACTGCCAACAAAGACTTTTCTGGGCAGGGTATGCATGTTCTTCCTGTGCTTGTGTGGGTTTCCTCAGGGTGCTTCGGTGTCCTCACATAGTCCAAGGACATGTGAATTAGGTTAAGTGGCTACTCTAAATTGCTCATAGATTTATGTGAGAGTGAATGGTTGTTTCTGTGTTAGCCCCGAAATGGACTGGCAAACTTTTTTAGGGTGTACCCTGCCTCTTAAAAGTCAGCTGAGGCTGGCTTCCACTGGATAGTTGGATAAAGTGAATTGAACTGTTAATATTAAATGTTGTGATTTCGTTGATGACGAATTGGGTTTTTACAGGTTTATTCATATTTCATGAACAATATCTTAATATAGGTTTATTATTGACTGCATTTAAGTATTTATTTTATTTAGATTTTTGCAAACCAGTGGATAAACAGCTAGACCATATATACATATTTCAACCTTTCAGATATGCTGAGAAATCTCTGAGATAAAGATAGACATCTTTATTGTCAACTGCTGCATGAACAATGAGAATCAGTTTAGCATCTCTCTGTTTAGCAGCAGTTATAAAAGTGCACAAAAGACAACTAAGGTATATACGTGCATATATTTACACATACACATACCTATATGTACACATATACATATGCATATAAATACTGCTTGCAGTATGCGGACACCACATAATCAAACATTTTTCAAAAAAATATTACTTATTTACGGGCGGCACGGTGGTATAGTGGTTAGCACGTCCACCTCACAGCAAGAAGGCCCTGGGTTCGATTTCCAGCTCGGGTGTTTCTGTGTGGAGTTTGCATGCTCTCCCCGTGCTTGTGCGGGTTTCCTCCGGGTACTCCGGTTTCCTCAAACAGTCCAAAAATATGCACAGTAGGCTAACTGGCTGTTCCACACCACCCCTAGGTGTGAGTGTGAATGATTGTGTGAGTGTTTGCCCTGCAATGGCCTGGCAAGCTGTCCAGGGTATACCCCACCCTCGCCCAGAGTCGGCTGAGATGGGATCCAGCGTCCCAGCGACCCTAATTAGGATTAAGTGGCTTAGAAAATGAATGAATATTACTTATTTATTTTACCTAGCTTAAAGCTAACGTCAATGCAGTTGGCATTTTGTATTTTTCCAAACTGACTACAATTGGCAGCCTTTTTTAAACAGGTTAATGCAAACTACTGAACAGATTTTAGCAGATTGCAACTTTGAAAACATAAGACAAAACCACTTGATGGCAAAAATATACATTTTCAGAACAACAAGGGGAATTTAAGGCTTTTGTTTTCTTTTACGCAGTGCAGCATTTATAGCCCAACTTTAAAACATTATTGATGAAGAGCACAGAGTGATAGATTTATACATACATACATGATTCATAAGCTACTGTTTACCTTACTATGTGGGTTTGGTGTAAATATGAGATTTCTAATCCTTCTTGCTCAGCAGATTAGGTGACAGAAGAGGAATTTTTATGTAAAAGAACCACCACATGAAATATTTTTATAGATGCAAACAGTGGCAGAAGTATTTTTCTGCTGACTTTGGGTGATCTTTATTTATACTGAGTGTGCACTCTCAAGTTCAACTGCACCATAAACCATTAAAGTGAAATCCAAAGGGAAATGCTAGTCTCTCACACCTTACCCAGGGATTTCACACAAATCACAACCCCCCCCCCCCCCATCCTTAGCTCATATTGTTCTCGTCCTACTCTACATGGATAACTCCTCACCCTGAGAGAAAGGTGATGTAATATTCGTGACTCATTTGTCTAAGAATCCATTGGACATGTTGACGTCGACTGTAACCAGGGGAAGACTAACTAACGTCACTTATGTGGGTTACATGAAAAACACCTGGCAGAAGCAGATATTTTCTAAATACATGCTTTTAGATAGATGTTTTTTCAAATGACTACGATCACTTTTAAGAGCTTAGCTGATTTTACCACACACTTCAACAGCACAGAGAACACCATACCCTAGATGTCGGGCTTAAATAAGACAGGTTCCACCTGCAGGAGGTTCTAATTAATGACACTTAATCTGGAACACCTGAGTCTATTTTATGAAATTGAAGGTGAAATAAATGTTTCTATGTGACTGAACTGTTTTTGTTTATTTTAATTATGAATATGACTAAAAAATGTCAATTTTATACCAGTAAATGCACTGTATGTAGGAAGTGTTTGCTGTTGAAATATGTTGAAAAAAAAATCAAATGGAATGTACTACATGACTGCATGCTTTACAAGGCCAGAATGTTCAGCTGTTAAAAAATTGTTGTGTGTCATATCTGTGATTAGCTTAATTGCTAAGATGTAAAAAACCTGTTTGTTTTTTTAAGTGTGGTAATGCTTTTCTACTGGAAAGTGTTACAAGTGTCTGTGGCAAGAGGTTACAGCCCTTTATTCTGACGGCTAATAGATCCGACAGCCCATTGGTCCATCAGTTACAGTTCATTGGCCCGACACTTATAGCCTATTGGTCCAACAGCCCTAATCCTAACCCTAACTGTGTAGGATGCGCAGCTGCTTTATGCAAGGTGCCCATTTTATATGAGTAGAGCTGTCGGGCCAATGGGCTGCAATAATAAAATGTGAGCTTATGAGAAAATTATATTCAGTAAAGAATTAAATTATCTTAGTAACTTACGATGTGCTGGTCTGCACGGATCACTTTGCGTGCTGTCAGTGGAATGGTTGCTGGAGACAGAGGACACACTGGAACTGCGGACGAAGCCAAAGGCAGCAAGACGTGCTGCGGGGAGGCGGGAGTAGCCAGGAGGGCGCAGGCCTGATGGAGCTGGTTTGGGCAAAAGAGATTTAACAGCCAGTCCTGCTGATGGTGCCTTCCACTGGTCTACGAAAATGAACAGAAAAGAGAAGATCCAACTAAGCCACAGAATACTGTATCTTACATGTGTTCTAAGAGGATGATCCAAAAATGTGTGCATGTGTAAACTGAGTGCATTAGTTGGCCACAATCTTTAAGTTTCAGTATTGTTTGCATTTACACTAATCAGCCATGACATTAAAAATATTGGGTTTATTCATCTCCAAAACAGCAGGTCCTGTGGGATGTTCCTGGTATGCAGTGGTAAGTATTTGCCAAAGGTGGGCTCTGATAGGATTTCAAAACACACCGTGCATTACAGCTTGCTTTGGATGTTGTTGCCTTGCTGCAGACCAGTGAGGTGGCATTACTGTTACAGCTGATCAAAACACAGCAACCACAATAGTCATGCTACACTTCCCCCTTTAAAAAAAAGCACAGATTTTTATTTCATAGTTCCATTTACCCATCTCTGTTTATCATAGTGCAAATTCAGCTTTACGTCTTGCATACAGCGGATATATCAAGCAGCTCCTGGTGCAAAATGTCCTGGTCTGCATCACCTCAGCTGCTTAGTCCAGCACAAATTAATGAAAAGTCAGCATTTTTTTAACACTATATATGACATGTTGCAGATTTCTCCATTTCCCCAGTGATAGCTGTAAAAGCATACCCTAGCTTTGGCATACTCAAATGGGCGTTAAATATAACTGTGTCAAAAACTGGAGGTCTCCAACAAACCTGGAGAATAAATTAAGATCTTGTATGAGGAACAACATGACCACAGCCATCAAGCAAAACTCCCCTCGGTGCGACATACTATACAACTCAGCTTAAGCCTCTATCCCACTGTCTTTCTGCAGTTAAAGTGATCTTTTAATAGTATTACCTAATAGTATATACTATAATGGAACGTTACAATCTGATTGGTCAACTTGCTCTGAATTAAAAACATCCCGAGCTGATAATACTTGGGGAAATGATTTTACGGTCACTTGATGCAGGCAGTGTCATCATTGTCATAGTTTAAAAATAGC
Source organism: Neosilurus mollespiculum (assembly GCA_030014195.1). Taxonomy (NCBI): domain Eukaryota; kingdom Metazoa; phylum Chordata; class Actinopteri; order Siluriformes; family Plotosidae; genus Neosilurus; species Neosilurus mollespiculum. Next base: position 1,850,550 of record JAQMYF010000016.1, read on the forward strand.
AAAATAATGCATAAAAATCTCATTTTTATTTACTTTTCTTTGTTTCTATGTAGTGTATACTAGAACTCTAAATAATTATAAAAACATGCCTTTAGCTGCGTAGTGCTCAGCTCTGCTCATCTGACCTCCCTCTGTAATATGAAATATGAAAAAAAAAGAATAAAATCTATAAAACCCTTGACTTAGTTAGATTTTTATGTTCCCAATTACTCACTCTCTCACTCACTCATCTGTCGAGCCAGTGAATTTCAACAGAGCCATGGGGAGGCTCGAGCCTATCTCAGCCAACACTGGATGAAGGCGGGATACACCATGAACAGCTCACCAGACCATCGCAGGGCTAACACACATACAACATACGTGTGTGACGAAACTGGAGAACCCAGAAGAAACCCTTGCAAGCACAGTGAAAACATGTAAACTCCACACAGATATGCCTGAGCCTGAGTCTCAAACCCAGGACCTTCTTGCTGTGAGGCAGATGTGCTAACATTATGCCACCTTGATGTGTGTATTAAAACTATTATTCACTTCAGGATCAGTGGATGTCGCTGAACAAACTGTTCACTTAAGTGAAATCCATCGAGCGAATGGTAATTAATTGTTACACTCTACAAAACAATCCCAATAAAATCTTTTTTTATTTTTTTTAATAATCTTTTTTAATCATTTTTTAAATGTATTTTTAAAAATCAAATTACAGACTGTACATTTGCCATTGCCAGCTTTACACATACAGTCGTCCTGTAAGTTTTACATCATTCTGTGCCGTCCTCCTGTTGGTGGCTTTTAGACAAGAATCGCTTAAAATCTGGCCCTTCCCATCTTTGGTAAGAATGGCAGTAAATCATCTGCCATCATGACATGTCATCATGTCACATTTTTGTGTTCTAAAACTTTTTATTGTGTCATTTTGTCATCGGCTAAGAATTATTTCATGATGTACTGAACATTTTGCCAGCAACAGTAAAATAAATTCTGGATGAAAATCATATATTGAAATCTTAAGGGGCATGTGTCATGGTTGTTTTAAAAAATAGTTTAAAAAACATCAGTGGGGTTATTAAAGAAGTCATAATCATTTATATAGATGTAATCATTTATATACAAAAAATACAAGACAACAAAACTTATAAGACATACAAGATTTCAAAAATAACTTGTTGTAATCCATTTCCATCAAAAACTTGAAACTCCTTCTGACTTTAAGTTGTGAGTCTATTTAACAAACACCAACTAGTACCTTTGGACAGTCATCGCATATTTACACTGCTTTTGAGCAACTCAATTTGGGTTAAAAATCATGACGCTGCCCCTTTAAGACCATGGAAAGTAATGGGTAAAACATCTCTGCACACATGCAAACATGCACCACATCCATAGCGGTGACGTTAGGTCCCCTTTCTAAGGAACAGGCTGGCTCTGTATCTGCAAGTACAGTATGATCCCCTTCTGACTCCTGGAAACAAATAATCTGTACTTCTTCCTTTCATGAGCCATGCATGATGCATAATGCATTCTGAACTACCCCACCCCCATCACCCCGCAGAGGGGCACATATCATGATCTTCTCTCACTCTTTCAATTCTACTTTCAGATCCTATCAGTTTAAGAAAAAAATATTTATGAATTTGTGAACACACACACACACACACACACACACACACACACACAGATTCATACACAAACACATCAGGATTTTTAATGAAACTGCAGCCAGTTCTCCTTGGAGCGAAAGCTGAGATCATTAAAGATAAATGTGCTCCAGCTTCCTCTCTCTCTCTCTCTCTCTCTCTCTCTCTAGACTAGAGGGGAAACCAATGTCTAATAAACATTAATTTCCAAACCTGGTGTTACATGCCTCTGCTTTCCTGTCTGAACAAACAAATGATTCGTGCTTTTCTCTTTTATTACTTTTCTATGCATTTTATCTTTTTGTAGGACTTGTAAGAAATAGAAAAAAAAAACCCTGAAATAAATAGCAAGCTTAGTCGTTTAGGGCTTTTGCGTATCATTTGAATATGAGGCATGGAGTGAGAAATAGGTAGAAATGAATTGTGAAATTTTCGAATTAGTTGATTTGTTATTGAACTTTTCACAAATGCAATCAGCGGATGTCAAGTTAAACTGTAAATATCCATCCATATATCAGTTATACCGCTTATTCTTCAGGGTCGTGGGGAAACTAGACTTTGGGCGAGAGGCACCGTACACTATGAACAAATATATTGCAAGGCTAGCACAGAAACAAACAACCAATCTCTCATTCACACCTAGGAGTTATCTGAAGTAGACAATTGACCTGTGCATGTCTTTGGACCCTGTGGGTAACTTACACAAGCACAAGGAGAACATGCCAACTCCACTCAGAAAGGCCCTTGTCTGCCCCATGATTAGAACCCAAAACCTTCCTGAAGTGAGATGCTATCCTAAATTGGAAATGATATAAGTAAAATTTAAATGAACTTATATACAGTAGCAATTTCACTCACTAGGTAACTTAAGCAGAATATGGGGTTTGATAAAAATAAATTCAGGTAACACCCCCTGCCCTCCACCCCCCTATTTTTATTTATTTATTTATTTTTTAATTAAAAAGTTATGACTGACTGGAGGTGTTAGTCAGGTTTATTTATTTTAATTTTTTTCACATTTCACATTTTTTGTATTAGCAGCCACGGTGGTATAGTGTTTAGTAAGTCCGCCTCACAGCAAGACGGTATTGGATTTAAGTCCCTCGAGGGCTCGAGCGTTTCTGTGTGGAGTTTGCATATTCTCCCCATGCTTTCCTCTGGGTACTCAGTTTTCCTCCCACTGTCCAAAGGCATGTACATTAGGCTAACTGGCTGTTCCAAACTGCCCCTAGGCATGCATGTGAGTGTGAATGGTTGTGTGTGTGTGTTCCCTGCAGTTTTCTGGTGAGCTGTTCAGGGTGTAGCTGTTCTACCTGCAGCCCTAATAGCAGAATTAAATGATTTGGCAAATGAGTGAGTGAGTGTATTAGCTTTAATTTAATATTTAATATTTTTTTTTATTTAATTTAATTTGATTTAATAACTGAGTTTTTTAATCTGTGGTGAGTTTTAGAGGCATTTTAAGGAGAAGTCAGCACTCGTTATAAGCGAATCTCAAATCTTGATTAAAACGCTTTATTAAAATTTGTGTGCAAAAATTTATTTGAACAATTTCATAGATGGTTATTTGAAAACTGCTTCTCAGAATGATTACGTAAATGTATAAAAATCCTATATTTGTACATGCTGATTTGGGTATTAATCACATAATCATTCTGAGACTCAGTTTTTAAATAATAGGCCTTAAAATCGTTAATAGAGATTTTAGCCTAAGATTTTGCACACAGAAAGAAATTTATCCAAAGATTTGAATGAGATTAACTTTTAACAAGCGCTGTCAATTCTTTTTACGATGCCGCAAAAGGAATACAACTATACTGCAAAAGATTGGTGCTGCTCAGACACTGTTATACCATCGGTCAGCCATAGTAAACTGGCTAGCAGGACGCCTCAAGCGCATGGAGGACAAAAGCCATCCCTCATACGAACACTTTCGGACAACAAAACATTTTATTAGCCACCCTACACACAGGTTTAGTGCAAAAGTTCAGAAAGCTATCATGCATATGAGCCGAGCAATGGCCCAGACAAACTTTATATGTTGAAGGTCACTATGCCAAGGTCAAAAGTCACATATGCAAATTACCTACCCCACGCACAGGTTTAGGTCATAGGGAGTGCCTATGCAAAAGTTCAGTAAGCTGGCTTGTGCATGAGCCGAGCAATTGGCCGGGCAAACTTATTGTCACGCCGCCCGCCCACCTAACCACCCGCCCGCCAAGCCAACGACAATACCCCTCCAGCCAAAACCGGCTGAGGGGTAAAAACAAACTCCTTCATCTGGTATTTGATGTTGCACAACCTTGGATTCTATCTTAATGTATGCACTCTTAGCTTACAGATTAATCTGCTTGATAAAAGAAAGTAGCACAAAACACATTACAAAATGTTTTTACTTAATTAGCTTCCAGTGACATTCCAGGTGCTGTAACTACTAATATATCAGCAACTGACTATCCATTCATCTATCCACCCATCCATCCATTATCTGTACTGCTTATCCACTGCAGGCTGTGAGGGAGCTGAAGCCAATCCCAGCTGTCCTCAACTGTGAGGCGGGGTACACCTTTGACAGATTGGCAATCTATAGCAGTGCCTACAAAGAGACAAAAAGGCATTTGTGCCCTCATTTACATATAAGGGCAATTTACAGTTGGCAGTTTACCTAATTTGACTGAATTTTTTTTGGACTGTGGGAAGAAACCTGTGCACCCGAAGGAAACCGATGTGTTTCAGAGGCTACAATTCTAACCCCTTCACCACTGCGCCACCCACAATTAAACATCTGTATGCATCACTATATATATATATATATGTTAATGTTCTTTATGCTGTGCCACTTTAGAATAAAGAAGCAAAACATACACACAAATATCACGTTTAAGTATTATTTGCTTTGCACATCACAGATTTGCAGAAGCGCTGGGGTACACATCACAGGAAACAACAACTATCTGCATTCTGGTGAGGGCATAATATGATAATAATATGCAGAGCATGAACCCCGTGGCTCAATGCTATGAAAAGGTTAGTTAAAATGATTGGGTTTGCACATGTGTCTAATTAGAAGCAAGGTGCACACAGCATATTTGTACAATAATTCACCTTTTCATTGTGCTGGGAAACTCAACAGAGCAATGTAAGGATACTTCCATAATAGCCAGAAAGTCCTCACCAGCTACTCCCTCAGAGATTTCAGCTAAATTCAGCCATGGGTAACATCCCATCAGAGAACACTTTCTCCCACTGCAACCAAGTAATGATTCACTGTTACGGTAATAAAGTATCCAGCTCAGAAGCTCTAACGTTTTCACATCCACTTTACCACATCTCCACATCAGACTCATACTTTTCATGCATTTCTGATTAATTCCCGTGCCATTTGCTTATTTGCAGCTTCATTTAAGTATGGTACCTTGTAGCAAACTTTAACAGCCATTACCTGATGCCTCTGGAGGGCTTTGAGTGGATGGGGTCACTGATGAGGTGGCTTGTGCGGTGACTGATGGGGTCACTGCCTGCACTGGTTGACTGAGAGCTAGAGGTGACTTGTGTGCTGTGAAGATCCGGCTCTTAGCAGCAGCAACAGCAGATGGAGACTTACTGACAGCACCCACACCAAGCTGGGGTCTTAGAGTTCGAGGAGGCTGAATAAATTCCCCTATTTCTTGACTTACTGTCTGGGATTCTGATAGATCCTTGGCTCCAGGGGCAATCTAAAATGACACAATATATAAAAGATTCCATAATTTAGTTATTAATTTTATTAATTCTTCAAAAAAAAAAAAAACATTTTAGACAGTCTCAAGACGATTAGTAATGCTCAGTACCAGGTTTGTGCTAAATCCCCAAGATAGCAGCATCATACAGACTATCATGACACTACTATCACATCCCAATCCAAATAATTTTAAATCGGCACTATTTTAGCAATGATTGTGGTAAGGGGATGTTGACAGACTGAGCTGAGCAATAAAAGGGTTTTAATAATTGATAATAATATCTTATATGGTAGGACATCATGATGCAAAAAAACAAAAAACAAAACAAAAAAACCCCCAAAAACAATGGTTCTAAAGTGAAAAGTGTTTTGTGTAATGCATAAGGCATTGCTTCTCTTGCCTTTTTTTAATGCCATTTTTATAGTCATCATAAACTGTCAAGTACTCCTTAGTGTCAAGTACTTGCTTAACATCTACCCTGTTAACAGAGATTTATTTCTGGCTGCTGTAGCTGTTCTAGCAGCAATCAGTGCTTTAGGTCCTCATTAATTTCCTCAAGGTGACCTTGAATAAAATTCTCAACTCTAGCCATAATATAGTATAAGACATTCAATTAATACAAAATCAATGTGTATAGATATTGGTTTGTTAATAATAAAAAAAAAAAAAATCATCCAATCTTCAATTTTTTAATATATCATTTGAAGTCCATATATAACTACATCCTCTCAGCCCTTAAATGGAAAAACTGGTTTGTTGATGTGGAAGTTTCTTACCGCTGTAGACAAGTATCTGTTGCTTAGAGAACCATAGAAGTTGTTTGTCCTCCCTATGGCTTTGTGGGGCATTGTGTGGCTAGATGGCTTTGTCACAGACACCGTTGACTCAGGTGATATGTAACGAGCTTTCTGCAGCTCCTGTCTATACTTGTCATATAACAGGTTTGAAGCTCTCAGCACTGGTGCGCCAGGGGGCTCCTCTGCTGGTGTTTTCGGGTTTGGAGAACTGGTGGAGTTTGAGGGTTTGGCGGGTAGTGAGGAGACGTCGTATGGGCTATTAGTGGCCTGGGGCTTCAGCTGTGGGCTCTTGCGTATATAGGTGATTATTTTAGGACGAACACTTTTGGGCTTTGGGGGGCACTTGGGTGGAGAAGATGTTACAGTAGCGCTTTGTTGGGGTACAGGGTTTTGGATATTTGTGTTGATGGTAGTTTTAACTGGAGGTCTAAGGCCAAAGCCATAACCCTGAGAAGCACCATAACCCAACTGCGGGCCTCGAGTAGGCACTCGGCTTCTTCCAGGAGACACTGAAGGACGTCTCTGAGGAGACCCCATACTTTTGGGAGATGGGGGCGTTGAAGGCCTGGTAGGGCTGCTATAAGCTCTGCGACTCAAATGACTTTTCCTGTCCAGGGGACTGGCAGCATTTTCAGCTGACCCCTGCCTTTTAAGGACGGAGCCCACCTTGGTAGAGCTCTGGCTGTGTTGGAGCCCTGAGCCTGAGTTAAGAGACTCGGCATTACTATTAATCTGCACTGGATCTTTTAAGTCTGCCTGATGGTTGCTGCTTTTAGGATGTATGTCTGAGGAGGGAGAATGCCGGTCCTCTTGAGGGGTGTCTTTATATGCAGGAGGTCCTGAGTTTTGCTTTGGCTCCATTCCAGGAGAGAGTGGACGTACAAGCTGCCTGCAAGAAGGTGGTACTCTTTCTAAGTTTCTCTGGAATTTGAAAGACAGGACATTTTCCTGTCTGTTGTAGCCTTTGTCTATACTCCAGCATTGCCTGTCTGTCAGACCATCACCATTTTCTGTGCTCAATCTACCCTTATGAGTTGGATCCTGAGGCAGTACTGTAGAACTATGATTCTGATCCTTCTTTCTGAGTTGCTCTTTGTTTTGTGTGGAAAGGCTAAGGGATTTATTTGTGGTTGGCTGCTGGAACTGGCACTCCTCTGAGGTAGGCTTGCTGGGTAGGGAAGAAGGACACTGTGTATGTCCTGCACTATCAAGAGCACTAGCCAAGCTTCCACTGAGGTTGTTTACTGTTGAGAAGTTTGGGACAAAGACATTGTTCTCTGAGTTACTACGTGTGTCTCTCAGGCTCCTCCTTCCTCCAGACCGAGAGCCAGATGTCCTGAGGTCCAGTGGCTGAGTGCTTTGATCTGTGTCATCACTGTGGTTGGCATTTTGGTCTGTCTTGCCTAAGTCAGTGGCAGGGTCCAAACATTTGCGAGCAGACTGTGTCTGACAAAAGTCTTTCTTTGTATCCTCTTTGCTCGTATCATGATCTCTCACTTCTGGCTCTTTTGGAAAATCTTCCATTTCCTGACACTCTAATAATTCAAACTCTTCCAGCTCTGGATCCTCACTGTGGGCATGTGTGCCCCAAATGATAAACCTTTCCTGAGTGCTGCTGTGTGACAACAGGGGAGGTATTAACCTGCCTTGCTCAGTGTGGCGTTCCTCCATGGGGATTTGGTTAGCATTGGCATCTCCATCAGGATAGAATAAAGGCTGCTTGTTGTTGTTCTTTATTTCCTTGTGCATACTGTTGCTAGGGCTTCCTATTTTCTCTTCCCCACTCATGTTATACAAGTCCAATGATCTCTCTCAAAAGCTTCCCACTGCTAAGGGATCCATTAAAGGCTTCACTCCCCTCTGGTCTTTTATGCTCAGTCACGGAGTGAAAACTTAAAATCTGAACTCACATCTTTTCCATCTTTGTTGGAAGTCAGACTTTTGTTGTGGCTGATATACTATTCTTTTCTCATCTCAGCATAATGCTTAATTTTATGACGTTTCCAGAATTAATGAGAAACATTACCAGCCATCGTGCCTAAGCTTGCATAAAGCAAGTGAGAGAGAGAGAGAGAGAGAGAGAGAGAAAGAGAGGTACAAAATCATCATTTATATCTGTTACACAGTTCATATTTGAACATTTACGCTACATGTATCAATAATAGGAAAAAGCAAGCTTTATCATTTAGAGATAACATTAAAGGTTCTTAATATTTGCATTGGGGAAAAAATTAAATATATCCTAACAACATATTTTGTAGTGTGCTATGAAGAAGGCATCTTTTTTCCAAGTAATGGTCATGCTTCAATAATTTTAAATTGTGTCTTTTGTACAGTACAAGCATCACGCAGTCCCCTCCAAAAGTATTGGAGCAGCAAGGCCATACAATTAGTTTCTGTTGTGCACTAAAGACATTTGTGGTTGAGACCAGACCATCAAAGGGCAACACAGACATACAAACATTCACACTTACACCAGGGGGAATTTTGAGTAGTCAGTTAGCCTAATGTGCATATCCTTGGACTGTGGGAGGAAACTAGAGCACTTGCTGATTTGCCAAATAGCTTAATCCTAATGGGGTCACCAGGTGGCTGGAGCCTATCTCAGCCAACACTGGGCAAAGGAGGGATACACCCTGAACAGCCCAGCGCAATTTATAACAGCCAATTAGTGCATGTCTATGGACTATGTGAGGAAACCGGAGCACCTGAAGGAAACCCACTCAAGCATAGGGAGAACATGTAAACTCCACACAGAAACGCCCTTGCCGAGCCCAGGACTCAAACCCAGGACTTTATTGCTGTCTGGCAGACGTGCTAACCACTAAGGTACTGTGCTGCCCGATCAAAAGATTAACATCAGAAAAGAGATCAGAGTTTCATGTTTTATTCCTTGTTATTTACATCCAGATATGTTAAACAATATGGCACAAGAAAGATTTTTCACATCGACCAGGTTTTCAAGTGAGCTAAAGTATTGGAACATGGCCAACAGTAAGTTCTTCTCGTTACCAAGGTGCGTATAAGATTTATTGTTTAATCGGTTGGTAGCCCTGGATATCATCATTTGTAGGTAAGAAGTGTAGACCAACATGAAGGCCAGAGAGTTGTCTATGGGAGAAAGACATGTCATTCCCAAGCTGAGAAAAGGGGCAAATCCATCCAAGGTATTTTAAAAACACTGGTCATATCCAGTACCACAATTTGGAATGCCCTGAAAAAGAAAAAAAACACTGATGTACTGAGCCAAAGGTATCAGACTGATCATACAAGGAAAACAACAACTGATAAACAAATGTTGAGAAAAGTCTAAAAACAACACTCTATCATGTCATGAGCAACCTCCAAAGAGCAGGAGAAGAAATACTGCAGTCCACTGTTCGAAGGAGATTAAGAAAACAAAAATAGAGATGCCATACTGCAAGATGCAAATCACTCATCAGCAGTAAAGATCAGACACTCAAAATAGATTTTGCAGAAAAAAGTACAGAAATGCCACAACAGTTCTACAACAGTTTCATGGACTGATGGGACAAATTTCAACCTCCACAAAGTGAGGGAAAGGGGAAAATATGGAGAAAGAAGAGATCTGTTTATGATCCTAAACATACAATCTCATCAGTGAAGCATGGTGGAGGTTGTGTCATCAGTTTTTGGAACAGAATGAATACAAAAGAATAAAGTAGCATGTCTGACAGTTTACAGAGAAATGAATTAAAATTAATCAGGAGAAACATTATCATGTAGCAAGACAATGATCAAAAACATACTACCGCCGAAATAAGGGATTTTATCAGGGGAAAAAGATTTTGGTCTGACCAAATCCATCAGCAGATCTCAACCCTATTGAACATAACATTCACCTTCTGAAAGGAAAAATGACGGAAGAAACCTAGTAAAACAGACAACAACTAAACGATTCAGTGGTAAAAGCCTGGAAAGGCATAACCAATGAATAAAAATAAATCTGGTGGAGTGTAATTTTGGACTTTTATTTTGTTTTAATACTTTAGCTAACTTGGAAATGTAGATATGCCTAGTTTTATTTTATTCAGAAGTACACTAGTTTATATCTGATTTGTTAGTTTAATATCTGTATACTGTTATTTTTGCCATTGTCTTGCCTTGTATGAACTGACGGATTCACATCCTATTCTTGTGATTTTGCACACTCAAGAAAGTGCAAAAAAAACTTTGACAGTGTAAAAAAAAAAACCCGACAGTGAAAATATACACAGATTCAGGTGAAAGGCTTGCTTTAGTTTCACTTTAACAATCCAGTGTACACATAAACAACTCTTTATCTAAGACTGTATCCCTCAGTGGTGCTGGGTTCAAGTCCCAGACTTGGCGAGGGCATTTCTGTGTGGGTTTTGCATCTTCTCCCCGTACTTGCATGGGTTTCCTCCAGGTACTCTGGTTTCTTCCCACAGTTAAAAGACATGCACATTGGGCTAACTGAATATTCTTGATTGCCCCTAGGTGTGAGTGTGAATGGTTGTATATGTGTTGGCCTGTGATGGCCTGGTGAGCTGTCCAGGGTGTACTCTGCCCTTACCCAGAGTCGGCTGGGATGGGCGTCAGCCTCCCCGTGACTCTAATTAGAATTAAGTGGTTCAGAAAATGAATGAATGAATGAATATATGAAATTAGTTTAGTGGTAGTAGCCAAATGCTACTGCAAAATGTTATAAATGAAAGTAAAATGATTTAGGCATAGTCTACAGTCAAAACATTAAACACTTGATAGTTTATATAGTATCTCCTTATTGTCTTTCAACTGATGCTGAATGTTAGGTTTTCCAGACTTTAGGTTACATACTTCTTTCCTAAAAAAGCATATTATCATGTCCTAGTTGAGTGGGCTGACAGGAGGATTATTGGTTTGTCATAACACAGCTGGCTTCCTCACTGTGCATGCATCAGTCATGGTCTCTTGGAAGATGTGCTAAACTATGCTCATCATCGTCATCATGCCTCATTTTAATACATCTGCAAACCCTTCCACTTTGTCCCTGCCAGTAATTCACATTTTACTGCTAATGCAGAGGATACGTTCACTACACAGCAGCTAGGAGCAAAATAACTCTAACTCAGCATGCTGCAGTGTCTACAATTAAACCAAAAGGAGTTAAGACCTTTCTATTTTATTTTTTTGTACTGTACAAAAAGGTTTTAATGAACAAAGTCTTGTCAGTGAGCTGAAGTACTGTATCATATACTCTGACCAACGATTAAAGCAAATTGAACTGATTTGTGCATGCTGTTTGATCATTTGTACTGTAGTACTATTTTCATAATAATATTTGATATGCAAGTGAAACTGTGTTCATTTCCGATTTTCAAATGAAGTTCTCCAGAAACTCATTGACATAGCGGGATCTGCACCGGCTGAGAAGGGACTGGAAATCCATGGCAAAAATACCAAAGTTCCAGCCAAATGTGTCCTCAAATGTGGTGAGAGCGAAATAAAGCAAGTCTCAAGCTTCAATTATCTTGGATCCATAATTACACTGGATGGCCGCTGTGAGACACAGATTTGCCGTCGGATTGGTCAAGCAAAGGATGGCTTCCATAGACTTAAGCACATTCTTACAGATCTCAAACTGGATATACAGCTGCAATGCCGTCTCCTCCAATGTTTTGTGTGGTCCATTCTACTGTGTGGAAGTGAAACCTGGTCTCTGAATGCCAAAACAACAATCCAAGCAGCAGAAATGTGGTTCTACAGAAGGGTTCTGTGGACAGATCACAAGACTAACAAGTCTGCCTTTCAATGCGCTAACACCAAACAAAAAATCATTGATATGATCTATGAGAGACAATGGAAGTTCCTCAGTCACATGATCCGGAAGGGCAAGATAGAAGATCTTTGTCTCACCGGAAGATATCAAGGGTGGAAAATCTTTCGACTACCCGCAGCCCCAAGAACAACATGGGACACAGCTCGAAACCGAGGTCATGTCGCCTAAGGCACGTGCTATGGCACCTTAAGAAGAAGAAGAAGAAAAAGAAGAAGACTATTTTTGTGTTGGCCTGACAATAGAAGCCATTTTCAAGCTAGCTCTTATGTTGAGTTGTGTAAAGCTTAAAAATGAGCAGGTGGTGTTTGTGTCTCAAGATACCTGCTGCTAACTTAGAACACAACACACATGCCAGGAAAAAAGATAAAGGGGGGGAAACAGCTTTCCAGTGACATACTGTTGCTCTGTCAAAGTTAAAGGAGCAGTTTGTACTTTTAAATCCCCTTTAAGAAAAATGGCTACTGGAATAAAACCACGGACGTATCACTGTTTGTTAGCACACTGAGATCAGAGTACATGGTCAGCCATGACGTAGTACCACAAGAAAAGACATATAAGAGACAACACTGTGATTTGAATTAAAGACCTTCGGATCAATATGTCACAACCTAAACTCCTGAACTATCACTGCCAAGTTTTTGCTGACTATAGATTACAGACAAGATAATTGATTACATATAAGCTAATCGATGACTATAAATAAGTTGTGCAATCATCAATCTAAAAGTGATGACTAGCGCAGATTCATTATGTATATAATTGTGTTAAAAATTGCTTTTTTAATGCAGATGGAAAAAAAAAATCACAGAAGACCCCAGATAAGAGGGCATGTGAGCGTTTTTATTTAGACACGCGCCTGTCTTATGCAAGTCAGTCAGTAAAGTCAAATTTTTCAATTTAAAAGACTTGGCAGCTTTCCAGCTTGCTTGCCTCTTTAAGCTCTGCTCTGCCACTTACACATATGCTCAGCTCACTGCTCAGGGAGAAATGGAAAGAAAAAAAAGATGGATCCCATTAATATATGGGGAGACAGGGCACAGGCCTGTGCCCTGTTATTATACTTGTAGCTTATCCCCAAACACCACCCTTCCACTAAACACCAGACGTCACTACACCAAAAACCTCCAGCACCTTTTACAGTTAGTTACGCTGATAGAACATGTCTTGTCGTTTTCTGAACAGCTTTATCCTTTATTTGGGAGGCTGGAGCCCATCCCAACCAATTCTAGGCGAAGGTGGGGTACACCTTAAACAGCAACGCAGGGCCAACATGCACAGTATGCAAACTGGTTACTCTAAATATCCCATAGGTGTCAATGTGAGTGTGAATGGGTGGTTGTGTAAGTGTTAGCCATGCAATGAACTGGCAACCTGTTTCTCTCATGACCATGAAGGATAAGTGGTATAGATAATGGATGAATATTTACTGCTTAACTTACAATACCTGGTTTCTCCCAACCCTCATCCCCAACCTTAATTAAAGAAATATATTTGTCTTTGAGCAGCATGGTGGCACAGTGGTTAGATCGTCAACGGGAGGCTAAAGCCCATCTGTGAAGGGTGAACGGGGGTACACCGTACACTAAACAGCTCACTAGCTCAGCACAGGGTGACACAGACAAACAACCATTCACACCTAGGGGCAATTTGGACCAGCCATTTAGCCTAAAGTGCATGTCTTTGGACTGGGAGGAAACCGGAGCACCTGAAGGAAACCCATGTAAGTACGGGGAGAACATGGAAACTCCACAGAAATGCCCTCGCCAGACATGGGGTTCAAACCCAGGAACTTGTTGCTCTGATCTGGAAGTGCTAACCACTATGCCACTGTGCCGCCCCTAATAAAACGTGATTCTTTATAATGTACACAAGGCAGAGATGGCACAGCCCTAAAATGAGACAAAACAAATACAGTATATTTTCAATGTGCAGTGAAAGATTAATTTATTTATTAGGACTTGTTACTCTGTGCAAAGCATTAAAAGGTTAGGGGAACCATTGTAGAGAAATTTCAACAACAAATAAACAAGCAGAAACACGCATCCCAAAAGGGCTGTCCTCAATTTGATTCAAGCTCGTGCTCAGCCTCCTACTTCGTACAAAACACATCTCTACAGCTTCTCATTACGTCACCACCCTCTGCATTTCCCACCTTTCATCTTATAATTACACCATGTTGATCAGCTCTCACACTTTATTTTCACGTTGATAAGAAGGGAAGCAAAACAGACAGAGAAGCTGAACAGAGATAATGGAAAAAATTGAATAGAAGTGAGATAAATAAGAAAAAGATACAGAGCAAGCAGTACGGCAAGAGATAAACCAAGAAAGCAATTAAGCAATATAGGGAACAAAAAATAAATAAATAAAAAATTCTGACAGGGGAAAAAGAAACAGTAGATGGAGGTCAACCAGTGAAGACACAAAAGGAGAAACAGACCCGATCAGGAGAAGCAACAAAGATTGTGCTCAGTCAGCCAATACTTTGGTTTTGATAGATGAATGAAGAAAATCTCTGTAAAGGCTGGGAGTCTCACAAAAGCCTGCAAGAATATATTTATAAAGCAGTATGTGATTTAATTTATAATAAATAAATTAAATTTATAACTATTATAAAGCAACCAAATGAATTGCATTAAATGTTCTAAATTTTATTTATATACACAAGCTCTTGCTTTACTGGGATATTAAACTATCCTAGTTGCTTTCTCTTTTAAAGTGCATGCCAAATTTAAGCCTTTATTGTTAATTAATGATAAATGTTGACATGATATTACACCATTTGCTGTTAAAGTATTGGATTAAAGTAACATCATTAAAATAGTAATCAAAAATGCTGTTTAAAAAAATACAGCAAGCATGATAAATAAACTACATTTTTACATTTTTGAAATTTAATATATTTCTTACATATTTTATTTTCATTAGAGGTGCACATTCACTAGTGGATATATATGTTTTATCTTATATTTTCAGTTTATCTTGGCTGAATAGAAAGGTTTCCCGGCAAAATCACACTGTCTCATGGGTTTAATATCCCCTAATAACCTGTTTTACATCTTATTTAGGTTCTGTGCCTGTTAACAATAAAAATAACAAGGCCATGTGAGCAGATCTAGTACATGTTTCTCCGAGATCGAGTGTTAAGAAACAGAGGAAGGCATACGATTTCAAGAGAAATAAAAATTAGTTTAGTGCATTTTACCCCCCCCCCCCCCAAACCCACACACACACACAAAACATCCAACAATTTTGAAGTTACTTAGATTTTCCACTGCCCAAGTCGTCTGTGTCTGCGCTGATGGTCGCCATGTTGTTATAGTGAGAGTTCTTACAGCCTCAAGATGTTTACTGATATTATCGTGCCTATATAGTGGTATAGGGGTCATTGACACTCCTGTACAGTGGTAAGCAAATGGTTTTAGAATGACAATGTAGAGGATTCCAAGAGATATCACTGTATTTTATGCTTATTTATTAAACCTGGTAAGTGAATGGGCGCATTTAATGTATTGGGGAAACTCTGCAGTGTTTGTTTCTAGGTTAGTGGTGTTTATATAATTATAGCAAACAGGAGTAATTTTTTTGTAATTTAATAGAGAATATGCTATTTCAACAGTATACTGTAACCACAAAGTGGATATGAAGGTCATTAATAAGTGAAATAAGCAAACATGATCAATGTTCACCATATAACACTGTGTGTAATGCTACCCAGCTCTAATGGCAATTAACTATAAATTTACTGACCATAGTCACTCAGGAGTACTAACAATAACTTGCTTTTCTGGCATTGTGCCATTTTACTGTGTTTACTCTCATGTCAGGTACCAGGACTAATCACTGTGATATGGGGCCACAGAGGAGTCCACTGATGAGACAGGATATGAGGAGGAGAGTGAGGTTGCCCAGAGACTTGGTTTATAAGCTTGTTTGTGGAGCGGCAGGAACTCCATGGCCCTCAGTAGAACTAATTAACCTTAACCTAAAGTTAGCAACAGAGACCTCCTGGTGCTCAGGTGTGGAGTGCTGCATGAACACGTCTTTAAACAAGCCTTCACGTTTTCCACTTAACACATTTCATTTCTCTCTCTCTCTCTCTCTCTCTTTCTCTCAGACTTTTTATTAGCATTTTTCACTGAGCCCAAACATAACCATGTGTTTTTTCCTAATGCACTGGGGTTTCATTTTTATCTGAGGGGGAAAAAATAATTTGCTGTCCAATCTTTCTGATAAGGTTAATTTCCCTATGGATTCATGCAGTTGAGTTTCCTGTAAGAAGTATTGGAAATGTAATGCATCCTAAACTTCAAAGGATACTGATACAGCCTCAATTAGGAGTGTGTAACTTCTGCATTCGTTTAGTTTGGAAGTGTGTGACCAATTCCTGTGTTGACTAACCCCCTCTTAATAACATTAGGAAATAAATGGCAGGCATTTCTCCAATTACCCAATCAATGCAACGACTTCAAGGATATGGTGCTAATTAAGTGAAAAGCACGAGAGCTCTCAGCATTCTTGATGAGTCTTTGGCTTCATCTCCATATTTCTGCCGTCATTTAACCTCAGCACAAGCTATGTGTGGAAACTGGAAGAGCCGTGAAGCCATAGTCCTGCACACAACTTTAATTAAGTGAAACTGATGGTAATTGAAGAGACACATTTCCTGCCATAGACTCAGTGTATGCTTGTCAGTCATTACCAAGGGCATAGACACAGACCAGTTGAGACACAATAGCGAAGAGATATGGCTCAGGGTTAGATTCTGTGATAGTTATAGAAATATTCTAACCTCTATTCTAAATATTCTAATAGAAATATTTTAACCTCAGAAATATTAGGCTTCAATTACATTTTTCCTGAATTTCATAACATATTCCACAGTTTTTATAAAGAATTCCTGAGTACTGCCTGTCTTGTGACATCTTTATTTTGCTATACTAACCTCTCCCTTATTCACTCACTCACTCACTCACTCACCCCATCATTTGCCAAACTTCTTAATCCTATTAGCGTTGCTGGTAGGCTGGAGCCTATCTCAGCTGACATGGGGAAAAGGTTGGGTATGTCCTGAACAGCTTGCCGGACCATAGTGTACCATTGCATTCACACTGTTAAATAAGATACGTCTGTTGGGCTTTTTACACCCAAGCCAACTGGATCCACAGCCCGGAGCTAATCCCAGTTTCCATAGTGTGAAGCGACTAGGAGTTCAACTGCTCCTGGATTGGATGCTAGTCCATTGCAGGTTACCTTCCCAGTATTTTTTACTGGTACCCATTTACACTGCTGGGTGGACAGAGGCACACTTGTGGTTAAGAACTTGCCCAGGGGTCTTATTACGGTGCAGGTCTAACGGGTGTAGTGGCTTGGGTGCAATCTAGGGTTATCTAGGGGAAATTTGCAACCATCCATTTGCCTGTCATGCATGTTTTTGGACGGTGGGAGAAAACTGGAGTACCTAGAGGAAACCCATGCAAGCAAGGGGACAAAACACAGAAATGCCTGAACCCGGGACTCTAACCCAGGTCCTTCTTGCTGTGAGGCGGACGTGCTAACCTCTATGCCTCCATGATGCCCAGTATTACAAATCTCATATTTGTACAAATGCAGTTACATAAAGAAAAAAAAATTAACAAATAAACAAACAAACAAACAAACAAACAAAAAAACACATATAGCATTGAAAACATTTGTTTGACATGAGAGGAAAAGAAGTGGTAATACACTAGTTTACTATGCAAAAGAGATTACAGCTGAAAGATAAGGGTGTTTAATTGTATAAATAACAAATCCTTAATCTTAATAAATGCAGATGTATTATGGAGGTATCTTAATGAGATTTTAATATCCAACCTTTTAAAAAAGTGCCACATAAAGTTTTTGAAATTTGAAATTATCCTGCGTTTCTTATTTTCCTTAAGATGGTAAAAGCATAACAAGTATTCCGGAGAAGTTTTTATAAAAACTATTTTGCATTACTTGCATAGTGACATTTGTGTTCCGTCACATGTTATTTCAAGTGGAATTTCCTGGTTGTTTTTCAATATTCGTGAAGATTTTTTCACAGTCTGAGAATGTAATGTTGCAGTCACTGCATTTATTTCTGGTTTTACTATCATTCTATGTTTAATCTCTCACCAGATATACGCAGGTCTGCTTTAGTTTATGATCAATAGCTCACACCAAGTAAGCACACTCGGGCTCAATGCTGCATTCAAATGTTAGACTGATCTCCAGCATTGCCTCGCTGCTCATGTTTTTTTGTTTTTTTTGTTTTTTCACTAAAAAGCAATATAGCTTACAGTGTAATTATGCAATTATTTTAATATATAATCAGGAGTTTCCTGCTCTTTAAAAATGCTATAATATGTAACGTTTTTTAAAACACTGAACACTGTGTACTGTTTTTCCCATGTGCATGTTGGGATTTCTTTAGGTTATCTGGTTTCTTCTCCTCTCCTGGAAACATAAGGGTGAGTTAATTGGTCACTCTAAATAGACAGATAGATGGATAGATGGATGTAGTTTATTGTGAAGGAATGGAAGACAAGCATAGTCTCTATCTGGGGTTTTCTCTCTCTCTCTCTCTCTCTCTCTCTCTCTTTCTGTGTGTGTGTGTGTGTGTGTGTGTGTGTGTGTGTGTGTGTGT
>JAQMYF010000016.1:1889784-1940036 GCA_030014195.1 Neosilurus mollespiculum
CCCCCCCCCCCCCCCCCCCCCCCCCCCCCCCCCCCCCCCCCCCCCCCCCCCCCCCCCCCCCCCGCCCTCGGAGTGCCCGGGGTTCCTCCCAAGACTTGCACATTAGGTTAATTGACTGGACAAATTGACCCCAGGTGTGAATGGTTTTGTGTGTGTCTATGTGTGTGTGTGTGTGTGTGTGTGTGTGTGTGTGGGTGGGTGTGTTGGCCCTGTAATCAACTGACGAGTTGTTCAGGGTGTACCCTGCCTTTGCCCAGAGTCAGAGGAGATAGACCCTAGTAGGATTAAGTGGTTTGATGAATGAATGAATGAATAAATGAACATACAAATTATACTATACAACATAAAGCATTACACAACACCTTTGAACCACACATTTTTACAAACCCAAGGTATTTCCAGCCCACTGTCTACATCAGACATACTGGCTCAAAGCAACTTGTATGAAATAGGTATCAGGTTGTATTGTACGTCATATGCGTTGTATGTTTTCTACATACTAAGAGATGTTAAATTCATTGACCCATGAGAGAATTAAAGATGAAATTTGTTTTTGAATGCTGAGGTACAGTACGTCTAGTATAGTGTTGAGAAAATTTCACAGTTCAGTTCAACTGTTTCAACATCAAGGATGATTACCAAGTTAATCATATTAAAGAGTGTGCTTGCTTCAAGAAGATGAGAGAGAGAGAGAGAGAGAGAGAGAGAGAGAGAGAGAGATTAATAATTTTCTCTTCATATCCTCATAAGAAATATCAAATGAAACCAGGCTGGTGGGTGGGATTGCATTCTGCAGAACCAAGCTTTCATCATGTGGGTATAAGCACAAAAATCTGAAACTTCAGCCAGGATTTTTTTTTTTTTTTTTTAAAGCAATGCAGTTTAAAAAAAAAAAAAAAAAAAAAAAAAAAACCCACAGGTGAAGCAGCATGATTGCACTCCAGATGCAATGACATCATCTCTATTCTTTTAATACACCAACCACAGACACCATGGAATCCCTGAGTCACTAAAACTCTAAACCAGCTCCCAGAGAAGTACTAGAAATACACATACAGAAGAGCACAGTGATTTATCTATCTGCTTCCGCATAAAAATAACTTTAATTCATTCATTCTTTCTTTCATTTGCTGAGCCACATAATCCTGCTAGGGTTGCGAAGATGGAGCATATCGCAACTGTCTCTGGGCAAAGGCAGGGTACACCCTAAACAGCTCACCAGTCCATCGCAGGGCCAACACACATACAACCATTCACTCACACCTAGGGACAATTTTGGAACCGCCAGTTAACCTAATGCACATGTCTTTGGACTGTAGGAGAAAACCGGAGTATCCAGAACCATGTCACCGTGCTGCCCATACATAAGAATTTAGTAGAATTACACTGGTTAATCTGTTAATTTATGCGCAATGTTTGTTTCTTATGTGTAATATTGAGGGGGCTCTGAGTCCAAGAATTTCACCGCCGGTTGTCATGTTTCATTGTTACTTGTATATGAAAAATAAACTTGAAACTTGAAACTTGAACTTGCATACAGTATAAGCTGTTCTGGCGGCACAGGGTCCGGTTTTAAAATTCCTAAGAATTTTTATGAACCAATCAAAATGAGGGATAGAGAAACAGTCATGGTAACAGTCTTATACAGAATTTCGGTTCAAGTAGGAATTTCGTGGAGGCTGGCAGAATACACTCACTGTCCACTTTAATAGGAACACCTATTCATTCATGCAACGTTCCAACCAGCCAAATATGTGGCAGCAATGCAGTGCACGAAATCATACAGATACAGATCAGATTCTTTTATTTAATTTAAACACCAAACATGAAAAAGGGGGAAATTTATTTTTTTCTTTTTTGTCTTTGTTAATCATTCATTTCTTAATTAGGGTTGCAGGGAGGCTGACGCTGATCTCAGGCGGGGTACACCCTGAACAGCTCGCCAGACCATTGCATTGCATGTTTTTGAACTGTGGGAGGAAACTGGAGTACCCGGAGGAAACCCATGCAAGTACAGGGAGAACATGAACTTGATGATATTGACTATCAATTTTCACACACAATTATCTCTGGAATTTACACACAGTGGTATTATATGATGAATGTATGAATGAATGAAAATAATAATCCATATTCTGCACTGCAGAGAATCACTGAAAAACTACAGCATTCATTGATGACTGATTGGTGGATTGAATGATTGTTTATTTGATTGATTGATTGAGTTTATTCATTAAAATCAATGTGATCATATATAAAATGTATGAAAACATAAAAAAAATGCTAGGATAACCCAATAAAAAAAATTGCATATTTATGTATTAATATGCATATTCGTTTGAATTTGCCGGGTTAAACATTGCACTAAATAATTTTGTAAAATTTTACATATTTAGATATAAAAAAAAAAAAATTATGTAACACTTGAATGGATGGTAATAGTTATAAATATACATCCATCAGAGTCAGTTGTTTAGTACTGGAACAAACCAGTGAAATTCAAAATGCTGAGAGAGTACTGCAGTATTGCTTAGCTTTTTTTTTTATTTGATATGTGCTAATGCTGACCTGAGCAGAGTTCCGAGCTCAAGACAGCAAACAGCTATAATGAACAGCGGTGAATTTAAGGCATGACTGGGACTTCACCGAGGCATGGCGGTGTTGGACATGTGTTGGGCTAGGGGGGGATACAGTCGGGGAAAAGCCAACACAGAACTGATGAGGAAAAAACCCCAACAAGGAGCAGTTGATGATTAGCCTACTGTGCTTACATTAACGTCCAAAAATGTATTATAGCTACAAAACGAAACAGAAATCTCCCCATGCTTCAGAAATCTACTCTTTATTTGTCTAACTAGATTTCGTTGGAGCTCAAAAACATGCTGGGAGTCCGACTAAGGATATCTCCATTCTGGTCTGGCATGGTGACATCATACAGTAGATTTTATTTAACTGGCAGGTGGATTCCAAGGTGAGCAGGAGGAAAAGCCCTTCTAATCTCTTATAATCATTAACATAAGGCACTGTGCCCTCTTTGTCTTTATGACCTGCTCTCTAGCTTTCCTGTGCATTGGCTTCTTTTACTTGTCAGTTAGAAACCCTTGGGACAAGCTGCTATGCAGAAATATTTCCATAGTGAGCAACGAAATGCAGATTTTATTTTTCACACGTGTTGTGTTTCTGCTTTGTGCCCTACGAGTATATGTTCAAAGTAATAGCTGGGACACATTTTCATAATGTCCACTCAGGGGCCATACATGTTACCAGCACTGATAGCAACTAATAAACATCCAGCTAATGGAAAAAAAAGTAAAAGTGGTAGGGAACGTTTTACTGCATCTGCTCACACACAGATTGAAAGATTTTGAATTTCATGCACATATCCACTCACACGTCTCCAGGTTTCATTCAGGTGATACAGTAGGGGTGCAACGATCTGCAACATTATGACACGGCATGCAAAATGTATCATCAAAATGTGCATCATTGAAAATGTGATATTCATTATATATCTAATGTAACTGCACTGTCTGAACACCAGAGGTCACTTTCTACACAACCCACAAAGTTAAAATATCTAGAAAGCACACTGGTCACATGGTTGCATTCTTTTGTTAAGAGCCTGTGACATTAGCTGAAAGCATCGGCACTTGTGAATAACTGCCACATATTATAGGTCGTACGGTTACAAAGCCATACAACCATTAAAAAGAGCTCTTCAGTAGCTTTCAAATGAGACCACTATGTGCTGCTGGTCTTCAGAGATTGTAGACGTTAGGCTTTTGAGCTGACTGGAGGTCTATATTCAGTTAAAATCACACCCAGGTCTGGTCCAGAGCTCATTATGTTTCAATCAATCATTTCCTTAAGGTCAGCGATGTCCTTAATTCAGTCAATTTTAAAGGGATTCATTCATTCCTTATCCATACTGTTTATCCCGTTTAGGGTTGTGGGAAAGCTGAAGACAATCTCAGCTGACTCTGGGCACCCTGAACAGCTCGCCAGTCCACTGCAGGGCCAAGATTTAAAAAGATATACCTATAGTATATTTTGTTTAGTTTTGCACTGTATATGACTCAGACATACACAGCTTTTCAATCATAATCTGTCTGCATTAAGATTTTCTGCCGAAAACCTTTTCTGATAAAGAAGCTCTACGTGGTTAAAAAATATTATTTTTCTTTGTCACTGAGATACCATCAAGGGTAGATCCACCTGGGGACAATAACAGTGTAAGTTTAAAAACAATTGAATTTTAATGGCCACATATAAAGGCAGCATGTTTGCTGAGTGAGTGGGGTATGGGTTTGAATCTCACAGTCAACAAGGGCCTTTCAGGCATGCACATTAGGTCAACTAGCTACTCTAAATTGCCCATCGGCAGGAAGGTGAGTGTGAATGCTTGTTTGAGTCTGTGTTAGCCCAGCAGCAGACTAGCTACCTGTTCAGGATGTATCCCACCTCTCACCTGCGGTCAGCTGGGATTGGCTCTAGCTTCTTTTGCAATTCTGATGGATAAGCGGAATAGATAATGGACATATCACTTGAGCTCTAAAACAATTTGGTACACAATATGCACTTACTATGTACACCAAGAAAAAGCAGCTATAATTTGGTATCTATATTCCGTGTAATGTTCAACCAAGTAAACATGAAATGTTCTAAATTAAACCAAGCTTTCTAAGAACATAGTAATTAAAGATAATTATATTAGTGCTGCTCTGAGATGGCCTGGCGAGCTGTCCAGGGTGTACCCCGCCCAAGCCCAGAGTCAGCTGACATGGGCGCCAGCCTCCCAGCGACCCTAATTAAGATTAAGCGGCTCAGAAAATAAATGAATGAATGAATATATTAGTGCTATGAGGCCGGAGGTCTAGTGGTTAGGGTGCTGGGCTCATGATAGAGAGGTTGTGGGTTTGAGTCCCTGTTAGACCCCCACCGTGTTAAGACCCCTGGTCAAGGTCTTAACTACAAATGTGCCTCTGTCCACCCAGCATTATAAATGGGTACCAGTAAAAAAAATTAAATCCTGGGAAGGTATCCTGTGTTAGACCTGTGTCCCATTCAGGAGGAGTTAAACTCCTAGTCGCTTCACGCTAAGGAAACCGGGGCTTGATGAGCAAGTAGGCTCAGGTGTAAAAAGCCCAAGAGACTTACCTTACCTTACCTAAATGTGCAATAACATTCAGTGACATCACAATCTTGCAAATGAAGGAGACAAGATATTTACTGTAGGGTATATTGTTTCAAATGTAACACTGCAAATTAAAATGATGAAGGTTCATCTGAAAATCACTTTTTTTTGGTTCTGGACTGAAAGATAATACATCAGCCTATACATGTTATTGGTATTCTGATCCCCTGCTATGAAAAATTCTGAAGAGGAAGAAAATGTAGCCACAAGAGGACCACAAACAGAACCAAATGGCACATTTACGCATAAATGCACCTCTGTTTGTGTGCTGCTTGGAACTTTTACACAACACAATCAGCTCAGACCCCCGACATTTTTGCCTTTGTTTCTGTCTGATGAATTTTCCCTGGTTAAAAAGAAAAAGTTCATGCAGCAGGAGAAGTGCGTTTCAGTGCGTAATCAGCTCTCTTTGTCTCCGCGGCTGCCTGGACGCCCCTTTCACCGCCCACCAGTCTAACGAGGTGCCTTTGGTGAAACAAAGAATTGCAGCACACATGATGTGCACGCACGCACACACACACACACACACACTCTGCTCTCTCTACACATCAACACATCCATGAGCTGTACAGAAGGACCATGTGGATCCATTGCACTGGACGATCTAATCCTAGCACTAACCTATATAGATAAATATCATTTATTCTCACAACACTGATTGTTTATTCATCCAGCTGCAGTGTCCAGTAAATAAAAACTTACCTTAAAACTGTAAAAAAATTAAAAAAAAGCCAACCCTCTTGCCTTGCCAAGGTGTGAGCTGGGAAAAATGCCGCGCTGTGATGCTCTGAGCTGAGCATCCTTTCCTCCTCCTGCCCACCTTTCTCTCTCTCTCTCTCTCTCTCTCTCTCTCTCTCCTCCTTGATGCTCTCAGGTCCTCTTCACTGAACTGCGCTTAAACCGCGCCCTCTATCGGTGAAAGTCCCAAACAGCGCACATCCTGCAAGAGCGGCGTGCTTGCTATAAGCAGATTGCCGTCTCGTCTCTGTCTGTCCTGTCGTCTGTTATGAGCCCAGGAAAGTGCGTATAGTGCTTAGGCACGGACAATAAACCCGTCTGAAGTACCTGTGTCTATCTTTTTTGTTTTTGTTTTGTTTTTTTTAAACCTGTCCTGTCCAGCATCATAGCAAGCCGCATGGCAGTCTGGTTGCTGTGTTGTGCAGAACACATTTGCTTTTCCAAGAGGCGGTTTATGGGTATAAGGCTCCTCTTGATAATCTGATTCACTTATTTATTTATTTACTGTTGAATTGTGTTATGGAATCTATATAATCTTGCTGGACCTGACTGGAGGGGACAGAAAAAGAAGGAAGACAGCAAAAAGAAGCAAAAGGGAAAGAAGAAAGAAGAAAGAGGAGACAAAACACTATAGATATAAAGCAACGACCCTTCAAACCAAACGATCACAAGACATTAAACTGCTACATTTGTACATAAATACACCATCAAATTTCCTGCAGCTTTTACAGAAAAACAGAGCTGACAGTAATCAAGAGTTTGCTAAATAATAACCAAAACAAAAAGACACATCACAAACGGATCAGAACAACCACCAAAGTCCCAAATACACAGTCACAGAGAAAAAATAATTCTCTTGGTGTATAAACCTAATAGACAACTCGGTGATTGTGTCAGCATGCAGAGTGTGAGGAATAAGTGGGTGATCAGTAATGCGGCGCGGTGAGTGAGATCGTGCAAATGCGACCACACCTCCACAGAGGCCAGAGGCAGACTAGGGCAGCCAAGAGATCCGAGCCATCAGCAGCAATCCCGGAGCCACGAACCCAAGCCACCCCACACCCTAGACGACCCCGGACCCACCCAGAGGGCGGCAGAGGAGATCCCCAGCCAGAGCCCCCCGCGGTCACGGGGCACAGGCCCCGGCGGGCCAAAATCGGCAGTTGCCGACCCCGCCAGGTCCCGGCCATCCAGGGTGGCCAGAGGGAAGGGCCCGAGGCAACCCCCCTCCCCAAGGCAGAGGGCCCGAACCACGCCCAGGAGAACCAGGCCCCCCAGACAACCACCCGGTGTGGGCTAGCACCCACCCCAATGTTCCAGCCGCACAGCCCGGAAACCAGGGCACCATCGACCCTCCCCTACCTACTCCAACCTCCACCCCATAAACACTCACTCTCACACATCCAGATCACACATAACCCTCCCACTAGGTCCCGGCGGACCAGAAGACAGCGAGCCCCAAATCCGGTCCCCACCACCACCACCACCCCCACCCCCAGCCACCACCCCATCACGTCCCCCCCAGATGCGGCAGACTGGGCATCCCCCATGGCCAGCAGCCCCCCATCAGTGCAGTCAATCCGGGTCACACCTCCCCCCTGCCCGCCCCCCGACGGCGCCCAAGGGAACTGGTGTGAGAGTTCCTCATCACCCTTACCCTCCCTGCTCCTGTGTGTTGATTGCAATTAAAATTGGGCGGCAATTAACGCATTATGCTGGGAGCGTGGCCACCATAGTAGCCCTGCTCGCCATGTACTACATGGCATGCCCCCCAAAAGTTGTTTGTGTGTTGTGTTTCTTGTGTTTGGTGTCTTAAGTGTATAAATAAAACTGAGAGGCGAGTCGCCGCAGGGTGCAGTCAAGGAGGCCACTTAGATGGCCCCCTCCTCTCCACCCCTCATGACGTGCATGCCTCCCAAGTCCCTATGTGTGTGAGAGAGAGAGAGAGAGAGAGAGTGGGGAAGAAGAGGGAGCTGGGGATGTCAGTTTAGAGGGAAGCAAACTACCCTCTAGATGGTGAGCTGCTAGCAGCACTAGGTACCCCTGTTCCCCAGGAGGCCCCCCAGGGCTAGACCAGTGGCAGCCGCCCCCCACGACCGGGCCACACAGCGACCGCAGCCAATGAGCCGCCACCGACCCCAGAAGGCACCCGCCCACCACATGCCTAGGGGGGAAGGATTGGAGGGTGTGGAGGACAGTGGGAGAGCCCAGATCTACACACACGCACACACACACACACACACACAAGTACATGTGATTCCCCTGAAAATTGTAAAGGTCAGACTTCCATAGATCCTGTAAAACAGGGTACCCACTTCATATGTTCGTGTCTGAATGATTGAAAGCATCTGACTCTAAGTACATTTAAAATTTTATTCTTCATTGTAGAGGGTTCACATACTTTGCCACACAAAATGCCTAATATTTGTCATATAAGATCACTTTCCTCAGTAATTAAATGATCAAGTATAATAGTCATTCATTTGCGAGCAGCCCTGCATTCACAGCATAACACTCACAAATACCAGCAACATTATTTTACAGAATCTTCTGTATGTTTCAAGGTAATGTGTAATTATAGTGGGCTGGGGCAGACAGTATAGTGTTTGACACTTACCACACCCATACTAGGGAACATATCATCTGTTACTAGGGTTTTAAACTTGCATGAAAGGGTATAAAATCTTCAAATGCTTCATCTGGAACAGAATTTAAAATAGCCCAATATTTTAATAAAATGTAGCCCAGTATTACTCAAGTGGAAAGTCATAACAAAGAAATCCCACCAAGTTAAAACAATATTAAATTTATCGAAATTAAGCAAATCTCTTGTGTATAATTTACACTACATCTGCACTTAATTACACAAATCTTCCCTACAGTGATGGTATATTCCCACATAATTATATGATTCTGAAGATACAGCATGGGTTTAATCTTGCAATATCAGGTAAAAAAAAAAAGAAAGGAAAGAAAAGAAAAAAATAATATGGCGAACAAGCACATCTCAACTATTCCAGGATTTTACAGTACACAAACAAAGCAGCAGAAATGGTCCAAAAAACATAAAATATTATTCTAAAATGCCAAAGGAAAGAACAGTAAGGTGTAAACATTACATTATTGAAACCAAGAAACACATACACACTAAATGGGCTGTAGGATCTAAACTCTGGTTGTTCTCTCGATGGGAAAAATAATTCCATAAATCTGAATTCCTCTTATAACTCAGGTGGTTGAATTTTGTATCGAACAGAACTTGTGCAAATTTCTACAGCGTCAAATGCATCTATAAAAGAACACCAAGTACGAGGAGTCGTTCCTTAATAAACATTGTTGGAAAATTGCAGGTAATTTGATATATTTTGTCTCGTTTTTAATTGTAGATCATAGATTTTTCACTGCAGTTTATTTCAAATACTTTACTTAAAC
Source organism: Neosilurus mollespiculum (assembly GCA_030014195.1). Lineage (NCBI taxonomy): Eukaryota > Metazoa > Chordata > Actinopteri > Siluriformes > Plotosidae > Neosilurus > Neosilurus mollespiculum. The sequence goes on from JAQMYF010000016.1 coordinate 1,899,149, forward strand.
TTTTTAATCTATGAAATCTACATAGAGCACTTAATCAGTCTGCATCAGGAAACAGGGGTTTACCAGAGGGGGTAAAATTATGCCAATGTCCGCTGTACACTAATTTAACATGTCCAATCTAACACCTTTCTTTTACCCAAACCTGAAATGGTTTAATCCTACAAACACTAAGTAGAGAATGTGAAGTTATGTCAGATCATGTTGCATGGTGGCGGGGATGGGGGAGGGGGGGGGTGCTATCTTCCAAGTGATTACCTGCAAATGATTCGTTTGGCTAGGAATAGGTTATAATAGTCAAAAAAAAAAAAAAAAGAAAGAAAGAAAATTAAAAATTGAGAAATCAATCTTAAAGTCAAATACCCTGACAGTTAAAAGTTTGAATTTAAAAGTTACAAAAGGTCAAATGGATGATCTCCCACTCAATCTCACATTTACAGCATTTGGCAGACGCCCTTATCCAGAGCAACTTACATTAATCATTTTCATACAACTGAGCAGTTGAGGGTTATGGGCTCAAGAGTGGCAGCTTGGTGGTACTGGGGAATGAACCCTAACCTTCAGATCAGTAACCCAGAGCCTCACTCATTTGCCTAAGGTGGCAAGGGGACTGGTGCCTATCTCAGCTGAAACTGGGCGAAGGTCCCTGAGCAGCTCACCAGACCATCGTAGGGCAACACACGCTCTCTTAAAAGACATAATCTTTCACACGAACAGCTGGGGACAATCTGGTACAGACTGACAATTAGTATAATGTGCATGTCGATGGAATGTGGGAGGAAACCAGAGTACCTGGTGGAAACCCACCAAAGCACGGGAGAACATGCAAACTCCACATAGAAACATCCAACCCAGGACATTCTTGCTGTGAGGCAGACATGCTAACCACTACGCCACAGTGCCGCCCTGTATGGACAATCTGCTAATGCTAATTCTTAAGCCCGCAGCCTGCAAGAGCACTGTCATACTAGCAAAGGCAAAGTGGCTTTTCAATGCTTGGCCCAATTACTAAACCAAAAAAAAATGCTAAACTCTCAAAAAGATTCAGCTGTGTAATTAATGTCCCGTCCCCCGCCCCCCCCCCACGCATTAGAAGGGTGTCATGTCATTTTCTGCACCACTTTATCACCGGGAGCCTACAGCCCATCCCAACCAGCTCTATGTGAAGGTGGCACCCTGAACAGTTTGCCAAACCGTCACTGGGCCAACACATATACACAACCAATGACACTTACATTCATACCTAAGAGCAATTTGGAACAGCCAATTAGCCCAATGGGACAGTCTTTGGATTGCAGGAGGGAAGTGGAGCACCCGGAGGAAACCCACGCAAGCACAAGGAGAACATGCAAACTCCACACACATAAACACCCGGGGCTGAAACCAAGGACCTTCTTGCTGTGAGGCAGAAGTGCTCACCACTACGCCACCTTGCCACCCGTTAGAAGGGTGAGAATTTTATTCTATTGTTCAGAATAGAATTATTGACTCAGATTTTCTCCCTGAATAGCGGTGTGACCTATTATGGCAGTTCGCAATGCAGCGGCACTGACCTACCATTGAAAGGTTGTTCAGAATCAGGGCCAAAAAATAAAAAAATAATAAAAAAGCTAAAACGTTCATAAGCTGACCATGATGTAATAGTCGAATTTGACCAAATGTGGTTTCTTTTTCAACATAGCCTCCCCTGAGAACTACACGCTTCTCCCGTCAAACCTGAATCCCCTTGGTATAAAAGTTCCTGGCACGATAAACATGCCAGTTACCCAAAATCCAACACAGCATAACTTTCATGAACTTCACATTACCTACAGTATATTTTTCTACATAATAGCCTTATAGACTCCATATTTAAATTAGCAACTGAAAAAAAATGCTACATGAGGCAAATAAATGTACAGAGAGGAAACAGTTACCAGTACTGGAAATCTACACCTCTCGAAATATAAAACAAAGAGCTTCGATCTTTCATTTGTGTTTGCTACCATTCCACCAGGTGGCAGTAAGAGTAAAAGGTAGCGAGGGTTTTCTATAAATACCAGTCGTACTAAATCGGGATCAGAACATCCCAGGCTAGTAGGTAACATTTCAGAAACTGAGTGTGGGCTTTAACAGAATATAAAAAAAAGACATGCTAAGCAATGTGTGGAACAGATTTCGTTATTAAACAAAAATTGTTAAATAGAGGTCCAAGGAGGGCAAAGTGTTTGACTCTGTTGTAACACTTGTGCAACACGGTCATTCTAATTCAGTTGGAGCACATGTAATATTATATGCGTCATCAGATGAGGAAGGCAGCCATCACAGAACACCGAAATCAGAGTCTTCAACAAGACACTCGGTATATAATTTAACCTAACAACAATTTCTAGGTTGGCTTCAGAAATTTTTTTTTTTTAAAACTCTTATTTCTTTTTTGGTTGCGAATTAGAATCCCAAAGGGCGTTCAGCCTCTTACGAGGAAGGAAGTTAATTAAATCAAGCACAGTGCTGCTTCTCTTCGTGCTCATCTGATCATAGTTCGTGCTCTTCTGCGGCCCCCCGAGTGTTGCAGTTCAGAGCGAAGGTCAACCAGGCAGTACAGAAGCTCATCTGATTCTCGGTATTAGAGCTCACCGTCTTCATCATCCCCATCCTCCTGTCTGGTGTAGAGAAACGCCTCTTTCTCAAGAGACATAACATCATGGTGAGGACTGGTGGATTTACATACATCAGGGTCTTCGTCTGGAATGGGATGAGTCACAGAACCTTCCAGGCTGTGCCATATTCCATAGACAAAGTAAATAGTCAAGCCTAGGAAGTAAGGGGTGAAAAAGATGGAAAGGTGCATTGCTGAGCATATGGCAGCCATAACCAACCAACCCAATTTTTGAACCCTTTGAAGCACAATGTTGTAGTTGCATATAATTCAATAAAAATACTATACAACTATAAATAAAATGACGTAAATGATGTTCAGTGTATAATCATCACACATACCGATGAACATCCACAGAGCAAAGCGTATCCAGGTCCCCCTGTCCAGCTGCACCATCAGATACACATTAACAAACATGCTCACCACAGGGAGGAAGGGTAATAGAGGCACCTGCAATCCAAAACTTCAAATCATTAACCTAATCACTGCAGAAGTGAGGTTACTAAACATCAATATTATTAGATTTGTACTATAATCCGCACATTGTGTCAGCACCGCCTTACTAAACGCCAAAATCTCTTAAAAAACAAAAAAAGAAAGAAAGAAAAAAAAATTATCTGACATTCTGTAAATTAAAGATCCAGTTCAGCAGGACTGTTTATCCCATGTAACTCACTCATATAAATCTCAATGTCCACAAATTTTGTATATACCTGTGTTTACATTTGGGGTGGCATGGTGGCTCAGTAATCAACACTGTCACGTCACAGCAAGAAGGTTCTGGATTTGGATCTGTTAGCTGACTGGGGCATCTCTCTGTGTGGGTTGTTTGTGTATTCTCCCTGTGCTTGTGAGGATTTCTACTCCCAGACCAAATGACATGCACATTAGGTCAACTGGCTGCTATAAGTTGCCCCTGGTGTAAATGTGAATAGTCAGGGTATACCCCAACTCTTGCCTGAGGTCAGATTTATACCCATGACATGACACTTAAGAAAAAAGACCCACTCCCTCATTTGCCGAATGGAGCATCTCTCATCTGACACTGGGCTAAGGTGGGGTACACCATAAATACCTCGACCATCACAGGGCAACACACAAAACCATTCACACTCACATCTAGGGGCAATTTGCAACAGCCAATTAGCCCAGTGCACATGTCTTTAGAGTGAGGGAAGAAAGCAGACTACCCATAAGAAACCCACGCAAGCTCGGGGAGAACATGCATACTTCACGAAGGGATGTCCGAGCCTTGAACCCAGGACCTCTTAGCTGTGCAGCAGACGTGCTGACCACTACACCACTGTGCCACCCCAAGTGGAAAATAAAAGTGTAAAAAAAACATCAGGATATGACTGCAGGTGCTTTGTTACAGTTTAAATTTCCTTTGATTGCATAATTATTCAGTGAAGGATAACAAGTAAATTAGTATATGATACACCTTATTCATCACCTTAAAGGAAAGCTTGCTTTTATTCTCTGGCTGCCTCCAGATGATACAAGTGAGGAGTAAACACACCAAGGCAATCACACAGAGAGATAGTACGCTCCAGCTGGCAGTACTCCCCTGCACAGCCACGATGCAGAAAACCAGTATCAGGAAACCTGCAGTCCACATATATACACAACACTGAAAAGAAATTGTGACCTCAGGAACTTCGCTGTACTGTGTACATTACATGTGTGTGTGTGTGTGTGTATACACCTCAACACACATTTACGTTTTGAGCAGATCATCGTTAAGGAGCATACACACAGGAAGTGAAGCTCGACGAGCGAATCCCCCCGCAAGGCAAGTGCATTGTTTAGCAAAGCACTCGTCAACAACTGTGGTTGCCTAGGTAACCCTCTCGCATGTTTCCTGCTTCCAAGTGAAACCATGAGCAGTATCTAGCTAGTTTCTACAGAACATGCAGAACTGTGAGCAGTATCTAGCTAGCTCATTATTATTATATTATCATTAGCTTATATCATAATAAATAGCTTAACATTATCATTATTCTTATCAGAACATAAACAGTCATAAATCACTAAATATTTAGACACGGCAATAATGAGCTGTTCTTCAATGTTGATGTAAGTGAAATAGTTAAACTCAGGGTCATCGTTCTCTACGAAATGTCTTGGGGAACTATGTGTTTGGTGGCATCTGTCAATCAATAGTATCTTTAATCTCTGATTGGTAGACACTTAAAAACGTGTTGCCTGAAACTTCTGCTCAGTTTAACTTAGTTTATCGCCCACTTCCCATTGCTTGAGAAGATTTCGCCTCTCATCGCTCATTTCGCTGACGTTACGTGGTCACTTGCTACATATACGCACACGATAGCGTTGGCTACGCACATCTATATCTCAAGAACTACTTGACATTATCACTGTCAATTTTTAAGCGTAGCAACTTCAAACCAAAGGGTAAAATATTTTTTAAAAAGTAATTAAAAGATCAAGTCCAAGGTCAGCAAAATGGCTTCATGGACTCATCATTTCCTGTGTGTGCACCCCTTTAACTAGACTAATGCAAATAAAACTATGACACAGTGGTACTGAGAGGGGGTGGGGTATTGGGCAACAAGGCAAAAATAAGGATTCCTTTGTCTATCAATTAAATCCTACCAAGTAGACTTGCGCAGACATTGACGGCTGAGCCAGAAAGTCCTGAAGGCTCTGAGCTGTTAGGGAAAAGCAGATTTTTGAAACTAAAAGTTTCGTCCATGCCAGGCAGAATGCCACTAATGGTACTAAAGGATTCTCTTATCTCCAGCTCCTCGAGTGTGCTTGCCATCTGGTAGTCCTGACTGGGTTGATCTGGTTGATACCTGAAACACAAAGCCTATCAGCCACAAGCTTTTTTCACAGTGATCAATTTGCAGATAAGCAATTTCTCAGTGTTCTCATCAACAATAGATTATTATTTAGGGGTTGACACAGTAGTTCATCTATGGAGTTTCCATAAAGTAAGTACAGAATATTATTAATATTAGACACCAAATATTGACTTATAACATGACCGACCACTATTTCTTAGTAGTTGTTGTAGGTTGTTGTGTAAAATTTATACTAGTGTTTGGGGTAATATTTACTGATAACACAAAGCTCATAAATGAAGTGACATGACCAACCTGAGCACTAGCACACATGCAGCAACCAAGGTGTAAGCCAGGAGCGTGCCAATAGACATAAGATCAACCAAATCCTTAAGGTCAAACAGGAATGCCATGACAGCTGTTCAGAAGCAGAAAGAACACACATATATATATATACGTATTATTCTGGATTGGGGGGGGGGGGAACAAAAAACAAACAAACAAACAAACAAAAAAAAACACAACTAGAAGGAAACCACTCCTGTTCTAGAACAATCTAAACGCTGTTTGTCATGGAAGCAATAATGCAGTAACTATGACTTCAACTGAGGAAACTTTCCACTCTGCTTCTGAAAGACGGAGCACTTACCGGACAGCACCCCTGCAGCCATCGTGGCAATGATGGGAGTCTTCCTCTTGCTTACGCGTGCCAGAAATGAGAAGAGGAGTCCATCTCGGGACATGGCATAGATAATACGAGGGAGAGGAAACATGGAACCCAGGAGACTGGGCATGGGAAAAAGGGAGATGATGCGAGGTGTATTTTATAACAAAAACACAGAAAGGAAAAAATAAGCTTTTGTGGCAGTCATTGGGAGCAGTGAAGGGAGTTTTTGTTTTTGGGTTGATTCCCGTCATGTATTTGAAGAGCAGCCTATCATCTGCCATTGCCCCCAAGACCCAGGGGTTAGGAACATGGTACTAATAAGGCTAGCATGTGAGATTAGGGAGAAGAGGCCAAGCCATGCATGCGAAAGAGTAACAAATTTTATTAACTGTCCTATAGCAAAGTGAATTCATGATCAGTGCTGAAACCCAAACAGCAGAGCACAAAACATTAAATAAAAGCAGTGAAGAAACTGATTCAGTTCAGAAGACTGAAAAATAATACTTCTCATAGCAAATAAAACTGTGATTAAAAAAAAAAGAGAAAAGAAATGCATTCAAAAAAATAAAGATGCCAGGTTTTCTTTTTCTCAAATTAATTTTTAGAGGCAATTATAAAACTTTAAATTATTTAATTAGGACTTCTTTAAATATACTTGTGAACAATTTATACTATCATGCAAGAAATGCATTATAATGGTCATACATAAACTGACATGATTTTAAGCATGAATTACATTTTAGATAAGAAGAATCTATAAGTATCATCTTTAGCTTATATAAAGAACACGTGGATGATCACTGTTATGTATAATTTTAGCAAGGGCGTCATATGTACCCCCTCAGACAAATATATACATGCCACACATGCACGCACAGGACAGAGCTATATCACTTCCTTCCACTTCCTGTTACCAGAACATTTATATGAAATGACAGTTTACAACCCCAAATCACAAAACATTGGAATTTTAAGGGAAAATGTGAAAATTTCATTTAGAAAAAAGGATTTCTAAATTTTGTATTTTCATCCTGGTATGAGCTCAAGGTATTTCATGTTTTGTCTACTAAACTTTACTTAATTTGTTGATGTACTTTTCTGGGTTTCAGGCCTGCAACACATTCCAAATAAAGTGGAAAAGGGCAAATTAGGGCAAGGAATCATGTAATATATTTAAATAAAATGTAAAACAGGTGACGTCAAGAGGCCTTGTCTGTGAAGAGCAAACGTGAATCATGAAGAAAATTTCATAATCGAAAGCAATGTTCCTAAAAGAAAGATAGGAAAGGATTTTGTATGTTTCTCTGTCTGTAGTGCATAATATGAATCAACGATTCATGTAATCTGGAAAGGGAACAAACCTAAGCTGGATAACTGTGATCCGTGATTCCTCAGCTGACAATGCATCAAGAACCATCATTCATCTATAGCTGATATACATAAGCACAAGGGCTCAGAATTATTTTGGCAAACGTTTGACACTACAGAGACAGATATATCTGTGAAATCTCTCATCCAATTTGTTAATATGTTTATCTTTTATTTTACAGTACACAAATTGTGAGCAGCACAGTGGTCTAGTGGGTAGCACATCTGCCTTGCAGCAAGACGGTCCTGGGTTCAAGTTCCAGGATTAGGCATTTTTGTGTGAAGTTTGTATGTTTTCCCTGTGCTTGCATGGGTTTCCTTTGGGTACTCCAGTTTCCTCCCACAGTGGAGCCCACGGTCCATATTGCCTTTAAGTGTGGACGTGAGTGTGAATGGTTATGGGTGTGTTGGCCCTGCAATGGTCTGGAGAGCTGTTCAGGGTGTACCCTACCTTTACCCAGTGCTGGTTAAGATAGGCTCAGCCTCCCTAGTAGTAGGATTAAGTGGTTCCTCAAGTGAGTGAGTGAGTGAGTATATAAATTGTTTATAGCAACTAGCTATGCCGCAAACACTAGAAGCAAAATAGTTGTTTAGCTTTCAAAAGAGGCCGTTTTATGGGTCAGTCTGAGGGTGGAGCCTGAATCAAATGCACAAAATCTTGGATTCCCTTTTGCCCAGTTAAAGTGATTGTACAATTCACCTGCAAAGGCTAGAAAATCAACAGCATCCCACTCAGGTCGAGCTGGGCCCTCTGAAAGGTGTCTTCGGTTGTCGAGCAGACTGTCAAAAATAATAAATAATCCCTGTTGTAAGATAACTGATGCGGCAGAGAAAATCCAAGTGAGTTTGTGTACTGCTGTGAGGGGCCTCCATCAACTTGGCTACTATGTATTTGTATATCTATGCATAAATCCTTCAAAAATGTTGGCGTCTATATACAAATTCCAATTAAATCCTTAGCGCAAAAGAAAGCTTTATGTTAACCATATCCACTGGCACTGGTGACTTCTCTCTCTGCAGCCTCTGGGATGGTTTTCAACATACCATCCCAAATAATTTGGGGTTGTAGAAGACTAATAACGACTTTCATCAAAATCAATATTCAATGGAAGATTCTGTGTGTTGCCAGGTTTAATATTATGTATCAGTTCCTATTTCTGGAACAGGACACGGAAGTGGTACTGAACTGAACTGTTCATACAATATCCATTTCTATGAACACAAGCTTAGCTTCCTGGTTACCTGGTGGAGAGGGCACATAAAGAACCTACAGCCACTGCGTAGGTGGCTCCTTCCCAGCCTACATATTTAAAGGCAACAGGAATTGGGCTTTTCCTGTCCATCATGTAGTATGGCATCATCATAGTGAGAGCAGCTGACACACCAAAGTAGGCAACAAAACAGATGAGGAGAGAGGAGACGATGCCAATGGGGATGGCCCTCTGAGGATTCTTCACCTCCTCACCTAGGACATGGCGCCATCCGGCATGGAACAGTACCAAAAAAAAATTCAGAGTCATTTCTTAGGACCAACTCACTGACTAAAGGCAGGTCTGGAAAACTGTAATTGGTTCAGCCATACAGAATGTACCCAATGCAAATATAGACCAAAATGTTCCCAGGTCAAATTCAGGGAAAAACTGGCACACACACACACACACACACACACACGCACACACACACACACACACACACACACACACAACATTAAATAACGTTTTGTTTTTCCAAAGCAATTACAGCTGATGCAATGGGTCTGTGAATAGATCTTCATGAAAATGTTATAGTAAACAGAAAAAAAGTAATTTATACTTCATAAATAATTAACAGGTAAGTAATTAAATTTATACCTCCTCGACAGACAATATCTCAAATTTCTGCTCACATTTTTGCCCTTTCAGTTTTCCACACAAGTAATTTATTGTTGACAATGGTATCTCAGACACGAAGTCTGAGGGAGATTTAGCCAGATTTGACAGCAAGTTCTGTTTATGCGATCTCTGACAGTGGGTTCTGCTGATGGTTCGCTGCCAGACTAAACTCACTGTATATAGGATGAGATATGGAACAGGGCTGTTGCTGCCAAAAGCAAAATAGGAGAATAGGATTTAGTATAGCAATAGCATAGAAAAGGCCAAATGCCTTTGAGTGGAGGGGGGTTGGGGGAATGGGTGTTTGGATCAGAATCCCAAAATCTGCTGTGTGCTCTGGGGAGGAAGACATGCCAAGACAGGCAAACATGAACCTAACTCCACCAATCACAGCTGAAAACACAAGGGCGTGAACATGTCAGAATGTAAAATATAGGATCAGGGGTCAGTAACGGCTGAAGAAAATGATGTAAGCTCAAAGCTTAGGAGAAATGGAACTGGTACAGAAAGATTCAGTGTGGAGATAACCAGCCATAATTCAAAAACAACTGAGCAACATGCCAATGGGTCATAGATTTGAACTTAGGCAAGTGCTACTTAGCCTGTTTTTTGAATAATATTAATAAGAAGAAGAAGAATAACAACAACCACATTAGATGATTCAAACTTTCCACTCCCTTCTGCTAGCTCCTATACATTTACTCACCTGTTGTAGCAATACAGTCAAACCCAACGAAGGCATAGAAGCAGGTAGCAGCTCCAGAGAGGACTCCGCTGAAGCCAAATGGCATAAATCCACCCACTCCCAAGCGCTCACTGAATTCTTTGGCCTCTGTTGTACTTTAGGGACGACATGTGAGAACAAAGAGAACATTGTTTCACATAATGTGTTACCAGTAGTTTTGCGATATAATAATATGTGACCCATTTATTTTTATTCTTTTACATCATGGCACGGTTGTATTCGACATTCTGATTGGTCAGATGGTTGATTCATTTTCTCCATCAGTGGCTCTGATATTAATGCCTACTGCAAGAAACATCACAGGACTTTATTTATGTGCTGGTTCTACTATTGATGGCATAGTGGTTAGCACATCCGCTTCACGACAAGAAGGCCCTGGGTTTGGGTCCCGGGCTCTGGCATTTATATGAGGAGTTTGCATGTTCTCCCTGTGCTCCAGGTACTTCGGGTCCCTCTCACAATTGGCTGTTCTAAACTCCGGTTCCCTCTTACAATTGGCTGTTCTAAACTCCGGTTCCCTCTCACAATTGGCTGTTCTAAATTGCCCCTAGGTGTGAATGTGATGGCCCTGCGATGGTCTGGCAAGCTGCTCAGGGTGTACTCTGCCTTCGACCAGTGTTGGCTGAGATTGACTCCAGCCTTCTCACAACTGGAACAGTTATAAGCAGATTGGCCTATTAGTGTTATTACTTATTTACTGACTTATTACTATTACTGTTGTTACTAGTGCTTGTTCTACTATGTTTTCAGTGCAGGACAAGTTTTATTAAAAATGATGGGGAAAACAGAGAACCTGGGAACTTCTTATACCCACTAAAACCGAACTGGTGATGGCTAACACACAATGTGTTAACACATAATATGTTTCTATATTAGAGAAAAAAAACCCATTGACTAGCTGTTGTACAGGGTGTATTGGAGAAGTGATAATGGCCCTCTCCATCACACCACCATATCAAGTATTTGCCCCTAATAGCACACCCTGGTGGGTACAATTCCTTATATGAAAATCAAACAAGTAGCAGTTACTGTAACAGTTTACAGTGGTAATCATGTGACAGGAAAGGAAAAACAAAGCATTGCAGTATACCATTACAGAATAAGTGTGCTATAAACCTAGCACTAAATGTCTATTATCAGTACGCAGTGAGCTTGAGAGATGATGAACTTGCTTTACTGGAAAGATCAACGGATTGGAGATCGGCTTGTGCATGCTGCTCACTTGAAGCTTGAGGAGTTGATGGCACGGACAACATCGTCAGGATTCAGTTGCCAGTTCTTGAGTGTGCCTTTAACCAGGCCTGATATCACCATGAACACCAACACCAGGATATTGATGCATGTGAAAACCTTAGTAACCATGGCTGACTCCTTCACACCAAAGGCCAGCAAGCCTGTGGAAAAAAAGACAAACAAACAAAAACAGAAATATTTATTATATACACATTATAATCATATTATCTCATCATTTATTTGTCGAACCGCTTAATGCTAATATTAGGGTCGTGGGAAGGCTGGACCCTATCTCAGCCGTCACTGGGCAAGGGCAGAGTACACCCAGAATAGCTCGCCAAACCGCTGCTGGGCAACACACACACACACACCAACACCTGAGGGCAATATAGAACAACCAATTAATCTAATGTGCATGTCTTTGGACTGTGGGAGGAAACCCACGCAAGCATGAGGAGAATGTGCAAACTCCACACAGAAACGCCCGAGCCCAGGTATCAAGCATTCTTACTGTGAGGCAGATGTGCTAACCACTACACCACGATGCCGACCATCATAATAATCTGATTCCTTGTATTAAAAAAATTCCTTCCTCATAATAACTGCAAAAATTCCATGAATTACTTTTAAAGTCAACTCACACAGTATGTGTATTTGTGTAAATTGTGAGTATTACTGGTCTTATTAAAGATCATTAGCCATTGACATACCTGTGAGACACAGAATGATGGCCACTGCAAACAAATCTGGGTACTCAGCCAACACACCCGGGAAATTCATGCTCATGTACTGACGACAGAACAGTTCAATTTGTTTGCCAATCAGCTCATCAAAAGTAGCGCTCCAGGCACGCGCTACACTGGACGTACCTGTCCAAGAAGCAAAAAGAGAGAGCGAGAGAGAGCGAGAAGAGCGAAGAAGTATCCAGTATGGGTTAGAAATGGAAATAAAAAAAACTGCAAATCTGTATAAACCTCTGTAATGATTGCCCTACCTATGATATAAGATAGGATTAGATTCCATCCAGTGATGAAAGCCCAGAGCTCCCCCACGGTCACATAGCTGTACAGATAAGCTGAGCCAGTCTTGGGTACTCGTGCACCAAACTCAGCGTAGCACAGGCCAGCAAGCACTGATGCCAAGGCAGCAATAAGGAAGGACAGCACTATGGCAGGTCCTGCATTCTCCCGTGCCACTGCACCAGCGAGGACATACACCCCGGCCCCCAGAGTGCTGCCCACTCCCAGAGCCACCAGGTCAAATGTGTTAAGGCATCGTGAGAGATGAGTGTCTTCCAAGTTGCAATTCACCACTTTCACCCGCAGAAGCTGCTTGCCAAAACTCAGAAGCTTCTGTATCACCATGGTCTTTGATCTGGTCTGTTTCCACACACAGCCTTCCTATGGGAATGACAGAAATCGGTTGCCAAATGAATGATTAAACAGTGTGTTAGTGTACTTCAGAGTTAAAGCATTTTCAGCAAACAAACAACTGGGCCATTCTATCCATTTCATACTTGATTTTCCATGTTGAGTTGTTTGATTGACCTACATCCTTGGCACGTCAATCCATCATTTATTAAAAAAAAAAGGGGGGGGGGGTAGGGGTTGGTCTAGAGAATGAGCTAGCAGCAGGAACGTTTTTTGGATTCCAAGTCACACTTTATGTTCCATTATGTTTTTTAAGTGATTCATGTTCACTTACAAAACTACAAATGCAGAGAGAGACATTTGGTTAAAACTTTTTGGAAATCTGTCCATTAGTTTCAAGTTATTGTGGTCACAGAAGCACACACAAACACACACAGGACCAATCTCAAACATGCACCAAGCGAGGAGCATTGAAAATAAATAAATAAATAAATAAAATTAAAAAAAAAAAAAAAAAAAAAACTCAACTCAAAATAAGCAAATACAGTTAGCCTTTAAAGCAATTCTAATACAGCAACAAGTCCATGTATTTAAGAAAAAGATTACAGCAACACCAAACTCCGACTATGTAACATGCTGTCTACAAGTGACAGTCTGAGACTTTGTATTCTCATTGCCAGGTTAAAAAGAGAAAAATCCATTAAGTATGTTAACTACTACACAGGCTTAATGATATTACGCTTTTCTTTTAACCATTTACAGCTTTTTCCCATTTATTGAATAAAATTAAGGGCATAAAAGAGAAAATTTAAAGCTTCTACTTGATTACAACATGAAAGTGATAAAAGGATAGAATTACACCATAAAACAAACCCTCATCCATTAATATCTTGGATTAAATGAGAAAGAAGAAAGCTATGCTAAGGGTCCCTGGCCCTTTAATATACACCATGTTGAACACGTGTTGGTCTGGATGAAGCTTTCAGACTCACACTTTTATTTATACATTTAAAACATTTATATCCGAACGAGTTTTAATTAACAAGATTCGGTGATTAGTAATTCTGGCGTTATAGTAAAGGGTTAATCATGGTGATGCATTTTCTTGAATAAACATCAGAGTTTCTCCCTTGTTTCAATAAGACGCCTGCAGCAAAGCACAATGCTCAAGCAGAAGCAGAACAGCTGTTCAGAACTAAATAAATTAATTAATAACACTGATGATTGATTGCTGACAGGACAAATCCCTGAAACCAAACAATTTTTATACACATATCCGGGAAGCCAAGCAAACTCAGTAACCTCTCTACCATAGCAAAGGATTAAGGAATAGAAGGGTTTTACCTACTGTTAGCGAGTACAAGATCTATGTTTGAACTCCTGTCTACCGACAACCTGAATATACTTCACCACTGCCCTACAAATAGAACACTGACACATCACATGTTCAAGTTATTCTAGGCAGACTCTGTGTATATGTGTGTTCGGTGAGGCACATTCAAGCTTTCACCTTCCAAAAGCATTCGAAGAAACACACAGAGTCACAGAAGTCTCTGAGGCCATGTTTATCTAGACAGCATAAAAGAACAAATAAAAACGGTTGTTGCACTTGAACAGGTTGCAGAAATCGAACAGGAAGAAAGGCTCAAAAAGCCTAAAACAATATTGAAAGACTAATTCATTTCTAATATTCAAGATTCTGCTCCATGTCTGGGTCACTATATAAAGGGGCCCATCAAATAGTGAACACTTCAAGTGTTTTATCTTCCATTATCAATTATTTGGACTGAAAACAAAGTATTCCTGGTACACCCTGCCTAGCTCACGGGGCTAGTATCTCTTATTCATCTGTTTTGGTTCTGTGTTTGTTTACAATAACAATACTGCATGACCAGAGGAACAAACTTACTCAGTGATTTTTTGTCACGTGTCTGTGCTGACGGCCACCATTTTTGATATTATGACAGTTCTGCACACTGGTCTTTGCTTGAGATGGCGAAGCTTACTAATATCACCGACAATGGGTTTAAAAAGCCATCATGGATAACACTGTATTTCATGTTTATTTATTATGCCTGCAAGGTGATTGGGCCCTTTATATGTAATGAACTTTTTGATACTGACCATGCTACTGTGACCCTTTATGCAAAAAAGTACGTTTTACGTTGAGTCTTATCCTTTACAATAAAGCATGTTTTCAGACAACACTACTGTAGATTTGCAGGTTAGAGAGATGTATGCAGATGACCTCTTTCGCAGCCATATTACACTCATGGACCTCAATATCTTCAGAGAACAAATTCCACACAGGGGATATGAGACTATGTGTGGCACTCGTTCATGGCAAGCATGGAAAGATTTGAGGGCTCTAAATCTATCTAGACAGTTCTAGCTGGAACCAGTAGCAAGATAGGTGGGACATGTACTGAACATCTAACACTGTTTTACAGTGAAAAATATGCACACACACACAAAATCTTGTTTTCATAACTTTAGGGGACTTACTTCATTTCCATGTGACTTACCCTATCCATAACCACTACTTGCCAAGCTCTAACCTTAAAACAGGTCTTCACCTTGAAGTTGAACAATTTATGAAATGAGGACACACATGTATACACACACACGCGCGCACACACACACAGGATAAATTAAGCAGGTGGGAAGAGCAGGGGTGTGGTGAGCCACGATCCAATCATGTTGCAAGGCTTTGTTATTGCGTACAACACATGATATCAAGGTTCTAGTTAGGTCACTTTCAAAAATCCCAACCACCAACGTCACTGCCAGCCACACTGTTTGATTGTTAGGGTGCTCTCAACAGTGAAGGGAAAGTAATATTGTAAAACATAATAACGAGCTAATCTTGAAACTGTTACATTTCTCCAGTTGTCAGTCTGAGAAAAATGGAAGAGATTAGATATGATCAGAGAGATAAAATGCTATTTTTGCTCAAGCAGATCACACAGTATGTATGAGACAGAGCGAGTTCTGATGTCAAGAGAGGACAACAGGGAACACTTTTCCAGCAGCAGTCTCGGGGGATCCAATGACAAAATCTGTTTGATTAAAATATGTTGGTGAAATCCTTTGTTTTTTCCAGGCTAAGTGTATCCTGCACATGCTTACACGCGTACTCACACACGCGCGCACACACAAAAAAATCTTGTTTTTATAACTTCAGCGGACTTGCATTAATTTCCATGAGACTTACCCTAACCATAACCAAACCCTAAAACATGTCTTCACCTTGAATTTTAACAATTTATGTAATAAGGACACACACTTTTAGACTGTATACTGAAAGGCATCATTACAGGGTTATAGCAGGTTTATGACGCTTGACTCTCGACAAATCCACTCCCACCAAAATTTTAATACTTTAATACCTGTCCAACATATTAAATATTTTAATGCCACAGATATAAACATTGTGAATATTAAATAAAATATCAAGCCTATCATACAAATTAAACAAATATTCTAGAGATAGTGAGCATTCAGGCTAAAACATTCTGTAAAACTTTAGAAAATTACAATCAGACAAGATACAGAGGAATAGTTTTATATCTTGGAACATAAGCTCAGTTTCCAGCTCACATGGGGATCCCAGCCAACTGCCTGAAGGGTCATCCATATTAGGCTTCAGGTCAAGTTCATACAATGTTCCCAATACAGAAAGACAAATTATCTGTCTGACTTTCAGAGCCACATTGGGAACATTCACTGCTCTCGAGAATTACTGAGACTAGCATATAAAAATAAACATTACAGAGAATCTTTCTGACACAACAGGCTATTCATATATCCATGAAGATTCACCTGTGTGGATAATATTTTGTAGCACATATATTATGTACAATTTTTTTTTTTTTTTTTACACTGCACTGGAAGAGTAATTTTTTTAAAGCCTGCATTACACCAGTTTGGTGAATAAAGGAGACTGTATAAAAGGGAAACACCTAACACTCACTGTAAAATATGAAGGTTTGCGGGTATTGTGAAGATTGATGGCACTGTGTACCAGGGTAAAACATCCAATTAAAAGAAAAAGAAAAAACCTAATGAATAGCTCAGGCAATGGCAAGACCTAGTGTGAGGCAGGGACGCAGCCTACCAAAAAAAAAAAGAAACAATGAATAAAAATTAGGTTCAATTGTGATTGAGATACCAAACTGCCTGAATTTATATTGTTTCAATATTATATCAAATTCTTAAAAGCTCTTACTTGTAAATTCTCCTAATAGAGAACAAACGTCCATGTCCTGTCTGTGACGCAATGTTTTGGTGGATTCTTCAAACAGACTATGCTTAAAAATCATAAAATACTCTTAGACACTGAAAGAAACTAGCTGCCAAGAAAATCGCGTTAAATATTTTTCAAATGTGTTCAAGTTAATTTTTTCAAAATGTTAACATATAAAAAGTTTACAACAAAAGTGGCATAAAGTCACCCAAAAGCAACGTGGAAGACGTGGAGAGCATGCCAAAACGCATGAAAGCATGCACAAAACTGCTTAATCCTATTAGTGTCGCAGGGAGGCTGGAGCCTATCTTAGCTGACTCTGGGTGAAGGCAGAGTACAGCCTGAACAGCTCGCCAGACCATTGCACGGCCAACACATACACAGGCATTCACTCTCACACCTAAGGGCAATGTGGAACAGCCAATTAGTCTAATGTGTAATTTCCTAAAAATCTGGTTTGGAACCGTAGTTTCTAATTGTGCTTTGTGATGTAACTGTTTTGTGCAATACTAATTGTGATCTAATTGTGCTGTGATTTATGTGGTGGTGCATTCGCGGCACGATTAGAAGGTTGAGCGCACTATTTTTTGGGCACGGTGGTCACGCATGCGTGGCACGATCTGTGGTTGGGCTCCTTGGTGGCCCTCCCAGAATTCCATAGGCGACTCGATTTATGTGGTAGTGCATGCACGGAAGTTTTTAGAGTTCTCGCAATCGTCGCCACCACTTTCCATGCAGGAATAAACAGGCCTGGAGAAATAAACAAAACAAGTACAAGCGGACAAAGTAGACTTGGATTAACTGGCCCTTCACAGCACTCCCAGTTTATTACAGTTTAAATGTACATGTGCAGGTAAAAGACTGGTCATCTAGGGTGAATCGTGAAGCAGAAAACTGAAATAAACAGGTACTTTTTATTTATTCAAAAAAATCTCAACAAATTGCTGGAAATCTCCTCAAGTTCCTGGCTTCAGTCACTTTACCTACATTTAGCTTTAAAAGCTACCTTTTTTAAAAGCCACCTCATTTCTCTATAATTAAAAAAATAAATAAATAATTACAAAAAGTTCTGATGAGAAACCTGAATTTTTTTTTTCCAGCCTAAGCACAGAAGTCTCTGCCATCATCATGTGTTAGTTTAGACACAGAGAAGGGATGGAAAAGCAAAACTAAAAGCCTTTAGGACGAATTCGTTCCTGTGTTCCTGAATGGGAAGCATGTGCATGACGGGAAAAGGTGGTAAAGTCCCTGAAACGTACGATTTAAAAACAATATTTACACTGAACACAGCTATAGCGTAATAGTCCGAGCGCGCATGCGCAATGCCAAAAGTACTCCAACCAGCAGCAGGATATCTGACCCCTGCATCAATTCTTTACGGAAAAAAAAAGCTTTTTCCAAGTTAATAAAATACAACCTTACCAAATAAATAATGATGACAGACTATTTTATTCACTAGTATATAGAAGGGAAATCCAGGTCAATCATTTTAGAGTTAAATCACTAACACAGGGAAGAGGTTCATGCCAGAAGCGCGCGCAACTTCTGATTTGTCGGTACAGGACGCCGCCTCCGGTAAGAATAAACGCAATAAATCAGTATTACAATAATATTATCACTGCATTTCAGGTCACCATGTGGATGAAACGCTTGTGATCGACCGACTGCTTTACTTTAAGTTTAAATACATCAAGATTTCATGCAGATTAAGAGGTAGATACAAGTTAAAAGTTAAATATACAGCACTTTCTGTAATCATAGAAACGAGTCCTACCTGGAAACCAGTTGCTCCTCTATCCTGTACCTGAAATGTCCAGACAGTGTGTGTTTTGGAAGTTGTTGTTTTTTTCTGAACTTCTTTTAAAGTGTGTGATTCAAAAAGGGGCGTTAACTTTCCACTCTCACCATATTTATAGGCGCACGCGCCAACTCCTCCCGAGCTCTGTTATTGGAGAGAAACTCTCCATGCTGCAGAGCTCACATGCTCCCACCAACCACGGTATTCACTGTCTTTACTCATCAACCATTCTACTAGGTGCCTGTTAACACAATGAATGAATAAATCTCCTGCAATGAAGATCTGATCTCCCTCTACACCATTCATGAGTGCACACAGCCATAATAAATCACAGCACCACCTCCAACCAGAGAAATGTTTCCCAGACACCTTCACTTCAAAATTAGTTATCAGCTCCCTAAGCAAAATACACTGATCAGCCACATCATCAGTGTTTATGCAGCCCCATACCCAGCAAATTGTAATGCACTGTGTTCTGACTCCTTTCTATCATAGCCAGCATTAACAGCAGTGTGTGCTACAGGAGCTCTTCTGTGGGATCAGACCAGATGTACTAGGCTTTGCTCCCGACACACATCAGTGAGTTTTGGGTATCCATGACTCTCTTGTCTAGTTCACTGGTTGTCCTTCCTTGGACCACCTTCAATAGGCACTTACCACTACACACCAGGAACACCCCGCAAAATCAGCTGTTTTGGAAAATTTTGGGGGCAGCCACGGCCAAATGGTTAGAGAAGCCGTTTTGAGACCGAAAGGTCGCTGGTTTAAGTCCCGAACCAGCAGAAAAAATGTGTTGTGGTGGTGGCGGCAGCAGGGGGAGAGCTGCACCTTCCCTTCCTTCACCTTAATGGTTGTAGTGCCCTTGAGTAAGGCACCTAAACCTCAACCACTCTCCAAGCACCCCAATGTGTGGCAGCTCACTTTGGATTGGTTAAATGCAGGGGCAATAATTTCCCTTGTGGGCTTAATACTTTATATACACATACATATATGTATATATTGAAGTGGGGGAAATCGGGGTATCAGGCACCACTGGGGGCGCTGTGTGTGTTTTGGACCCATGAACTGTGGAAGGCCTATTGCTTGCCGGTCTGAAATGTCATGTCATATATTTGGTACTCCATAAATCATATGCCAATTACTGGACTTCTCTTGGAACATTGGAAAAGAAACAAAAAAGAAACAGGATATCTGTCGTAAGCGATTTTTTTTTGGGGGGGGGGGGGGGGGGATTGGCGTCCCCATGCCCATTAGCCCATGCTTCAAGGTCAGCTCGAGACATGTTGAGACATGTTGAGATATGAAGTCATGAGGGACCAATCAGAGTCTAGAGCTAGAGGATGATAGAGCAATCAGAGTGGAATGGGAACTGTATATAAGCCAATGCAAGTTGGTAAAGTCTGTCTTAGTCTAAAGTGGCAGGCCCGCAGTTCTTTGAGATTCCACACTAAGTGATGTTTCAGTTCCTAGGCTTCTGGGATCACAGTAATGTAACCCTTATAGCAGGCTGAGGTCACCAGTAGGTTTATTCTGACCTTGGGAAGAGCAATAAAAGTGTCAGAGTTAAACCACACCTGCAAAGGCCACTGATGAGTATTGGGGGAACATATTTGGTTCTGGCCTGAAGGGTTTATAGTATTTTGTTTCCTTTGCCATTTCATAATAAATGAATGACTGTAAGTCCACCCTCAATGCGTAGGGGGCGTACTGATGAATCAACGATACGCGTGGTTTTAGGTTACTGCATTCCAAAAAATAAAAGAAAAAAATAATAACGTAAACTGAATTTAAAATGCATAGTGGACCGAGGAACTGACTGGATTTTAGGAAATACAAAACACCAGCGGCCCATCCAGGGTGTCAGTGTTGAAATGGTGGAGGATTACAGTTACCTTGGCGTTCATATTGAGAATAAACTGTTCTAGGTTAAAAACACTACCGTACTTTGCAAAAAGGGCCAGAGCCGTCTCTTTTTTTTGCAACGGCTAAGCTCATTTAATATCTGCCCAACACTGCTCAGGATGTTTTATGAGTCTGTTGTGGCCAACACTATTCTCTAGGCTGTTGCATGCTGGGGCAGCAGGCTGAGAGTTGCAGATGCAAACAAACTGAACAAACTGGTCCGCAAAGCCAGTAACGTTGTGGGGATGTAACTGGACTCTCTGACGGTAGTGTTGGAAAGGCGAATGTTGGCCAAAATAAAGACAATATTGAACAATACCTCCACCTGATATGGAGCAACTGTGTGCACACAATTTCCTCCGGGATCAATAAAGTATTCTGATTCTAAATTCACTCGAACCCAACCCAAAATAAATTCCAAATTATACAGCTTTGGACAGAAATTTATTTTTATTCAGGTCAATAAAACACTGAATCAAAAATGATTTTTAAAAAAACGCAGAAAATACTCATTATTTAAACTTGAATGACTAAGATTTATGTACGTCATGCGAGCAAGAGGAGCAAGTGCTATTTCTACAGCCAAGCTGCATCCAGTCATAACTCAGCAGAAAGGTAGAACAAGAAAAGTTAAAAAGTTGCTGAATCACTGGAATAAAATTAAATCTGGAAAATCCCACAAAAAGGTGAGTTATGAACAAGAACAGATTAAAGCCAACCTCCAAACACTGTACATTCATTTAAATTCTTATGTATGAACACCAGAGATGAAAACTACTTCACAAAGTTGAACACATCAAAAATGAAATTCTTGAAGTATAAACATGTACACTATCCACAATTTATACACAGCAGGCGCTGGGAGTCAGCCTGGAGTCATTTTCAATCAGGGCTCCTCAAGTTCATTCTCTCATTTATTCTCCAGCAAGGTCGTAATGTCTTTAATTCCATACTCTGAGGCCACGGCGATCACATGATCCAACGCATTGATGCGACCCAGAAGCTTCACCACCTCCTTAATGTGCTCCCTATGTAGGAAAACAGTAAACCATTAAAAAAGTGTGGGAAAAAAATCTACATTTTCACTACTTGTTTTTTGATTGGAATAAAAGGACAAATTAAACATTGTTTTGAAAATAATCTGAAGTAGCAATACTGTTAAATTGCCGGCTCAATTTGGACTAAATGAAGAACAAATGGTTTGATTTTATTTCACATTGAAGGCAGTCGGTCACCTTAACTTTGCACAAGCGCTGAATACATCGAGCAACGCCTGAGTCGACCGCAGCATGCACGTACCAGAGTTAAGCACCTACACCACTTCTTTATGTCCCTCAGAAATCGCATGTTGCATACTTGCGGTGTCCCATGTACCACCACCCACCAAAGATTATACCTTCCATATATGGTAAAGGACCATGTTGTTGTTTATTGTTTATTTATTTCTGGACCAACTGACTTTAATGAACTCAATGTGAATCCATTAACCTATCAGAGAGCAAATGTTCTGCATTTTTTAAAAAGAAATGCAGGACTGACATGAAAGCACTGGCCAAAACATTACTACTGTGGGACTGGAGAAAAGGGGTAGGCCTTCCACAGACTGTCAGTTATTGTGGAATAGATGTGGCTCATCAAAACAAGCTCTCTATGCCACATTCTTTCCTATACTATAACCTATTTTAACCTATTCGTTTCTACTGTATTCCACATCCATTTATTCCGATACCTCTTAACTACGTTCATTATACATTTACTTTCATTTTCATTTTTGGCATTTGGCAGACACACTTATCCAGATCGATTTACTGAGCATTAGAGGGTTAAGGGTCTTACTCAAGAGCCCAACAGTGGTGGCACGATCAGTAACCCAAAGCCTTAACCAAGGCGCCACTGCTTTCCTCACGTCAGAGACCCAGTCTCTATAGGGATCTGAAATGAACACAAATAAATAGATAAATAATTACCTTGCTTTCCTCTTGTCCACATCAGAAGCTGTCAGGCTGCTACGGTACAGTGAACTGGCCATGTGCTTCATGTAGCGGCATAAGTTCTCCAGCTGTGGTAGCGTCTGCTGACCTTTCAGGCTGCTGAACCACTGCACAGGAAAACACTCCACCACCTCGAGGTAGTAAGAAAGGAAACTTTCACAACCTGATCTTATAAAAGCTAATAAACCTCACATTAAGCTGCAGATAAAAGAACGTGTTTAAGCACACACTGCATGGATCATACCTTCCTGCATTTCTCTACACTATCCTCCCCGACATCTGTTGACTGTAGTGCTGAGAGAATGTAGCGATTCAGAGTGCTGTCTACAGCAAGCTCCTTCAGACTGTTCTGAGACAGGATGCCATCCCACTGCAGGATGTTACCCAGGAGCTGCAGAGAAAAAGAGAAATATTGGCATGTTTTAGAATAAATCATGTACATTTCATTATTTAGTTCAGTTTACTACTTTCTGTTTCATGTGGTAAAGCAGTTATTAATTTGTGGGTTCATTGCAGATTTCATTCTTCCACTATATATGACCAGACAATATCCTATTACTGGGTCCCGTTCGATAGAATTGAAACTTTTTCGCCATTTAGTGAAAAACTTTTGCCATTTAGCTACCAGAGTTTGTACACTAGGGACTTGAGCATGTTCATTGGATCCACAAGGCATCATTGCTCTTTTGCTAGACACGCCCCTTTTTCCAGAACAAATGACCAGACTCTTAACTTCTCTTCATTCCATCCATTCAGAGAGATTAAATAATTTCAGCTGCAAAAAAAGGTGTGCAGATATCAGAATAGCGAAAACTAACTGTTAAAATTACACCCTGTACATAGAAAATAGAAAAACAGTTCATGTGGACTATTGTTGACCTTGGAATACATGAGTGGGCGGCACTAAAACTGTACTCCAACCAGCCAGCAGGAATGTGAAATCTCTAATGGCTTCAAGTTTGGGATTTGATCTTGCATTCATAATTCTACCTTACCCAATTCAACTACTACAAGAGTGTCTCACAGGGTGGCACGATGGTGTAATGGTTCTGCCTCACAGCAACGTCCTGGGTTCGGGTCTCGGGTCTTTCTGTGTGGAGTTTGTCTGTTCTTTCCGTGCCCCTGTGGGTTTCCTCTGCGTACTCAGGTTTCCCTCCACAGTCCAAAGACATTCACATCAAGCTAACTGGCTGTTCCAAATTGCCCCAGTTGTGGATGTGGGTGTTGCCCTGTGCTGGTCTGGCAAGCTGTTCAGGGTGTGCCCTACCTTCGTCCAATGCTGGTGGTTCTAAATGATCTCAACAAATGGATTTGCGGTCTAAATTAAAATAATCTTGTGAAACAATTAAATTAAATATTTCAAGGAGAAGAGCAATCTCTGTTATTCCACTAGGGGGCAAAACAGAGCAATCAACTCATCTACAGGAGATATTTTAAAGTATAATGTGCACTCAGTGAACACTTTATTAGGAACACCTGCACACCTACATATCCATGTATCTAATCAGCCAATAATGTGGCAGATTTGTAATGCATAAACTAATACAGATACCAGCCTAAAGCTTTGTGGAATGTTGGTACCAGACAGGCTGATTTCAGTATTTGCATAATTACAGCTGATTTGAGATTTTCATGCACAATAATTCTGTACAGTTTGCTCAGAATCATCATCTTTATTTGCATCTTTTCTACATTTAGTTTTGGCTGAACATCTCAGCCAGATGCCCTTCATGATGCCAAACCCTCAAGGACAAACATCCATTCACACTCACAATCACGCCGAGGGGCGATTTAGAATAGTCAAGTAGCCCAGTGTACTTGTCTTTGGACTGTGGGAGAAAACAAAACACCTGGAGAAAACCTACGCAAGAGTGCAAACCACTACGCCACCATGCCCCCCTGCAGAATTTACTATATTAGAATAGTAGAAATAAAATGTCCAGTGAGAAGCAGTTCCGTGAACAGCAGTGCCTCGTTAATGAGATGGGTTAACAGACAACGGCCAGAGTGGTTCAAGCAGAAAGAAAAGCTATAATAACTCAGGTGACTACTCTGTATAATTGTCAGAAAAGCTTCTCAGAATGTACAAAACGTCGACACTTCAATCAGATGGGCTACAACACCAGATCACATTAGGTTCCACTTCCATCAGCTAAGTACAGGAAGCTGAGGCTCAACTGGGCACATGCTGACCATAACTGGACAGTGGAGGTCTCAGACACCATAGCCTTATCCCATACTGGTGGAGATGGTATAAAGGTGTGAGGAATGATTTCTTGACACATTTTAGGCCAATGTTCATCAGTAACCTTCCCAGTCATCAGATCTGAATCTAATAAAACACCTTTGGGATGAGGTAGGACTTGAGATCAAAGAGTGAAAGTGCACCTAAAAAAAAAATCTACAGGAATTGCATAGTATAGTAAAGTCAATAACGTCCAAAATCTCAAAGAAATAGAATCTAACATCATGTAGAATCTATGCCATGCAGAGCTGAAAAAGTGCTCATAGGTGTGTATTACATACGGATTCTCATTATCCCACCAGTACTAACATTTCTGAAGATTAAAACAAAAAGATATCAGATAAACAGATGTGTAGTCACACTACCTTCACACAGGACCAGAACTGCCTTTGGAAAAAGAGATAAGGACTCGAGTTCTTGTTTTCCATAACACTAAAAAAGGGAAAAATCAGCCGAGGGATTTAAAATCACCAAAAAGATCACCAAAAAATCTCTTTAAATATAATAGTTATCTGTACATACTTTTTTGGAAACAGAGGCATGAATATGTCCTCATCTAGTGTCCTTCGGGTGCGTGCAATAATTGTCCTCAGCAGCTCCTACAAACACGTCATTAAGCTTCAGCTTAGAAAACATTAACATGCTTTTATGTAATTATTACAACTAAGTTTCGTTATATTGAGTTAATTCTTATTTGTATTAATTTTTTTTGCAAATTGCTTTCAATGCTTCCACCTCACTGTGACTCTTATTCTGAAAAGGTCACCACTTGTTCAAGCTAAGTGTTTCAAAATGTTTCATTCATCCTTATCAAGATGTACCTAATTTGGATTGTTGACGGTGTTCTATATGAACGCGGCTTCGCTAATGGAACACTAGTTTTCGGTGTCCGTACAAAACATCCTCTACATCTATCACTTTGGACATGGGATTTAGGATTTTGCACATGCTACAGAATACTTCTAGCAGTCTGAACAAATTTCAATCTGTTCCACTTTCATATGTCCCAAAATGATGTGCTTCCCAAAGCCTTTGTGCAGCTGGACACCATGAAACTCACAAACATTTCTGAGCAGACTAAAGCCTGCCAATTTTAATGTACACAAAGTTGGGCCATGAAACTTGCACATCATTTTCAGTGATGGGTCTGACTATCTAATGGCATGATTTAGATCTTGTTTTATTTAACTTGAACATTTAGACTAGGTGTCCCAATTTGTGGTTCCATTAGCAAAGCCATAAACATATGTAAGAGTAACAGTCAGTTTTCCAACCTGTGTGTTGCGGTTGTCTCCATGTAAAATGGTCGGGTAGCCCTTTATTAGGCGTCGCATGAAAGCCACCAGCCTGCATGTCTCACTGTGGGACAATGGATCCCATACCTGCTCTGTTAGCACTGTGAACATCAACCAGTACAGGACACACTGTTAGATATCCATATCTACCACTGTTAGAGTTCCATGACAGATATATCACTCACTTCCTGAAGCTTTCTCCATTATTTTGATTCTACAATAATACAATAATAGTAATAATAATAAGAACACAATTAATAAAAATAACACCAAAAGACAAGATTAACTTGTTTGCAGATCAGTCCAATTTTAAAAGCGAGACCATAGCTGTAGATAGCGGATAAATTGTATCAAGAAAGAAATGCACTGACCTGCGAGTTTGGGGAGTACCACCCTCTCAACGATAGAGGGTAGGAGACCGCTATCAATGTCGTCCAGGTTGTCAGTGTTCTGCTCCTCATAGCCGTAGAACAGCAGAGTCTCAAACCAAAGCATGTACTCAAAGTTCGGGCAGTCCTCCTACACACAGAAAACACAAGGTCATCAACACCTCTAATCCAAATTGCTGTCCCGTGTTTGGTACACAGTAGACAGAAGAAACTAATGAAATGAATTCTACCTCTACCTATTTACTTTACGATAAGTATTACTATGTACATTCAATATATACATTTGTATGCATATGTTTGAGGCTTATCAAAAAAATATACTGCATACCACAAGTTATCACAATAGCGGTCATCACACTTTTACATAAATGCTCAAAGGGAAATCAAACCAAAAATTATAAAAGCTTGCATACATCATTTAGGTCTTTGCACATCAAAACGCCCTTCTGTTAACACAGTCCTCTTCGTAAAGAAAAGAACAAGTAATAAATCCGCACACATGGGCGCGGCACTGTGAAAAGTCGCAATTACGCGACAGTAAATACAGAAGTAATTTGCATATGAAGGAGCGGCAGGACATACTATTCTTTTCTATAAACGAGCAGACGCTAGTCTGATGTATGTGAACATAAGCTCGTATTGTGTAGATGTGTGTAATTTTACTCAAAAGTTTACTAGTTTATATCCGACTTTAAACTGGCTAGTTTAATAGCTGTATATTGTTATTTTTATTGTTATCTTGCGTTATATGAAATGACTAATTCATGTCCTATTCTCATGATCTTGCGCACTCGCAAAAGTGAAATGGAATTCAAATTGTGAACAATGCAAACTATCAAGCAGATTTTAGCAGATTCTAACTTTAAAAATGTACCTAAAAAACACCTGATGATGAAAATATACACACGTCCATGTGTAACAGGGGAGTTGGAAAGGTTTGCCTTTTTATTTATATTTGCAGTATTTGGCAGACTCCTAATCCAGAGCGACTTAGAGAATTGCTTTCAAGTTACTATCAGTGGATACATTCTGATACTGGTTCACTGGAACAGAGGATTAGTATAGCTTCACTCATAAATAAATAAATAAATAAATAAAATAATTAGAATAATAATAATGGAATGGTAGCACACTAAGCATTCTGGAATTTCTAAACATAAGTGTAATTACTTATAGACCACACTGACATGCCCAACAGAAAATTCAAGTTTAAGGTACACACTGCTTTTGGAATAGAGACAACGGAAAGTTTCATAATCGTGTTAAAGAGCTGAAGCTAGGAGTCAAAATGAAGCGCAACAAGAACGAAAGCAGTGCTCAGGGGTGTAAGATATAGTAAGATTATACACCTAGACATGAGGGAGGCTGAGATATAACAGATTTGCTGCTACATCCCAGGCCTGCTGCTGTCTTTTTCTGCTTGTGACATGAATACCAATAAAACTAAGGGCCTTTAGAGTAAGAAAGGAACACCTGTACCTCCAGAGGTGACCACGGGATTAGCTGGAGCCGAATCAAGGGGTTGAAAAGTTTAGGCAGGCATAGGCCGATGTAAGCGTCTCTGTAGCAGGTGAAGTAAAGATTCTTCCACACCTCGAACCGGGACTTGATGCAGTCTAAGGAATTAAAATCATCGATGACATCCTCAAACACCTTCTTTGATTCTTTCAAAATACGATCTAGAAGAGAAGAGAGGGAAAAAATTTTAACATCTTTGTCTATGTACACACATGATTCAGAGTTGATTTTTATTGTATTATTTCCTAGTTATGTAAAAAACAAGTCACTTGTCGAATCCAAGACATAGAAAAAGCAAAAAAAGTTTGTTTAAGAGCATTTCAGGATTACTACCTCTCTCTAAATTAAAGCTTGATGTGTCAGTGGAGGTTTCCTCATCATCACTGGATAGCCCCTCCTTGTGTTCGGTCCAGGCCCCACTCTGTTCTCGAGCCTGTCTGCGACGAGTTCTGCCAAATCCAGAAACACACAACCATATTATTTATATTCCCAAATAATACACAATCCACAACACTAAATTCAAACAATTAATAATACATTAAAATATACACAATCTATACACAGTATACCTCCGGGCCTCACGCTCTGCTACTCTCCTCTGCCTGCTGAGCTCCTGATAGGCTGCACGGTCTCTGCCAAAAGGGTCCAGATTCAGGGCCATAACAGCCTTACCTGCAATAGACAGGAGCCAAATCAATCTCCTTTTCCAGTTATGTTCTCCAACTTATACAAGAATCATTTCTACCTACATGAACATTCAATTTTAAAAAAGAAGAAAAGATCATGATATTTAATATTGATCAGAAAAGTTATTCGGGTAAATATGAATGTGTGTTTAAGAAAGCTACTGAGAATTAGTTTAAAAAACATATATTCAGGCTCTTATGTAATCTGTTACATAACTTCATCCAGATGACTGACTCATACTTACGCTTCAGCTTAGCAATGATTCTGATGTGCAAGTTTCACACTGGCTCAGTAATTTCTCACGAGAGAACTGAACACACTGTTATTTCAGAACCGGGTGGATATAAACTCTTTCTCTCTTACACACACACACACACACACACACAGGTAACGGGCACACAGTGTGCCAACTACTGAGCAGGAAATGGTCCATGTAAAATCAGACCACTTAAATAAAGCTGTGTATAGCCATGTCATGATTCTGACAGCAGCACTGTGAGTCCTGAGAAATAGGGCTGGGACTAGCAGTCGGGCTAAATGAGGCTGCTGTCATACTACAGGAAAAGGAAAATAATGAGGCCATTCAAATGAATAATAAAAACCTTCAAGATGGACTGACTTGAAAGGCTCGAAAACTCCGCTGATTCATCTTTAATATCATCCTGTCTTCTCTGGACTCGCCGCGCCGCCCGTTGCCTTAGTAACTGGTGCATTGCAGCCTCCAGCTCCAGAACAGCAGGCACCTGAAAGATATGATAGGTCATGTAACCGCTGCTCCCAGTTGAGGGGTTGGAAAGCGAGAGAAGAGAAAAAGAGTAAGAATGAGGGGCTTGGTGCGTTCTGCTGGGGCACGGGAGGGTCAAATCGCTAATCTACTTCACTACTGGTTAGTGAATACAGACTTTTTAACCATGTGCCATAATAAATTTTATTTATCATCTGAACTCAAGTCTGCTGTGTAATAGCAGGTCTGTTAGTAATAAATATAATCGCTTCTATGCAAAGATTTAAAACTACTGATTTTTGTGCCACAGCAAAGGCACTGCGGCAACCTAAGTCTTCATTGTCGTTGTCCGAGCTGAAATTAAAGACATGCTGTTAACAAAATCCTGATAAGCACAGTTGAGGGAAGTGCAATGTTTTCTGCCCCACTCTCATTCTGATCTGCTGTGCAAAAATGAACTGAAGATTAATATCATTACACAAAAATAAAACAAGTGCAGCAGCTGACACGTTTTAAGGTCAACCAGGAAAAGGACGCAACTGTAATTTATGTACTGAAATCTCTGGTGGAGTTTAAAATAAATAAATGAATAAAAAAGAGGATTAAAAAGACCCACACCTGAATGTAAATAGTTAAAACAAATAGTAGTTATAATATTTTTTAAGATGTGTTGATTTGGATGATATTTATGTATTATAAGATATACAAATAATTAAAAAAAATATATATATATATATAATCACACACACACACACGCACGCACACACACACACACACACACACACACACACACACACACACAAGCTAGATGTTCAACTGAGCAAAGAGCCCAACAGATTAGTCATCCCAAGTTTTTTTGTATTATTATTACTGAGTATTGTTATAGTTTTTTTGTAAAGCTTATGAATTGTGTGGGGTGTAACTCTCACATGCACATGGATTTTGCCCAAAGAATAAAACATGTTGATTTGAGAAAATTCTGAGCATCCTTTGCTTCTGAGTAGTTATAAGAGTGAATTTTTCACAATTCGTTCCCCATTTCTTTATTTAAAAACATTTACAGAGTAACACAAAAAGCTTTTAAGTGCATCTGTAAGCAATAGTAGCAAGAAATCTGCTTAGCAGTTCTTGTGCAATCGCAATAATGAGGAAAGGTGTAGACGACAAAGCTGACGGCTTAACTTT
Source organism: Neosilurus mollespiculum (assembly GCA_030014195.1). Lineage (NCBI taxonomy): Eukaryota > Metazoa > Chordata > Actinopteri > Siluriformes > Plotosidae > Neosilurus > Neosilurus mollespiculum. The sequence goes on from JAQMYF010000016.1 coordinate 1,929,822, forward strand.
TGCTATATGAATCCTTACAGCTCTTCACATTTACCTCTCACTCACACACTCGCCGAATTGCTTAAACCTACTAGAGTCGCGGAGAGGCTGGAGCCTATCTCAGCTGACACTGGGCGAAGGTGGGGTACACCCTTCACCATTCACACTGAGACTCACACCTAGGGTTAATTTGTAACAGCCAATTAACCTAACGTGGATGCTTTTGGACTGTGGGAGGAAACCGGAGTACCAGGAGAAAACCCATGCAAGCACAGGGAGAACATGCAAACTCCACACAGAAACGCCCCGATCCTGGGAATCAAACCCAGGACATTCCTAACGCAGACGTACTAACCACTGCGCCGCCTACTTCACATTTACATCCGAGAGCTAATTACATGTACACAACTGCTAAGCAATATAATTTGTAAAGATTTTCATGTAGAAAATTTGAGAGAACTTCTCCCCCCTTAGTCATATAATAACTTTATTCAGTGCAATTAATCAAACAGTGATACCTCGGGTTAGCCACTAACACTACTTCATAACAGAAAGGATTCATTTACAAGAAAATGTTCAATAAACTCAGCAGTCAAGCTTACACGGTGGGGGGAAACAGAACAGTCTCTTAGGTTTTTCTTACCTTTTCACTGAAACACTCAAGCAAGTCTCGAACATACCCTCGCATTTCTTGCAAGAATTTGTACTGCTCAGCAGCGTGCTGCGAGGAGTCCTCCAGCTGCACGATACTATTTTCGGAAGCCTGCAGTTCCTCCTGGATCTGCTCACAGCGCCGGGCGCTGGCATCTCGGCCCTGGCGCATGGAGCTCAGCCTGGCATACAGGATACAAGCATCAGAGCTCAAAGCCAGAGCAGGAACATATACCTGAGCCTGCAACATCTACTCACACACTCCACGCAGCTTTACATCAGGTTTATCCAACTGCACTTAGTTCTGATTCTAATCCAACATGCAAGGCACTGATATTGATGGGTCCTTCATAAAATAAATTGTTTTAGGTAGAAACATCACATTCAGACACAGTCTCTGAACATCTATGACTTGGAAACAACAGACTGTGATCATGTTGACAGTATAATTATTAAATAGTAATTACACCACTGTTTTTGTACTGTGGGATTTACTTGAAGCTATGTACTACCTGGAAGCTGTCTAACAATGGAGTCATTACGTTTTGTCCTATATGAATCTCCAGGGATCAGGATATCATTAATAACCTCAGCAAAAGAACATCTTTGCCTTTTATCCTTACATGCAATGGAATAATTCTAGAAGGAACGGAAGAGGTTTGCTTTTAGCCTTGTATGGAATCACAACTGCTTCCGGGCTTCCGCCTGGACACACCCTGAACGGTTTGTTAACAGCTAGGCGGAACAGCCAGGTAACCTAATGTGCATGTCTTTGGACTGTGGGAGGAAACCGGAGCACCCGGAGGAAACTCATGCAAGCACACGGGGAACATGCAAACTCCACACAGAAACGCCCGAGACTTGAGCCGAGAACTTTTCTGTGAGGCGGACATGCTAACCACTACGCCACTGTAGCCGCTCTGCATGTCATTAGCCTGTTGAATATGTACCCTCCTGAACAATACTGTATTTCTCCATAGACGCTATTTGACAGAATGGAATGATTTAAAAGTTGCAGTTTTTAAGAATGAATATGCAGGTAGGGAGGCAAACCCAGAGATGGAAATTTGATAATTCCATAATATCATTTCCTGCTTTGAGATAACCACCACTCATTACAGCCACTAGACACTAGCACACAGCAAGTCAAAGAGTTAAAATGTCACTCTTGTTTGATCAAAGTTGCTTTCAGCTGTATAGAATACAGGTGTGTTTAATCTGCATGGACTTCAGTGGACGGGGTAAAAGGAGGGAAAGGTTATTTGCTCTGAGCCTACCTGTCCACAAGCCGTTTCTTTACCAGAGCTGTAGTTATGGGAGTAAGGCTGCTGCTGGGGATTGGGTAGGTCACAGCAGTCTCTGCTTTCACAGTTTTCACACTTTCTGCTCCAAGTGCCGTGTAGCCATATGGCACGCTATACGATGCCGCATACTGCTGGTTCACGTAGCCAGTTTGGTAATACATGTTTGCATCCTCTGGCTGACTGGTTTGGACCTACCAAGCAGAAAATGTTAAAAGGTTCTTTAATTTTATCTGCATATGCATCTATCTATCTATCTATATATATATATATATAAACTGTTTCTTTATCTATAGCGTTACAAGACATTAATGCAAGAAAACCCGTATACCCATCACTGCAAAACCAAAAGAATGGGTGGAGCCTAATCCAGCAACTTTTATCTTTCTACCCAAGGTGCTGCACCAAACATCCAGGAGAGAGATGCACTCACCCTGGTTAAGGATACAGTTAAGCCTAAAATTCTGTGTTGTCGTGAGTGTTTCTAACCTTTCTAGAATTGGACACTGTATATACAAGGTCACGATCAAGTCCAGCCCTACCCCTGGGCTAAACATGCAAACATTATGAAACCTAACAGCTACAGAAAATCAAGAGTTAAATATAACCCCTGGGTATTACCATTAAATAAATCTAATTAAAGGACTTCAGCAATCACATTCCTGATTAAAACACAGGCACCTGTTTATGTAAAAACAGTATTACTTGGTCACTGTAGGTTGATGACCACATGCACACCCACTTATCATTAATACATTTTATAATCCTTACAGCTTATGCTCAGAATAAAGCAAGCATGTATCAGACTACATCTGAGGAAAAGAGAACTTTTAGCTCACCTGAGGGATGCTAATGCCTTTTCGGATCTGCTCCTGCTCCCACCGAGTGACCTCCTCATCATGCCCTTCAGTATTCAAGGCCTCATCATCGCTGCACTCAATACCTGCAGCATCACTCCCCATCATTACCCTCAATATTTTACATCTAGAAACAGATAAGTGCTTATATATAGATATAAATATAGTACACTAACCGATTTCCTCTGCTATTTTCTGACGCTGGCTCTTCTGCTTGACACCACTGAACACAATCCTCTTCTCATCTTCATCACTTCCACCCTGCTCATCCTCACGAACCAGCCGTTTACCTGACACCTCCGTTTCCACAAGTGGAGCATCACCACCAAGCTCCCGGGCCATCTGTCGCCGTTTACGGGCCGCGTGAATGAACGCAGCATCCGGAATCTCACCTGCATGAACAAATGAATTATAAAATGTTTATACATCCACTTCCTCAATACAGCATCAAGAATAAACAACAATTGTTTACCTCATGCTCAGTGGATATCACTGAACAATCCATGATATGAAATGTCTCAGGGACTATTCAGTGATATCCACTGAGGCTGTACCGCACAGGAACATAAGAAAAAACCCAGATCATTATTCATTCATAATATTTTCAAAGTAGACAGTCATGTTACTATGTTGCATGTGACAGTCCTGCAATAATTATTCAACTTATCCCATGGCAACAATAATTCAGTTATCCCATCGCAATGACACAATACCAAGAGTTATTCGATGGCTATCCACCAATCAGAAATGAGAAAAACTCCTAAATGAATAATAAGAAATTATTACTCGTTGAAAATATTTTCTCTTTTCTAATTGGTGGAAAGCCATTGAGTATTTTTTGATATTCTCCTACAAACCGACTTATCCATTACTGACATCAGATAAATTGAACAAGTTGAAAATACTCTGAATGAGCCATAAAACAATTATAGAACTCGGTTTTTGTATGGTATGGAGAATCTTTCAGATTAAAAAAAAAGAAAAAGAAAAAAGAGCAAACCTGGTTTGAGGGAGCTGAGCGCAGACAGAGACTGAGAGAAGTTTCCTCCCTGCTTGGATTCACTCTCTTCATCCTGTTCATCATTACTGTCCACTTCCATCTCACCTTCCCCTTGTTCACTGCTGCCTCTGCTGTCTGCTGCCTCCTCTTTAACAACCACTCCAGACAGACACTGAACACCTATTAAATAAAGTCGAGATGTGCACACATGTTATGTGGCCAGAACTGTTCATACGGTAAATCTACATTAGCTCATACTTCATATAAAATATAATATAAAAATTCTTCTTCAGAAGAAAGTTTGTCATCTAAACCCAAAAACAATTCTTCTCAAACACATTTTATTTTTTTCAGACTTCTGAAGCTGAGTATAATGTCCCTCAGAAGTTTGACCCAAGATGAGAGGAATACGGAGGTCTAATTAACACAAAGGGACACGTTCATATTGCTCAAATCATTGCAGTGTATGAAAATGTTTGCAGTATGGCAGGGAGCGTTATCTTCCTGAAAGAGGCCATTAGGGAATACCAAGTCTCATTCATGTTAATGCCAGGACCAAAGCAAAACATTGCCTAGAGAGTGGCACAGGCTTTGCCAGCTTGCCTTCTTATGGTATAGGTTGGTGCCGTCTCTTCCTCCAGTAAGCAAAGAAACAATCACCCAGCAGCCCACTTGATGTTAAAACTCCCGTTACACCAAAAATATGTATATTTTCATCATTAGGTGGTTTTTACTTACATTTTCAAAGTAGCAATCTCCTAAAATGTGTTAGCTAGTTTGCATTAGCTGGTTTAAAAATGCTGCTGTTTGTAGTCCGTTTCAATTTTGCAAGAATGGGATGTGGATGCATCAGGGCCAATAAGGCAAGATAACAGCAAAACTAACAGTATCCAGGTAATAAAAGCAAGTATGAACTGGTGAACTGAATAAAATAAAAAGCTCAGCACATTTGCACATAATACTACATTACATTTACATACATCAGACAAGCGTCTGCACATTTTGGTGCCCACGAGCTTGTTGTTCTTTATTGGTCCACTTTCAGTAGGTACTAAACACTGCATAACAGGAACACCCAACAAGTCCTGCCGTTCTGAAGATGCTCTGATCCGGTCAACTAGAGATCACAATCTGGCTCTTATTAAAGTCCCTCAGATCCATACGCTTCCAACAAATCAGCCTCAGAACTGATGGTTCACTTGCTGCCTAATACACTCTTTGACCGGTGCCAATGTAATAAGATAATGCTATTAATCTAACCTGTAAGTTATACATACACACATCCATCAGCAATAACAATCTTACATACAGTAGAAACATACAGTTTTTTAAACGGGTGCTTGATTTGAGGATATGAAAAGGTAACTTATATTACATACCATCAACGCGTGTCTGTTCCTGCACAACACTGCTGCTCTTTTCCTCTCTGTATTCCTTCTTGAGCTGTTTTACAATCTTCTTACTGTGATTTGATTTCTTCACTCTAAACACTTCAGTATCCTCTGGAATGAGAAAGAACTAGGGTCACTATAACAAAAAACAACTGGTTATTAATAAGTTATCATTCAGGAGCTATTTGAATTTTGAGGACAAAATATTTTATATTATGAAGGAAATGCTGTTTGTTCTAAGAGCTTTAAATAATCAACATAACTGCAGATTCACTGAGTAAAGGTATTTATCAGCTTCTGGTTTATAGACAAAAGAGGCAGAAATAAATAAATGGCCAAGACCTCCAAATGCTTTTAACACTCCCTCTCATATACACACATGAGAGAGAGCTGCAACAAATTACAATCCACCACCAAAAAAGTTTATATATTAGCAGCTCTCTCTATTTACTGTTCTTCTCTTCAGCTTTTGGTAGACTGTAAGATAATATCTCAGATCTCTTTTTGAATCTAAGATAAGATAAGAGATCTTTATTGTCAACTTTGGCATGAACAATGAAAACCAGATTAGCAGCAATTATAAAATAATGATAATATTAAAATAATTATCTATTTGTCAAGTTAATTGTACAACTCGAGGTGGGTGATAAGTCAATTTCATTGAATAATTAAAATTTTACATTCCGTACAAGGTGTAAACTAAAATATAAAACTATTTTGACATGCATCTGATATGCAGTGACTGGTACCCCACCCAGGGTATGGTAAATGGGTACACACATATACACTGTGGGAAAACCCAAGTTCATTCATATGATAAATAAAGTGGACCTCAGATATGAGCCACCAGGCTACAGCACCACACATGAAACATGCCATACATCAAGCCTTTCCTTACTAGCTAAATATATAAATAATCAGACACATGATTAATATATTAATAGGCAAATACTTTAAAGTAAATAACAAAAGCAAATAATGCCTTGTTATTCTTATTCAAATTACTAACGTATTCTGTTTAGAAAAGTCATTCTTCAGGTATTCAAACATTTTTTACATTGTTTGCGTTTCACTGATCCTGACGGAGGAAACGCAGTGAGTAGTTGCTAAGCAGCAGTCAGAATTCCAGTTCAAAACCAAATAAGAAATGTGCTTCCTTCTCCTCCATTGACGCTGTTGAAATAGTGTTTATTTGTATAGTATTTGTCAGAATCGTTAAAATCATTTTAAGGCCATACAGCCGTGCCTACAATCAGTGTGTTTATTGGAGCGGGTGTAACAGTGCAGGTCTGAAACTTCACAAGCAACCACCTGAAAACCCATCAGTGATTAGTATTACATCACTTTCTGTGCCAAATTAACATAGAATTCATTCAAATCAGGGTTTTACAGCAAACGTGTATTTTGTGTATATCTATGAACAAGTTATTTTCGTGCCTTCTTGCCAAGAGTTGAACATCCAACACATTGTTGATGACGTCCACTAAATTTCTAAATTTCCTTTTGATGACTGCGGCAGTAATAACGCTATCAGAGCAGACGTTCACCATTACCCAGTACCCACAAATATCATCATCTTTTAATGCATTAAGATTTGATACAAGACTGCTTAACTGGCACATTAATTTCAGTGTACTTTCTCTAATATATATCTACTAGCATGACAAATGAGGTGCCATTTTTCATCCACTCTCTGACAAATGCATTTTTTTAAATGTCGAACTGCCTAATAAACGACCAACGTAAATATAAGAGTGGATTAATCATGGGCTGTTTTGCAGCTAATAAATCAGTGTATTTTGAGAAAACTGCCCTGTGTGTTCACTTAAAAAAGTACCAGGACATTTCAGACTAAATATTAAACTTGATTCTCTCAAAAGGTTTTCACTCTGTACAGGAATCCTTCAATACAATAACTAAAAACATGCTCATCCCAATCAATGGTGAAGGCAGGGACACAAACATTGTTTTTACCACATAAATCTTTCAAGGCGTGTGTGTGTGTGTGTGTGTGTGTGTGTGTGTGTGTGTACACAATGGGTGCTAATAATTCTGGATTTGCTAATGTAGGTAATGTTAGCTGTTTTGTGGTGCACTGACTGAATCCCATATAGCTTCTGACTCCAAGTACAGATGCAATTAAACTAAAGATGAAATATTTCTGTAACCTAAAGCATCAGTAAACAGAGGAACTCATAGCCGGTTATTACGGTAATCTATTGGTATTACCTTCCTCGTCATTGAAGCTGAGTAAACTGGCTTTAGGTTCTTCTCGACCTTCCTTCTTCTTTTTCTTGTCTTTAGGAAGCTTCATGGCTCCACTTTGAACTCCATTTCCGTGACTATTGACAGCATTAATTGCGTTTTCGGCGGCGGGTGGATGTGAGCTGTTCTCCCCGGGCCCGCATGGCTGCGGCTGCGGCACCTCCCGGTTCTTCTCATCCTGGACCTCTTCTTTTTCCTCGTCGTCAGAATCGTTCCGGCGTCGAAAATTGCATCTTTTCGCTTTTTTAAACATTGCGACGCGGTCCGAAAACTACAGCTACAACAAAACGTGCAAGTAAACGCCAATTATTTCTGCAAGGAGCCAAAAGCAAACCTAAATGATTCACGAAAGGCCGCCATCTTCCCTGTTCAACGAATTACTTCTTCTTCGACGACGTTTTGAGATCTGAATTTGGACAGCCGAGTCAGTGCTGCCACCAAGCGGTCATCTGTAACAACACACCATTAAGACAGAACAAGTAGAACGGGACGCTATAGGGCGTCAGTGGAGACGAGTCCCGCCTCCAGGATTAGCCATTCTAACCTTAACCCTAGAAAGGTCTCGGAGGAGGCTGGAGCCTCTCTCAGCCAACACTGGGCAAAGGATGGGTACACCCTGAACAGCTCACCAGACTTATTAATTAATTTGCTGACCCGCTCAGTCATATAGCCTCTGGGAGGCTGGAGCCTATCACAGCCGAGTCTGGGTGAAAATGGCATTCACCCTAAACAGCTCACCAGTCCAACCCAGGGCCAGCACACACACACACACACACACACACACACACCTAGGGTAAATTTGGAACAGTCAATTAGCCTAATGTGCATGTCTTTGGATGTGGGAGGAAACCAGAGTACCCAGAGAAAACCTACGCAAGCATACGGAGAACATGCAAACTCCACACAGAAACACCTGAGCCCGGGAATCGAACACAGGACCTTCTTGCTGTGAGCTGAATGCGCTAACCTCTGCCTCCACCGTGCCACCGATTATAGTTATTATATATCATTTAATTCAACCTTCCTATCAAGGTTTCCTCCAGATACTCCGGTTTCCCATAGTCCAAAAACATGCACAGTAGGCAAACCAGTGGTTCCAAATTGCCCCCAGGTGTTAGAGGGAGGTGTTCAGGGTGCCTCCTTGCAACCCTAATTAGGATTAAATTGGCTTAGAACATGAATGAATGAATAAATGAATAATAATAATAAACATTCCCTTTCCATTTTCTGTGAGAAAGCTGTGCAGTATTTTTCATGTCACATGTAATCTTTTTTTTTTTTTTTCTTCTCAGACATTAACGATGTTTTTAATCAAGCATTAAAAAACTGGAATTAATCAGCCAGGCTCTGGACTTGGGAGAATTACCAAATATTGAGAATTACCACATTGTTTCTAATTTCCATCTGTTAAACTAAGCACCCTGATACACAGTGCCTTTTTAAAGTTGTCAAGGATGGTCTACATTTGAAGGACATTTGATTTGTTTCTATCAGATTGTAAGGAAGCCTTGGCTTACATTTCTCTTAAATCTGACTTAGAGCCATTTCATTAACATTCTTGGTCATTTAGGACTCATAAATACTCGGTGTAGATTACTGTAGGCCTTAAATTTCTTCAGAAACATAAATTCTTCATATATGTGTATATAATTGAATATAATATTTATTCAGGGTGTAAATAAAAGTTCTGTTAAGTTTTAAAAACCACCAGCAGTGTATTCAACCTTTTTTCAATCGTTTGCATTTTTTAGGGTTTAATATCCTCATAATTCCAGCTCTTTTAACACACTATATCTCCTGTCCAGCACAAGACCTGCAGTGTTAGCAGTTTCCCACACAGTGGCACTAGTGGATATCAACAGCATTATTACTCACCTTTATTAGTTCCTTTCACAATTATTCATTCATTCATTTGTTCACTCAGTTGCCGATCCTATTAGGGTCACCGGGAGGCTGGAGCCTATCTCAGCCGACTCTGGGCGAAGGCAGGGGGAAACCTTGAACGGCTTGCCAGTCCATTGCAGGGCCAACACACCACTGTTCACACTCAGACTTAGGAGCAATTTGGAGCAGTCAGTTAGCCTGATGTGCATGTTTTTGGACTGTAAATATTGCTTTTATCAATGGACACTGTTGGAAATCAGCTTTACAGAAATATAGGAATATGGGAACATATGAATTGATCATTTTAGCCCGAAAGAGCAAGCCTGCAGTGACAGTGGCAGGAAAAACTCCCTGAGACAACATGAACAAGAAACCTTAAGAGGAACCTTTAAGGAGCCTTATTTACCCTTTATTCCCATAATTTTGGTAATTCTGTCACACATAGGGTATGTTTTAAAAAACAACTGAGATGATGATGATACTACTACTACTACAACTACTACTACTACTACTACTACTACTAATAATAATAATGATAAAAAATAATAATAATAACTGCAATGACCTGGTGAGCTGTCTAGGGTGTATTCTGCCATTGCCCAGAGTCGGCTGAGATGGGCGCCACTCCCCCATGACCCTAATTAGGATTAAGTGGTTCAGAAAATGAATGAATGAATGATAACAACAACAACAACAACAATAATAATAATAATAATAATAATAATAATAATAATAGGATTTTAAAGATTTAAGCTGAAATGATATAAATAAATACCAAATAAAAACCAAATAAAAACCAAAAGATGGATTCAGAATAAAATAAGGTCCATCCCCTCTCGAGAAGGGTGGTTCCAGAGCCCAAGCCATGCGTTGAGGTGAGCCCAACT
>JAQMYF010000016.1:1943400-1960900 GCA_030014195.1 Neosilurus mollespiculum
GGCTGGTCTGGGAACGCCTTGGCATCCCCCCGGAAGAGCTGGAGGAAGTGGCTGAGGAAAGGGACGTCTGGGAGTCGCTGCTTAGGCTGCTGCCCTCGCAACCCGACCCCGGAACAAGCAGAAGAAGATGAATGAATGAATGAATGAAAGATGGATTCAAACAAAATTAGATTACTGGATTTAACTAGCTTCTCATTGTGTAATAGACCTAGCTATTTCAGTCATTTCCTGTATTTCCACCCACAGATTACATAACAAAGATAACTGACTTGTTTCAGGGTTAATGTTTCCCAACCTAGCACCTCCATGCACCCATTCTTGGTTAATTTGAGATTAATTAGTTATTTCCAATAGTCCCACCCCAGATTCTGATCAAACTTGTGTGCATGTCAATTTAAGGTATTTTGAGGTGAGCATCAAAGCTAGTAAATGATATAATATGTACAGTAAATAGTACTGAAGCACAAAGTGACTGTGACAAATATAAAACCATTGCTTTAAATGCCCATTCATATGAGAATAACCTACATGTTTTATCTTCCTAATCAGTTCATTTTGGCTGATTACAAAGGGTTCCTGGTAAACTTACCCCAGCTCACAGGCTTAGTGTCTCTTATTCCCCTGTTTTATATTGTTTTGGTTTTGTGTCTGTTTACAACAACATTGACAAGATCACATGACCAGAGTAACGATCTTGATCATGCATGATAACTTGGCAGAGCAACACCAATTTGTAGAATGTGGAAAAGTCTGGGATCAAGTGTTAAGAAACAGAAGAAGGCATATGATTTCAAGGGAAATAAAAATTATGGTGATGAATATGAATATCATTGCGCCCGGTGCAAGGCTCATTGACACTGGTGTACAGGAGCAACCAAATGGTTTCAGAAAGACATTGTGGCCAATTCTGTTTTATTTCCAGGAGATTGCACTGTATTTCATATTTATTTAATATGCTTGGTAAATAAATGGGCCCCTATAAGAATTCAAATCTTATTATATTATAACAGATGATGTCATCAAATAGGCCTATTGAAAAATTGCACTAAATCTTATGGTATCATAGTAAATTCAGTGGTATTGTCATATATTGAATAAGAATTAAAACCATGTCATGTACAGGGTCTGAGGTTTCCAGAGTTGAAAGACAATTATATCTTCTTTAAACCTCCACAATGGCTGGTGCTGAATGCTAAAACAGAATTTAAAACAAACAAACAAATAAATAGAAAACAGTAACACGTTATTAATCTATTTTAGGAAAAGTGGCTGTTTCATGCAATTCATCATGCAGGTTTTCAGAATAATCTGTTCTTTTAGGGATTACAGTGTGTTTGTCAGCACGAGCTTAATGCTCAACTGTACCAGTAAACACCTGCCAGAGCGCACGAGCTCCATGACTCACAGCTTTTCTCATTCCCATTCTAACAGTTCCCTTTTCACTGAGCCATCACGTGACCTTGTTTTCTTGCATGATTCTCAATCCCAGAACTCCATTTTATCATTATTATTATTATTGCAAACTTATATTGTTAACAATATAAGATATATATTTCAGGATCTTTTGCAGTCCTGTGTTATTCTGAGGAAAGGCTCTGATTGCTCTGATGTATTGAAAACAATGCAAACTGTGGTTAAACTGTGATAAGGAGAAGTGATTGTGCTGATCAGGCTCCTTAACAATGCTGATTGTGCAACAGGTCATCAAGTCGGAAAGTGTTGTGCAACGCACGAGCCGTTAGACAAGAATGACGTCGTCATCATCATCATCATCATCCCCACCACCATCACCATCTTCATCATCATCATCATCATCATCATCATCATCATTATCATCATCACTTTTAGAGGACATCGCACAAAGAAAGTCAAGGAAATTGAACACATGTCAGAATTTCAAAGGGTTTGATTTAAACTTTGATCCCAGTGACATTTCCTGAATGACTTAGTCCTGACTAAGACCATGTACAGCAGTTTTTCCTCTTTCACACAGACAGGAAAACAGTTTTGCTTGTTTTGATTTTTTCTTATCTGCAATGTTGCAGTTTTGCACTATGGGCTACACGTTTCCACATTCACTGACCAACAAGTGTTTTAATACATGTTATTATCATTACCCTTAAATCATTATTAATTTGCAGATTAGCCAACAAAAAAAAAAAAAAAGAAGAAGAAGAAGAAAAAAAAGGAAAAAGGACTTCTTGTTCACACGGTCTGTAATTAGAGTAGGCTTAAAAAAAATCCCTATTTATTTATTTGTTTATTATTTATTTTTTTTGCCCATGTATTTATTTATTTAAATCCACATTTTTCCATGCCCAATACTACTACAACTAAGAACAACAACAACAACAACAACAACAATAATAATAATAATAACAACAAGAAAAAGAACAATAAAAATATAACAATTATAATAACAACAACAACAACAACAATAATAATGATAATAATAATAATAATAATAATAATAATAATAATAATAATAATAATTATTATTATTATTATTATTATTATTATTATTATCATCATCATCATCAAGTAATTTTCACGGTCTTCTACTCAGTTACTTTAGACTACATTTGTGTATATATACATAGGACATTACCTGTTAACATTAAATTAATATATTCCACACTAATCACTGATTGGCTGGCAGCTTCAACAGGTAGCCAATCAGAATCCTCTCAGTGTTTCTAAGCTTTGGCTCCTATAAATCAGTGCGAGCGCCCAGATAGAATTTCTCGAGTGAAGCGAGAGCACGAGAGAGGAGCGAGAGAGAGAGAGAGAGGAAGAGAGAGAGAGAGAGAGAGAGAGCTTCGACCTGTTTCTCACAGGTAGGTTTTTACCCCAAAAGTTATAAACTAAAAAGAAACAGTAGCTGCATTTAGAAACTGTAGGTTATTTATTAACCATGGGCACACTGGAACTTTCTGACCTGTTTTATTTAGGCTGTTGTATCTAGTTATGATGTTGTGTGAAAAAACAATCCAGAAAGTACTATAAACATCTACAGAATATACAAGAAGCTAAACGTTAAGCCCAAGTTCAAATAATTCAGTAGGTATGATTCAGTAGCCATATTTGTATCATTTCTTGAACTCCATATTTGTATTAACTTGAACTCCCTTATACAAATTCTAAAGTCCATAAGGTCTCAAACCAAAGTTAATCAGACGGCTGTGTTAGCAGGGAAGGACGTAGGTGTGATCACTTGATTTTGGTGTAATATAGTTCCTAAATCTTATCTTATTATGAGTCTTCTGGTTTATAAACGACTGTCACTTTTTCCTCACATTACAGATCTGAGCTCGTGTGTGCACATCTGTCCTCTTGTAGACCCCTCTCTCGTTCACTATGGCTCCTACACTGTCCACGGCGTTTTCTCGCCGCTGGTGGATGGCAGTGACGGCCATCATTGAGAACCTGCTGTTCTCTGCTGTGCTGCTCGGCTGGGGCTCTCTTCTCATCATGCTCAAATCTGAAGGCTTCTACTCCTATCTCTGCACAGAACAAAGTAAGAAACCTAACCTCATTCCTGAATCCTAAGAGTGAGTAGGCAGTAACAGAGATGCATGAAGTTAAGTTGATCATGCCTTGGGAGCGATAATCTCGATCAGGCTTTAGATAAAGTTCCATGTGTAGGGTGAAAGACCTTGTTTGGTTTATATACTGTGGTGCTGTAAATCAACAAATCAATACCTAACGTCTTGCATTCAAGAATCATGGAATGCACTGTGCTCCAGCAGAGCTGGAAGACTTTTATCAGCTCATCAGCTGTAAACAAGCCATAAAAGCCCTTTGTGCTCTCCTTCGCCACGATGAAGAATGGGTTCCTCCCCCATGAGCCAGTCCACTGAAGATCCGGGAGCATTTAGAGTGCTCTATAGAACTTTGGAGACAAGATAATTCCTCTGGGATTCTGTGACCTAACCAGTTCAGCCATATGACTGAGAGGCCTAAGGCGGTAAAATGTATGCCCCCTTAAATAAGAGCCTACTAACACTATGACTCAGTTTGTATGTTGCTGTTGCTGTTTTTCAACTTTGACACTTTCCTTTTTTTTTTCTGTATGACAGAGTATCAGACCTATCGATTGTGTCTCGATCGATTAATTGACTTAAGAATTGACTTGATTGCTCAGCAAGATCTAAAGATTGCACCTGAAACCACATTGCTCCTGGACTTTTCCCTTGAATTTGAATTTGAATCAGTGATAAACAAGCACCTGGTAAATCCCAAAAGTCATGCTAATGGACGCAAAAGAAGAAAAGAGCAGAAAAGAAGCTGCTTATGAATGGAAACAGTAGGAGACGTATTAGTTGGAAGTGTGCTGGCTACAGACATAGAGACCTGCCCAAAATTCTTGATTGTAACCTCTGCTAGTCACCTATTTTCCTGTCTAGGTGCTACTGAATAAGAGTCTATATTGGGAAGGAATGTCTTTTGGACGGTCATAGACATATTTAGAGCTTTAATCATTGTATATTGGGGCAGCAGTGGTTCAGTGGCTAAAGCTCGGGGTTACTGATCCAAAGATCAGCGGTTTAAGCTGCAGTACCACCAAGCTTCTACTGTTGGGCCTTTGAGAAGGGCCCTTAACCTTCAATTGCTCAGTTAAATAAATAAAATAAATAAATAAATAAATAAATAAATCTCTCTGGAGAATGCCATAAATGTAAATTACAGTAGCTACATTCACTTAAAGATCAAGGACCAGCATCAAGTTTTATTGAGTATTATTCCATCAATTCAATCTGATTTAAAAGATTAGTGATCAATATATAAAATGAGTCAAAAAAAAGGATTAAACTGCAGAAATTTCTTGCTTGTAGGTCTCTTTTAAACATGAAATAGCTTGGATGCTTGTGATCAAGCGTGGTAGGAGCCAGATGGTCTAATGAACATTTCCTTGGCATTGCAGTATGATAAAGGATCTCCTATGGTGCCAAAGTTCCAGTACTGCACATAGTATACAGCTTTCTCATCAAAAAAGTTCAAGTGATGCAAGCCTTTGCCCTCTTGAGTTGAGTGCAAGGTACCATCTGTGCCAGATTGTTATCAGATCTGGCTAACACACTACACTGGCAGTAAATAGAGTTCTATAAGACACTCACAATGAGTTCTCACTTTTCTTTCCAAGTTTTACCTTGTTCTTTTTTCTTACCTTTCAGCTCTCTTAAACAATTAATTTGCCATTTCTAAAGCCGAGAGAAAGAATTCAAAAGAATGCAGCCGAGTGTACTGGATATTTTATAAGTTACTTAATGAAGCCTATCTCAGCCAACTCTGGGATGAGGGCAGGGTACACCCTGAACAGCTCATCAGTCCATCACAGGGCCAACACACACACACACACACACAACCATTCACACTCACACTTACACCTGGGGCAGTTATAACAGCAAATTAGCTTAATGCACATGTCTTTGGACTGGGAGAGGAAACCAGAGTACCCGGAGGAAGCCCACAAAAACTTGGGGAGAACATGCAAACTCCACACAGAAATACTCTCGCTGAGCCCTGGATTTGAACCCAAGACCTTCTTGCTGTGAAGTGGACATTGTAACCACTCCACCACTGTGCCGCCCGTAAATGTAAAACACAAAAGTATATGAAATTACATTGGATTACATCCCTAAATGATACCCTTAGCTCCCTCCCCATTACACTCAGCCATGTTTCAGCTGCATCTGCAAAAAATTAGGTGAAAGCAGTAGGATATTGTAGAACGTAGTAGGAATACAACAGAAACCTCACGATCATGGACATGCTACAATTTCCAAGGACGAGGGGGATGTGGTTGAATCAGGACGCAGTAAGAACTTAATAGGGACTTAGAAACAATGGCAGTGACAAAATAATGACATAAATAAAACTTAGTGGGGTCATCATTGGCATAATTAAAGCATGGCAAAGACTTGTTGAATGTAGATGTAAATACAGAAAACTTGCAGAATGAATAAAAAAGGTATTTTAATAAGTACGTATTAATAATGATAGTATTAATAAGGTCTGGGTGGACACAGTGAGAACGTGCTAAACGTGTTATAAGTGAGTGGTTGTAGTAAGAACAGAGTAAGAATGCATTAGACGTGGTGTGTGCGTGAAATTTGTGGGAACATTATACGTAGTGTGACGGTGGCGTGTACGTCAGGACACATTGTGGTCTTGATGGGGAGCTTTGTCTTGATTTGAAAGGATGTCTTTGCTGCTTGTAGCTACACAAATTCTTTATCAATTTCAAACACTGGGTGTTTAGTCTCATACTTTATGCATGAGAGTGTGAAGTTAAATAACTTTAGTTTATTAAACTGTTAACAGCCATTAGATAAAATCCTAAAAGTACAGACTTTCTGCTTGGAAAATATAATCTTGTGTTCATTTTTAAAGTGATGCTTACTGTCAGGAGTGTGCCAGCCCCCTTAGTGCATGAGGAATGTAACTGTACTATGCTCGTTTCTAAACAAGTTAAGGCATCTGGTATTAAATGCTCAGCCACCTCGGCAATCACCAAATGCTCAGCCACCCCGGTTTTCCCATACCTCTACTTAGTTGCAAGGAAAAATTTTACAATTATCATTTAAGTGCTCAGGTTAAAACAGCCATGGTTAAAGGCATGAGTGATTTCCCTGATGTGTGATCCAGCAGTGTGTGCAGAGTTTTGGGGTCTTGTGAATTTTTGGCATATCTAGTGTCACATTAAGTGTCTTATATTAAAGCGTGTAAATGCTTTTCATAGGCAAAACTGAACAAAAAGTTTAAAACAAAATTAAAAATAACTAAATGGGGACTAGACTGTAAAAATTATGTGTCGTGTGTCTGTGCAGGAACTTGCAATAATGCAGCTCAGCCACTGCAGCGCATCAGCTGCCGTTGTTGCTTTTCTTTTGTACTAACTGACTAGCTAGGCTTATAATTTTTAATAAAAATTTATACATTTATTGATTTGATTTCTTCCAAGACAGTACTGTGAAATTCACCAAAATAATTATTCATACTTTACAGAATGACCAATTCAAAAAGGTTCAGAAACTCACAGCAAATTTTACAATTTATCACGTCCGCCTCACAGTAAGAAGGTCCTGGGTTTGGGTGTTTCTGTGTAGAGTTCTCCTCGTGTTTGTGTGGGTTTCCTCCACGTACTCCGGTTTGAATGGTTGTATGTGTTGTGCTGAAATGGTCTGGCGAGCTGTTCAGGGTGTACCCCACCTTCGCCTAGTGTCCGCTGTGACAGGCTTCAGCCTCCCCACGACCGTAATAGTACTATTACGAGGTTTGGCAAATGAGTGAGTGAGAGAGTGTACAATTTAAGGTATATTAAGGTTTTCATAAGTAATTTTAATTTTAATTTTTTTGCTATACTGTATTAATCCCGCAAGGGAAATGATTACCTCTGCATCTAACCCATCCAAAGTGAGCACACACACTCGCAGCAGTGGGCTGCCACACACTGGGGTGCTTAGAGAGCAGTTGGAGGTTTGGTGCCTTGCTCAAGATCACTTCAGCCATGAAGGTGGAGCTCACTCTTCCTACCGGCACACATTTTTCCTGCTGGTTTGGGAATCGAACCAGCAACCTTTCGGTCCCAAAGCCGCTTCCCTAACCATTAGGATACGGCTGCCCCCAATCTCTTTACCTCTTAATATGTAAATTAATTAAAACTGAAAAAACTCAAGAAGCACTTTTCTGTTCTAATTAATCTTAATGTTTTAGCAAATTATTTAGGAATAAAATGATTTAGACCCAGTTTAAATAATAAACCCAACTGTGTAAGTTTTAGAGACATTTAGCTACATTACTTGTTTTCATTCAAACCTCTTTTAATCTTCTAAGATGTCTGTAACAGTCACTTTTCTAGGTCGTGTTTACAAGCCCTTTCTTCAAATGAGCCTACCAACAGTAATACTATATTGCAGGGGACGATGCTTGCAATTTTCTGTACCCAGAGGAAGGCAGGATAAATTGGTGTTCTTTAGTGTTAGTCCTAAGTTCTAACACGTTTTCCCATGTCAGCTCATTCAATGAAGTAAATAGGGGTAGTTCCAGTTACAGGCGGATTGATTATGTAACAGACCCAGAGTGCAACAATAAACTCTTCTAACAGTGTGCAGTAAAAGAACAGCAAATTGGTGCCTTCCTCCTGCCTATCACAGTCTTATCTCTGTCTATATTCTGAGCTCTTCATGCTAATCAGCACTTTACTGCAGGCACAAGGTCATGCGGTTAAGTAAGAATATAAAACCTTGCTCATTGTACATTTTAGTACTAGTCACACAGTGCGGCTTAATTAGATTAAATTTGTAATGATAGGCTGTAGATTAGAATAAAATGAACATTTCCCCATTGGGTTGGATGGTCATCAGTGATAGTGTACACCAAATGAAATTTCAGAGGTAATGAATCAGAAATCTGAAGTGTGTAGTATACAATCCAAAATCCCTTGTCATATATTCAGTACATTAAGTTGGCAGTGCGGTGGTGTAGTGGTTAGCATGTCCGCCTCACAGCAAGAAGAGTCCTGTGCTCCGGCATTTCTGTGTGAAGTTTGGATATTCTTGTGTTGGTTTCCTTTGGGTACTCCGGTTTCCTCCCGCAGTCCAAATTAGGCCAACTGTCTGCTCCGAAATGCCCAGAGATGTGAGCGTGAGTGTGAGTGGTTGTATGTGTGTTGCCCTGTGTTGGTTTGGCGAGCTGTTCAGGGTGTACCCTGCCTCTGGCCGGTGTGATTAAGCAGTTTTGCAAATGAGTGAGTGAGTGATGAGTATATGAAGTTCAGAATTACTAATGCCTCTCATTTCTAACTCTTCTCTACTCGGCATATTTTGTAAGGGTTGTAGTTTTCTAAGAACAGTCGTTCAGTTCCTGGAGCTCCACGTGAGTCAGTGTGACGAAACAAAAACTACACCAGCTATAAACAAATAAATCTTATCTCACCTCAGATTTTCGTTTGGCTCATACGATACACGTGCTTCATGAATTCCATCTATTCAGGATCTATTCCTGTGTGGAGTTTGCATGTTCTCCTTGTGCTCGCGTGGGTTTCCTCTGGGTAATCCGGTTTCCTCCCACAGTCCATAAAAAATGCACAGTAGGCTGATTGGCGGTTCCAGATTGCCCCTAGGTGTGAGAGAGAGTGTGAACGGTTGTATGTGTGCTGGCCCTGCAGTGGTCTGGCGAGCTGTTCAGGGTGAACCCCGTCGTTTCCCAGAGTTGGCCGAGATCGGTGCCAGCCTCCCTGCGACCCTAATTAGGATTAAGCAGCTTAAAAAATGAATGAATGAATAATATTATTATTTCTCCTACTTTATTTCTCTCCTTATACTGAGTGCCTTATAAAGGAAACAAACAAAAAATATTGATTGCTAAAACTTTTAGTAATCAAATCGATCAGCTAAATGCTTATTCTCATCCTCCTTTCCAGCTAACAGTTCCACTTTCAACATCTCAGCGAAAACAGTGGCTCCTCCAGCAGAAGTAGATGAAGACTACCACTATGATGACTTCCTACAAGGTGATGGGGTAAAGAAAGTTCCTCTGAAGCCAGTAGATGAACCTCAGCATTTGAACGGCTGGCTGATCTGTAAAGAGCAGGATGAGATGCTTAACCTTGCCTTCACTGTTGGCTCATTCCTCCTCAGCGCCATCGCTCTTCCTCTTGGCATCGTCATGGACAAATATGGACCTCGCAAACTCCGTCTGACTGGCAGGTTAGTTCTATGTTCATTAATTTTAGCCATAAGCCTGTAAATATTTTTTTGCTGACTGTCATCCTTTTCATTTCAGTGCCTGCTTTGGCTTGTCCTGCCTGCTTATCGCCTACGGAGCCAGCAAACCCAATGGTAGGACTACTGCTAATCTGTCTCACGTCATCAGAACTTTATTTAGAGATATATTGGTCTGGGTGCTTTTAAACTGACAAAGGATATGTATTTTTGTTCCAGAACTTTCTGTACTAATTTTTATCGCATTGATTTTTAATGGCTTTGGAGGAATGTGCATGACCTTCACTTCCCTCACAGTAAGTATGTCTTACTGTCATGGTCTCTTTGCTCTTGTGCTGTTAAGTAAATTCTTTTTCATGAAAGGCCTTTTGCACATTCGCTTTAATTTAAAAAATAACTTCATTCTCCACTTTAAGACCATCAGTCATTAACACTTTGCTTCTTAAAAAAAATAGGAGGCACTGGGTGATTAATGAAGGGAGGAAAGAATGAGAGACTTTGTTTTTCTGTTTTCCAGCAACAGCCCCTGCCCAGAACACCCCACCCCCACCCCCACCCCTGGACTACATTAGTGTACAGCAGGTTAATTATTAGGCCCATCTCCTTTTCTTACTTCTCAATCTCGTTCCTGTTGACTGGGTTTTGCTGAGGCGTGTGCTATGCCATGGTAATTTCTGATTGAGCAGTAGAGCGCTGACCTGGCAACAGAAGCTCGAGGTGATCACCAGCTCCAAGAATGCTTGTGGGGTTGTGTAACCATTACAGCATCTTGAACATTATGGCTGGTTTTGCATTGCCAAGCAACCAGGAGCACTTTTATGGTTACAAAGTATCAGAGGAACGGTCCTGAAAAGACTATTAATGTTACAGGGCTACTGAAACAGGCACAGTGTTGATGTAACAGCATTATTAACTGGCTGCTGATAAACTCATCATGGTGAAGTGAACATCTCTAAATACTGTATGTAACAGTTATTCCATGATCATGAGTGTCGTACATGATCTCATAGCCCCGTGAGGGGTTGGTCTAGAGATATATTCTTGTGACCTAAGATAGAATACTTATATATATATAAACAATAGTTTTGGTTAGGTTCGAATCAACACAGAGTCAAAACTATACATCCAGCACACCTGATACAGGAGAACCTCATTAATATGTGTTTCTTTTAAATGTGTTTCATGCTTACTATGCACAGGAATCACCCAGAAGTGCATTTTTCACAAAAATGTACCATATAAGAGCAATATGACACAATATCCAGAAGAATGAGAAATAAACAACAGTCACATCATTCTTCTCCAAGTAATCATCTTCATCTTCATCAGCACACCCAGCGCACCCAAGCAATCAGCATCTCCCCAGCTAGATTATGCCTTTTATTAATTTCTGCATAAAGTTCTGATCGCCATATTCGCTGTAAAAGCCACCACCACCACCATTCATCATGTGTACATAAATAATGGATTTTTTTGCTGTATTTCTAGTGTATTTGTACATTTTATTTCTTGTTGTATATATATATTGTATAAGTGGGGTCAGTAGCATAGTGGTTAGGGTGCTGGGCTCATGATAAGGAAGTCGTGGGTTCGAATCTCCATTGGACCGTGCTAAGACCCCTGGGCAAGGTCTTAACCACAAGTGTGCCTCTGTCCACCCAGCAGTACAAATGGGTACCAGGAAAAATACCAGGAAGGTAACCTGCGATGGACTAGTGTCCCATCCAGGAGGAGTTGAACTAGTCGCTTCACACTACAGAAACCGGGTATAAGCACTGGCCTGATGAGCCACTAGGCTCGGGTGTAAAAGCCCAACAGACATATATATTATATATTGTATTTTATTTAATAATATATACATTATAAAAAAGTCCTGTCCAAGGTCATGTGATCCAATATGCCAGCAGGTGGAAGGTCTGGGGAAGTGCATACGTGCAAAAAAAGCATAAAATCCCGCATTCTAGCCTGTATAGACTTTGCATATGATATTATATACTAAAATAATAATTTTCACATGCAAAAATGCTAAAATGCTGTCTCACGGTGTGTTCAGGTGCACTGGACCTGACACCCGCATATTACTCTCTACTTTATGTGGAATAAAAATAAGAAGAATATGAGTACAATAAGTAAGAGTATAGATAAAATAAACACTTTATTTTTGTCTTTTCAGCTGCCCAACATGTTTGGTGACCTACGTTCCACCTTTATTTCACTCATGATTGGCTCCTATGCATCCTCAGCTGTCACGTTTCCAGGAGTTAAGGTATGTGAACAAGTTACACTCCAGCTAAATTCCTACAGCATTTCATTTAATTCATGATAATAATCTGCTGTTTCCTTTTAATGTACATATTAATAGATCAAATCTAGAAAAGGAAAAAATCAAATGTAACATGGAAGGTCAAGGTTTCAACATGTTTTCCTTTGTCTCGGTGTAGGTGGTCTATGACCTGGGGGTGAATTTCATCACTATCCTCACAGTGTGGGCAGTGTGTGCTGGCCTTGTCTTCCTCAACTGTTTCCTCAACTGGCCTCTTGAAACCTTCCCTGGTCCTGAAGATATGGATTACACGTAAGACAAAGGACATATGCACACATAAGGATTAAAGATAATAGGATAATATTTTATTATATGGCAGAAAAATCTGGATAACAATAACATCATGTAGTATTATTGGTATATATGCTGCTCGGCTGCCCTGTGATGGCCTGGTGAGCTGTCCGGGGTGTACCCTGCCCTCGCCCGGCTGAGAAAGACGCCAGCCTCCCCGCGACCCTAATTAGGATTAAGCAGTTCATAAAATGAAGGGATGAATGACACTGCTAGGCCAAAAAAAAAGTCGTACACTCTAATATTTTCATGGAGAGCATTTAGCCTTGATCACAGCATGTAATCTCCATGGCATTGTTGCTCCAGTTGGTCAGGTCGAGGCTCAGCAACATTAAAGTGGCAATAAAATGAAGTCAGCTGATGATCTGAACGTACTGAATGAGCAGGTTATCACATCAATGGACTTTTTCTTCCCTGATGGCACGGGTATAAAATTGGGACTCAAATAATGAGTGAGTGGTTCAGGGAGCATAAGGAATCATTTTCACATATGTATTGGCACCCCAGAGTCCTGACCTTAACCCTATTGAAAGGTTCCGGGATGTGCTGGAGGAGACTTTATGGAGTGGTTTAATTTTTCCTTCATCGATTCAAAACATCGGTGAGAAATGAACCCAATGCTGGATGGAAATAAATGTTATGTTGCTTAAGTTTGTTGAAACACTGGCATGATGATTACATGCTGTAAGCAAGGCTAAAGGTGGAACAACAACATTTTCGTGTGCGACTTTTTGATTTTTTTTTTTTATCTTTTTGATTAATGTCTTGTAGGATATTAAAACAACCTGGTGTACTGTGATGTGTAAAAATTTGACAAAAATCGCAAATATATTTTTTGCCCTTTTTTTGGCCCATAAGAATGCCAAGTGGGTTGTTAGTGTGCTTGTTATTATATTCTTTATTATCAATGATTAATACAGATCGCACAGCTCTGTTTCTTACCTGTATTTTTTTTCCTGGTCTCTTCTCAAGTGTGAAGATCAAGTTTAGCTGGTTGGGTTTCGACCACAAAATCACAGGGAAGGACTTTTATAAGCAGGTGACCACAGTGGGTAAACGATTAAGCACAAATAACTCTCCCACGCAGAAGGAGCTGGTAAACAGTGAAGGCCACAAACTCTGCCTCTCCACCATGGACCTGGAGGTGCAGTGTGATCCTAAAGAGGAATGTAAGGGTCAATCATTTCACATGTTGTTTTATTAACTATATGCGGAACAGCTTGCAAAATCTGTAACATAATTTAAGAGGTAGAAAAAATGAATCCTAACTTCGCAGTAGAATACTGTTTAAAGAATATGGAACAATAGAATTAATATACTGTATGTAATTTTAGGGTGGCATGGTGGTGTAGAGGTTAGCCCGTCTGCCACACATAAGAGGGACCTGGGTTCAAGTCCTGGGTTTGGGCGTTTCTGCGTGGAATTTGCATGTTCTCCCTGTGCTTGTGTGGGTTTCCTCCGGGTACTCCAGTTTCCTTCCACAGTCCAATGACATGCACATTAGGCAAACTGGCTGTTCAAATTTGACCCTAGCTGTGGGTGTCAGTGTGAATGGTTTTGTGTATGTACATTGCTCTGCGATGATTCAGTGTTGACTGAGATAGGTACCAGCCTCCCCGTGACCATAGTAGGATTAAACAGTTCGGCAAATGAGTGAGTGCGTGTAATTTTGATGATTTCTGTGTGTGTTTGTTCTTGGTTGCAGCTCAGTCCTTCATGAAGAGCATCTGCAGCCCTCTGTTCCTTCTCAGCCTGGTTACAATGTGTGTCACTCAGCTACGTCTCATCTTCTACATGGGAGCCATGAACAATATTTTGGAGTCCATGAGCCATAGAGACCTTGATACAGGTACATGGAGATTAAATAGAGCGATAGTAGGAGAGTTTTTCCCCCTTCATATGAATTATGGTGGATAGTGACAGTGGGAAATAGCTGTCATTTTCCTCATGGTATTTACTACTACAATGGTATTTTGTGATTTTTTTCCCCCCAGCGCTATTAACTAATAATGTTTCTGTTCCTCATTTTATTCAATTCATCATACTCCTCTGACCTTTTTTGCAGTTGAAAGAATGGAGTTTGGTAAGAAACTAGTGGTTGTATATAGGAATGGATGATATAGTATAAGAGGTAGTGTCGTGATACAATTTTATTATAGTATCAGAGGTAGTGTCAGTACTTCAACACTGATCAATCCGCAAATCACTCACAGTAACAACTAGCTTCTATTAGGCACATATTGTATTGTACAGTAACCAAATACATACTGTTCTGTGTTGTGGTATTTTGCCATACAATCCACCCCTTTTAATAAGCTATACTAAATCACAGAGTGCATTCAGCTGCTTTGCTGGCCCACCAATTAACCTTCACCTGTACAGGTAGCTACTAGAAGAAACTACCCCCTCATTCCTCCCTCATGCCATCTTGCTTTTTTATGACATTAAAAACTAAACTAAACTCATTAATGCTGACTTTGAATTATTCATTAACTACAGTCATTACTGACTGATCTCTGAGTATTTATTATACTGAACATTAATAAACATTCCTCTTTCTCTCTCTTTTACTTGTAGTGAGTCTTTACACCTCTATTTTTGGCGTGATGCAACTGCTGTGCCTCTTGACCACTCCAGTCATTGGTCAAATCATGGACTGGAAACTGAAGGATTGTGATGATGAGACTGATGTGAAAGATGCCAGCAAGTAAGTTCGAATCATTTAACACACTCTCCTAGCTAACACACAACATATTTCAACATTATTGCGACATTGCTTTAAGGTCGGCGCCACGGGGGGGGCGGGGCGAGCAGTTAATGTTCTACTCACAGCGTAGTGGTTAGCACATCCTACTCACAGCAAAAAGGTCTTGGGTTCAAGTCCCGGGCTTGGGGGTTTCTGTGTGGAGTTTACATGTTCTCCCAATTAAAGTATAGAGCTATACACACAGTTAGCTCTGCTATAAGCATAAATCAATGCTAGCCCCAACACACAGCTGTCTTTATGAAAGGTTTAGTCTGAAGTTTTGATTTTGCTTAGTAGTAAAATATAGGTGATTTTTTAAATATTTTGTCCCCCCTTCCCTATCACACGACCACCACCAACCAGGAAGAGGTGTAAGCATGCACATGCCCCCTCCGTGACATGCAGTGCTGCCACCCGCCTCTTCACGAACTGCTGCGCATGATGTGCTATCCACCCCCTCGTACGAATGAGCTCACAGACACCCATGATTGGCTGGTGATCGCTGTGAGTGACAGGGAAGTGAGTGTATGCCATCCCTCCCTCCTGTGAGAGCTCGGCCAATCAGCTCCAATGGACACCCGGTCACTATCAAGCGTTGATCTCCAGGTTGATAGACCTTGTCAATGCGCCACTCTGGAGCATACTATTTTATCTTTACTAATCTTTTATTTGGTTTTCCCCAGTGCTCAGCTACAGCCCAAGCGAAGGGACAGAAAAATCCAAAAGATAACCAATGCCATACGAGCCTTTGCTTTAACTAACTTCATCCTCGTTGGTTTTGGCATCACCTGTCTTATCCCCATCCTCCAACTGCAAGTAAGTGAATATATATCATTTTGTTTCTTCAAAGAAAAAAAAAGTCTTCTTAGATCACAGGTGTCAAACACAAGGCCCGCGGGCCAAATCTGCCCTGCCAACTCATTTTATGCATCATGCATTCTTCAGTCAACCATTACCATGAAACATTCATCGTCCATCCACTAGGTGGCGGCAAACCTATTTCAAGTGTCATTCATGGCTCAAGAAAGATTGCAAACTAACATGTTGCTGTCAAGCATTGTTAGAAAAGGAAAGTAAATAAAGTTAAAGAGGACAAATCATAAACTAAACCTCTAAACGAAACTAATCATTTTGCCATGCAGGTTTCATGGCCCCTCAGTAAAAATGAGTTTGCCCATACATGAATAAGTTCATGAATCTGAGGCAGACTGATAAGAGCACAAGCCTAAGCATTATTGAAGATCAGTAGATAAACAGTAAAACTCCCAGAGTTGCTCATTGGACTCAAATAAACTCTGAAAGAGTGAGTTCAATTCTGGGAATTTTACTATAACCTACACAGGAATGGTGTGACCTGAATGGTCCGCTATATGGGAATTTATAAAGATTATTCTAAGTGCATAATGCTTAAATCAAAATGATGTACATAATTTGTAACCGTCACATGGAGCAGGAGGGGTCATCACATGCTTTAAAATGACAAAGTAGTGTAGTGGTTAGCACATCTGCCTCACAGCAAGAAGGTCCTGACTTTGAATACCAGGCTTGGCAAAGGTGTGTCTGTGTTCTGTGTTCTAGTTCTTCTCATGCTTGTGTGGGTGTCTTGCGGGTTCTCCGATTTCTTCCCACAGTCCAAAAACATGCATATGGTCTCTAGCCTCTCCGTGACTCTGGTGTGATTAAGCGGTTCGGCAAATAAATTAATGAATAAATAAAGAGCTTAAACATAAACTATCAACAATAAAAAAAGCAGAGCTCTGACATTTAGAGCTGAGGCAGTAGGATCACTATAATATAAAGTAATACTCTGGTAACAGAATGTTAGCTTTTGTATATCATATGTCTTATAATTCCGTATTTTTTGTCACTCACAAATTTCTTGGTTTGCTTATGCCTTTGGCTGGCTCTGCCTAATCTGCATGTCTTTTGAGTGATGAAGAGAAACCGGATCACCCAGAAAAAAAAAATCCATGCAATCACAGGAGAACATGCAAACTCCACCATCTGTCGACCGACGTTCACACTCAGAACCTGTTTGCTCCGAGGCGACAGTATTAATCACTGCACCACAGATCCGCTAATATAATAAATTAAGGAAGGAATTCACCAAGCTTTTAAATATTAGGATATTACCTTTTTGGATATAGGAAAGATTGACTTTCTGCAGAATTAATATCACACCTTCCATAGGATTAAGGAATAATATGTAAACTAAGATACATAGGATTATATGATGCATTACAAGTTTAGGAGACTTCATCTCTGATTTTAACCAACATTTTTCTCTCACCAGATGCTTTCTTTTGTTCTGCATACCATCGTTAGAGGTTTTATCCACTCAGCTATAGGAGGGCTTTATGCCGCTGTGTAAGTTTACTACTTTCAGATACTGGTAACATTCCTGGTTGTGATGTA
>JAQMYF010000016.1:1993300-2011281 GCA_030014195.1 Neosilurus mollespiculum
TATATATATATTTAAAGAATGATTTAGGTCAGAGACACTGGAGTTTGACCAGTACAGGGCAGCTTCTATCCAGAATATTTGTAATAAAAATGAGAATCTGAATAAGAGGTGGATTAAAAGTAGAACATTAATTAATATTAAATGATTTCTTGCCCACACAGGAAGCAGATCATTGTGCAAAGAGACTCATATAACAGTGCTATTATTACAGTCCGTGTTTTGTCATCAAGTTTACAAATCATTCATTTCTGACCAACAAATGGTTCATTTTTAAATGTTTTTGTTTAATACCACTCCCTCGCTTGTCACCTGTTTTAAGTTTCTTTTACTGTGAATTTGTGCCTTTTGGTCATTTTATCTTCTGAATTACATGGAGATGTGAATAAAATAGATATGGAGAAAGAAAATGTGGTGGCCTTGAATTTTGATTTTAGTTTGATTAAATTTAGTTGATGCATTTGCCCACAGTTACCCCCTCCCCCAAAAGCAATTATGAACAAGTTAAGAACAAAGACAAATGACCAAAGTTAAATGAGGGTGACTTAAATACCAGTGTTTATTATACTACAATATTATTGAGGTGCAAACAGTCATGTGACACAGTGAGTGTCATGTGCAGAGGCTGATGGGAATTGCAGTTCTGCACTGTATTCAGCACATGCGTGACACTATGACGTGGACACGTTTAATGTCCTACTGGTATAAAGGGGACATTTATAACACTTCATACACTCGCCAAACATGTATTAATTACCTTTGGTATGGCATCATCTAGAATGCTACATAGTTCCACCCAGTAAATAGTATTTTAGTCTAAGTAGACAGACAGTACAAACAGTATTTTCCGAGAGCCTCCATGACTACACTAGAGTCAAAAATGGTGCTAATGCTACCAAACAACTGGTTCAGAACTGCAATCACGAAACTCATTCTCTTTAGTATGCATACAATAAAATGACATAATCTCTTTTAATACATGACTAATCATATGAGCTCCATTGTGTCTTCATAAATTCCTTGCTATAATCATCTTGATATTTGTTTAAATCACTGGTTCTGAATGATGAGTTAGTGTTTCATTACTTTAATTTTTTTTTTTTTGTTTTTTTTTTTTTTAATAAATGTATTTATTTATTTATTTAGTTATTTTGTCTTACAAAATTAACTCTGCTTACAGCTTTATGGAGATTTCCCGCATTATCAGCCAATTCATCTTTGTTGAAATATATACTTGTCTGGTCTATGCACTTTAACTATTCTCATTTTACTGCCTAAACTGGGCCTATTTTTTTTTTTTTTTTTTTTTTTTTTTTTTTTGATGATGATCCGCTTGTGATATCCTGTTTGTTGACCCACTGATTGACCTGACCCCCACAAGTGCAAAGATTGACTCTGTAATCAAACCTGCCATCTGCCTGGATAACTTGATTAGGAGCTGCTGATGCCATTTCTTACCCGCACCTGCTAGCACTATGTCAGGGCCTCCAAAGCTCAAGCAGCTGGGACTCACCCACCTGATTCAGACTGATAGCAAAAATTAATGGGAACGCCTCTGTTTTTACTGTGGAGATCCTGGACTCCATCTTCATGTCCACACGAGGATAAGCCACTCCCACTTGGATTCAACCAAGTTACACGCATCCAAAGATGTCAGACAGACGTGACATTAGTTGCAGATATGTAATACTGTAAATATGTGTTGTGTTTATTGCCTTTTCTGGCTTATTTCCACAATGCATTGATTTCATATAATTGTGCAGCAGTTATTCTGTTATGGATTTTTCTGTCGTGAAATGTCTGTAAAATAGGTACAACATCAACAATTTTTCCTAACAGCTAAACAGTGGGATGTTTACCAACATAGTGGTTAGCACTTCCGCCTCACAACAAGAAGGTTCGTACTAGGTAAGGGGTTTTCTGTGTAGAGTCTGCATGTTGCGTGATTGATTGGGTTTCCTCCAGGTGCTCTGGTTTTCTTCCACAGTCCAAAGACATTCAATTCAATTCAGTTTTATTTGTATTGTCACAAAGCAGCTTTACATAGTAAAACAAATTTGGTAAAAAATTTAAACATTTCTATGTAAATCCCACACATCCCTAATGAGCAAGCCTGCGGTGACAGTGTCAAGGAAAAACTCTCTCAAACAATACGAGGAGGGAACCTTAAGAGGAACCAGACTCAAAAGGGAAACCCATCCTCATTTGGGTGAAACCAGATACAAATGCAAACCATGTAGCAGAAACTTCACTAAAGTTTAACATGAAGTCTTATAACTGAATTGTATTCCTAAATTATTTCAGTAAAAGAGTTTCACCAGCAGTGAAAAGTCATCTTTACAGATTCTGAGTGTATATTTAGGTCCGTATGGATCATCAACAGAGGTGCGAGGGTCTTCTAAGATGAGAACTCCAACCACGGATCACAGGATTCAGAGAGCAGAAGGAACAGAATCACTGGTATCTCAGAAGTAGCATGTGTACCTCAACAAAAACAAATAGCGAAAGAGATTTTTAGGTATGCTCATAACAGTGTGATGGTAAAAAAAAAAAAGAGAGAGTTTATTAGTGCTGAGTGTAAGCAGGGGCTCCGGCATGACTGATTATGACATAATTAAAAAGAGAAAAGATATGCACATTAAGCTAACTGGTTGTTCCATATTGGACCTATGTGTGAGTGTGTCGACCGTAGGGTGTAAATGGAGGGCCAGCTTTTTAGTTAAATTTAGTTTTTTAACTAATTTTAGTACATGTTTGTGTTAACAAATAATATTTTGTCTGACAGTGATATATAAACTACAGAACCAAATAATTTCCTAGATCTCTGCTTTTATTTCCAGATACACAAATCTGTTCACTTTGGGAGAAAGTTAAACAAGCAAAACATAACTTTTTATTTATTATTATTATTTTATAATTTCTAGATTTCAGAGCCAAAGTTTTTTTTTTTTTACTTTTTTATTTGAGGATCTAAAAGGAAAAAACAAAATTACGAGTGCAAATATACTTATAAAACACAATCTAAAGATATTAATGTCTTCAAGTTTCTTTGTCCAAATAGACTTTGATGTAAAGATCAGTGCATATTTTGAGTCTTTTGGAATTTACACCCAATAAGCTCAGCCACTCTTTGGATTGTTCCTGCCACATAACTGCTAAAGTATTGTGGAGTCAGTCTCAACCTGAAACCAGGCCTACACCACATACCTCCTTTGCAGTATTTTTATACTGTTTAGCAAATTTTCGTGGAGCTACACAGACGCCTGCTGTGAACAAATGGTGAGCAAAAATCAGGAAGTGATCTCTGCTGCTTTGGTGTGTTTCTGCAGCATCTGTTTAAGGAAAAAAGAAAAAAAAATACAAAAAGACAGAGGAAAAAGTAACCTGGATTAGGAAAATAATAGTACTTCAGTCTCCTGGCATCTGAGTGACCTTTTCATTTTTGTTCTTTAAGCCTCAATATTAAGCAATATTATCTATTCCGAGCTTCCTCTGTGGCATTTATCTCAGAAGTAGGACAGATTCCTGAAATAATTTTGGATAGTATACATTATCTTTAGGTCTGAGTAATTCTTTAGAGCCTGGTTTTGCGCCAGATTCTCTTACAGCTGCATACATGTATGGAAGACTCATCAGCTCTGGCGATGAAACAACTGAGGAGGTGTCCCACACCCTGGACCAAGTCTTCTGTCTCTGTGGTAGATACAGCAGGGAGTTTTTCAGGTACCTTCTTTTTACTGTTGTGGATCTTCTTATCCATTATTAATTACACAGATGAGCCCACACAAGCAAACCAACTATATTCAGAACTGATTCATGAAAGAACACAAGCATTTTTACTTATGTTTACTGGTGAATAGCTTAGGTGCACAAAAAAAAAAAAAAAAGATTTTTTTTTTTTCAGCACCAGAACCAAGGATAGCGTAAGTTAGGATGTGCAATTATTCTGTTATTCAGTTGAATATAGACTAGAAAAACAATACATGGTTTCATGTAGCCCCTCATTAAAATAAGAGAGAACAGTGACCTCTTTGTATTGCACCAGCGGATTTGTAATGAAATAAAGATTGTGAATGGTTGACCTATTTCTAAGTAGAGTGATTAACCGTGTTTCAACACTTGTGTCAGGATTGGCCAGTGTCCTTCACCCCAACATTTTGCTTCACAGTGGTGTAGTGGTTAGAATTTCTGCCTCACAGCAAGAAGGTCCTGGGTTTGAGTCCTGGGCTTGGTGATTACTTTTCTGTGTCGAGCTTGCATGTTCTCCTTATGCTCCCCTCCGGGTGCTCCAGTTTCCTCCTGTGGTCTAAAGACATGCATATTAATTCAACTGGCTTGGGGAAAGTCACTCAGGGATGTTGTTCCTTCTTGGGGAATATTCTGCAACATCCTCCTCGCCTTCGGTGTATAACTTTTAAATATTACCAATATGAATGATTAAAATGTGTCCAATCAGAACACTGGTCACCTCAAACAATTGACATCGGTTGCTTTGTCAATGATATATCAACATTCAGCCATGTAAGTTGCCTTTGATTGCCATTTCCTAATTAACACCAAAGGCAACAAGAAGGGGGACATGTAGGCCTACACGTTACAACCTGGATAGTCCATATAGGCAGCTATAGTGTCTGTATATTCAATTCAATTCAGTTTTATTTGTATAGCGCTTTTTACAATTGACATTGTCACAAAGCACCTTTACATAGTAAAATTAATATGGTATATGGTGACGCATGGCTTAAAGAATACAAGTGCGTACTAGTGTGTATGTAAACATCATTTTCTCTGTCTGCAGTCTAAGCTTGCACCATGTTTATCATCTACAAATATTTTTACCAATCCATTGACAACCAGTGTTGTGTAGTAATGCGTTACTGTAACGCCGTTACTTTTGTCAATAACTAATACTCAAACGCATAACTCTTTAAATAAAGTAACTCAGTTACCGTTACTCTATCGTGCATTTGTGCATTACTAGCTAAATTAATTAATATTGGCCAACAGCTGTGTGCTTTCTTCCTGTTTACAGCGGGAATTTACGTCTGCTCTCACCATTCGAAACTATGCTTTTAGGATGTGTCTGTGTGTGCGGTTATGGCGGATCAAAGCGGAAGCAAAACTAATTTTTCAACCTGGAAATACGCTCACTATTTCACATTAGTCGAGCACAAAGACAAGAACATTCTAGTAAAGTGCAACCTATGTCTTTCTGGATCGTAGGTCCTGTCTACTGCGACAATCAGCAACTCCAATTTGCTCAAGCACCTGAAGAGGAAAATCCTGTATTAATATTGCAGTAATTTATGATTCAAAAAAGCTGGAGCTTCAAAACTTTCCAGAAATATACTCTGTATCATAGTGTTTATTTGTAGATATTTTGCAACTATTTCTGTGAACATTATTCCTTGGGAAGAAGAAATTAGAAATTTTACACTGTGGACCTGTGCGAAATGAGGCAAGCCCCGCCAACCAAACAACAGCAGTTAGATTTTAACAAGACTAGTGTTAGCCAGGGGCAGATCAACAAAGCCATTGCATATTTTATTGTTGAGAACATGCAAATAATAAGTTTGATAGCATGTGCAAACGGCACACGCCAAATGGGACGAAAAACTTTTTCCGACTACTTGGATAGGGAGTATACAAAAATGGAAACAGAGCTTAAAGCGACATTGGAGGGGATAAATTACATTTCGACAACAGCAGATATTTGGTCCATTCACAACAAGAGCTACCTGGGAATAACTGCTCACTGGATAAACACCACTACTTTTAAACGCCAGAAAGCTGCATTAGCGTGTAAAAGGATCAAAGGTAGGCACACATACGATGTAATTGCTCCTGAGATCGACCATGTTCATTCATTGTTTGGACTGTTGACAAAAGTTACAACTACAGTTACTGTCAACGGCTCCAACTTTATAAAAGCCTTTCAAGTGTACCAACCAGAACATTTCAGAACATTTATTTGATATACAATGCATTGTTTTTCTCAGAATAGGCTGTTAAATATTATATTTTAAGAAAATGTTGTGGACATATATATGTATATCAGCAGATGCTTAATGTGTATGATGTTGCACTTTATTCATATTCATACATACTTTATTAATTTCAAATAATTTGCTAGCCTGCCTTAAATAAATTAGTGTTTAAAGAATATTTTGTGTTTGTATTATATTTCGTTACACACATGGGAGCATTTTTAAGAATGTTCTTTAAAATAGTAACTAAAAAAGTTACTTTTAACAGTAACTCATTACTTTTTGGTGTAAGTAATCAACAAAGTAACTGAGTTACTTTTTGAATGAGGTAACTGGTAACTGTAACTAGTTACTTTTTTTCGGTAACTAGCACTACACTGTTGACAACCAATAAATTGCTTAGAGTTCCTGGCAGCCAAAATAATGTTTATTACCACCAATATTCTAATAACCAATTACATTGTTTGAATTTTTATCAAATCTGTTTTTGCAGTGAATGTTAACTGTGTACAGAAGCACCGCTGACTTCTCGGAGCACAGTGGAAATGTGATCACATGAATACAGTGTTCTAGGTCTTTTTATTTTACCTTTTTTTTTCTAGAACATGTGAATGCTGTGTGCTTTGGAACAAGCTCAAAACCGAGGGTCTCTCATGATTTAGGGTTGTGCAGGTGCCCTTGGTACAGTGGGGCAAAAAAGTATTTAGTCAGCCACCAATTGTGCAAGTTCTCCCACTTAAAAGATGAGAGAGGTCTCCAATTTTCATCACAGGTACACTTCAACTATGAGAGACAGATTGGGGGGGGATCCAGGAAATCACATTGTAGGATTTTTAATGAATTAATTGGTAAATTCCTCAGTAAAATAAGTATTTGCTTACCTACAAACAAGCAGGATTTCTGGCTCTCACAGACCTGTAACTTCTTCTTTAAGAGGCTCCTCTGTCCTTCACTCGTTACCTGTAATAATGGCACCTGTTTGAACTCGTTATCAGTATAAAAGACACCTGTCCAAACTTCAAACAGTGAGACTCCAAACTCCACTATTGCCAAGACCAAAGAGCTGTCAAAGGACACCAGAAACAAAATTGTAGACCTGCACCATTCTGGGAAGACTCAATCTGCAATAGGTAAGCAGCCTGGTGTGAAGAAATCAACTGGGGGAGCAATTATTAGAAAATGGAAGACACAAGACCACTGATAATCTCCCTCGATCTGGGGCTCCACGCAAGATCTCACCCCGTGGGGTCAAAATGATCATGAGAACGGTGAGCAAAAATCCCAGAACCACACGGGGGGACCTAGTGAATGACCTGCAGAGAGCTGGGACCAAAGTAAAAAAGGCTACCATCAGTAACACACTCCGCCGCCAGGGACTCAAATCCTGCAGTGCCAGACATGTCTCCCTGCTTAAGCCAGTATATGTCTAGACCTATCTGAAGTTTGCTAGAGAGCATTTGGATGATCCAAAGATCCAAAGAGGATTGCGAGAACGACATATGGTCAGATGAAACCAAAATAGAATTTTTTGGTAAAAACTCAACTTGTCGTGTTTGGAGGAGAAAGAATGCGGAGTAGCATCCAAAGAACACCATACCTACTGTGAAGCATGGGGGTGGAAACATCATTCTTTGGAGCTGTTTTTTTTGTAAAGGGACCAGGATGACGGATCCGTGTAAAGGAAAGAATGAATGGGGCCATATATTGTGAGATTTTGAGTGAAAACCTCCTTGCATCAGCAAGGGCATTGAAGATGAAACGTGGCTGTGTCTTTCAGCATGACAATGATCCCAAACACACCGCCTGGGCAATGAAGGAATGGCTTCGTAAGAAGCATTTCAAGGTCCTGGAGTGGCCTAGCCAGTCTCCAGATCTCAACCCCATAGAAAATCTTCGGAGGGAGTTGAAAGTTTGTGTTGCCCAGCGACAGCCCCTAAACATCACTGCTCTAGAGGAGATCTGCATGGAGGAATGAGCCAAAATACCAGCAACAGTGTGTGAAAACTTTGTGAAGACAAACAGAAAATGTTTGACCTCTGTCATTGCCAACAAAGGGTGTATAACAAAGTATTGAGATGAACTTTTGTTATTGACCAAATATTTATTTTCCACCATAATTTGCAAATACATTCTTTAAAAATCAGACAATGTGATTTTCTGGATTTTTTTCTCATTTTGTCTCTCATAGTAGGTTTACCTATGATGAAAATTGGAGACCTCTCTCATCTTTTAAGTGGGAGAACTTGCACAATGGGGGGCTGACTAAATTCTTTTTTGCCCCACTGTATGTAGCTGCATTATTACAGAAAAGTACACTGAGATTTTGGAGCAATATATTCTGCCATCAAGACAAACTTCGCCAAGGATACCTATGCATATTTCAACAAGACAATGGAAAACAACATTCTGCACACATTACAAAGGCATGGCTGGGAAAGAAGAGAGAGTAGGTGCTGAATGGATCTTTGTACAATCCTGACGTTCCCAGTAGGGAATGTGTGGGGAATTCTAAAACAAAAGATATGATAATAATGTTGCATACATACTGTTGCACTCCTAAAGACCTGTTTGCATGTTTGCAGAGAGAATGGAACAAATAACATTTGAAACATTCAATTAATTGCTGTCTTCAGTCCTTAAACATCTTATAAATGTTGGTGGCAGGAATGGCAACATTACAAAGTGATAAATAAACAAAAAACTGATTAATTTTAGTTTTACTTGCAAGAAATATGATTGAAATAGAATTATGTATGAATAGGGTAAAAAATATTAGTAGAAATTTTCTCATCATTCATTTGTCGAATTGTGCAATCCTTCTAGGTTCACCTTCGGCTGACACTGGGTGAGATCATTGCAGTGCCAATGATTCGGGTACAGAGCACACTTATGCTCTGCTCAAATGCCTGCACAGAGCTCACCTGCCACTGTTATGTAAAAATAAAATACAGTAATACAAAAAAATTGGGGTAGTGGGGTAGTGGTTAGCATGTCCGCTTCCCGGGCTTCGGTGATTTGGAACAGCCAATTAGCCAACTGTGCATGTTTTTGGACTGTGGGAGGAAACCGGAGTATCCAAAGGAAACCCACGCAAGCACGGGGCGAACATGCAAACTCCACACAGAAACACCTGAGGCCGGGAATCGAACCCAGGACTTCTTGCTGTGAGGCAGACGTGCTAACCACTGCACCACCATGCTGCCCTGCACTAATAATAAAAATAATAAAACAATACTCTTTAAATGTCCTGTGGGTTATATTGTTGGCTTAAATAATGTGTTTGTAGTTTTTACAGTCTGTGTGTGTGTGTGTGTGTGTGTGGTTCCAACATACAAATTTTGCCACTTCTCAGAGGCCTACAACATGAAGTAAAACCCCCTCATCACTCTGTAAACTCTTCCCTCAGGGTAGTAAAGATCACTTAGTGTAACACTTCACTAACCCTCTTTTCGTTATCAGAAACTGCAGTTTATTTCAACACTGTATAATAGTGCAATGCAGTAAGAGGCTTACAGAGGTAGGATTAGAAATGCTATATCTACTTTCTGTGGTAGAACCTATACACTGTGCACTAGTCCTATTGCAGTAGGTTTTTAACTTTTAAGTGCAGAGTGGTTGTATGTCTCTGTGGGGTCAGTGAGCATGTGTCTATAAACATTTATTCAGTATATTTACCTCCAACAAAGAGGTTATGGTTTTGGTTAGGTTTGCGTGTTAGCAAGATTACGCAAAAAAAAGTTACTGAATTTTTATGAAATTTGTACCAGAGGTGGAGCTTTGGACAAGGAAGACTCTATGACATTTTGACAATGATAAAATTAAATTTAAATCTTTTTTAACATTGTGAGAACTCTATGCAACACAGCACACATCAATTAACCTTTAGCTTAGTCCCTCCCCCTGAGATACTGCTGCTACCTTGGAGAATCATGCCAGGTGTTTACAGCTACCACATTCAATTCAGTGTTGGAAATACCTGTAATATGTCTGTGACTCTGCTGACAGATGTAACCTGATACCACAAATGCTACTCTATAAGGTGAACACGGTACATACGTATGTACAGCGATTGATGGCTTAATGATCATGTTAGCCAGCCAGCTCTTGTCTTATCTAATATAAATTACCATTAATTCCTGTAAAAACATTTTTATTATTTCATGTAAGTTCAAACAAGAGAGTTTCTGAGACTAGTATCGATAGATAGCTATCACTAGCTAGTTTGCGGTCCAAATGTTGCAATTTTATATCTGACATTAAGGAGGTGACCTCACCAGAGGTGCGATAGAAAAAAGTGAATGGTTTGAGAACAAAAAGCGAACAAAATGTGATTGATTTACGACAGGAGATTCGCTTTTTTCTCCAAACATCCACAAACCCATCACAAAGTACTTGCAAATCAGTCAATAAAATCGGCCTTCTCATGACTTTCATGTGATAGACGCATTTAAAACTTGCTTGATTGTGGAGTCACAAAACATCTTGACAAAGCTGCAAAAAAAAAAACAAATTTCAACAGTTGCTTTATTTATCGCACCTCTAGAGTGATCACCCCCTAACTGGTTAATAGTTCTATCTGCCTATTTGGAAAATATGTCATCAAAGATTCGATTTTAATTCAAACATGCTTGGTAATGATTTGGTATTCCACAGATAATCCGGTCAACCAGAGAGCCTTATCCGTCGCTTATGTTAGTATTTTTTTCTTTTCAACTTTTTAGAAATGGGAGAAAAAACTAATCCTCACTCCAAACTGTCATGGTATCCTGTGTCTGTATTGCGGGTACCCCACACACAATGTTTCACCATCCTGTATCACTACATTGGAAAGCTTTTTAAAGTTTTCGAGTCCTGTGGTCTACATGCTTAGTTGTAATTATTGATTGGTCAATATACTTTTATATATATATGTATGTATTTTATTCTTATATACTATTATAGGTTCTAAAATTTGAAAACCTCTTCAGAACTAGTGCCAACAT
Organism: Neosilurus mollespiculum; assembly: GCA_030014195.1. Classification (NCBI taxonomy): domain Eukaryota; kingdom Metazoa; phylum Chordata; class Actinopteri; order Siluriformes; family Plotosidae; genus Neosilurus; species Neosilurus mollespiculum. Next base: position 2,004,267 of record JAQMYF010000016.1, read on the forward strand.
TAAGGCAAATTTGATTTTGTTCACACAGAATAAACATAGAAAAATAGAAAATAAAATAAAGGGTGTGATAAGTTAGTCTCTATAGTATTTTGTCTAGTATCCCAGGTGAAATAGGGGATTGCTGTGATTGGTGTAGATTTTTACCCAGTCTGAGTGCTGTTGTTGCAATATTCAACCAGGACAGTAATTTTAAATGAAGCCAATTAAAATCAGTAATTTCACTGTTATAGCATTTTTATGAAATAAAGCCCATCATGTTTAGGAAACCTGTCTGTGGTGAGAGGCATGTAAAAGAACTATTGCTGATTTTCGTCAAAAGTAGGCTGCATAGCCGTCAGCGTGTTTCTGCCCTGCGATGGCCTGGCGAGCTGTCTGGGGTGTACTCTGCCCTCGCCCAGAGTCGGCTGAGATGGGCGCCAGCCTCCCCGCGACCCTAATTTAGGATTAAGCGGTTCAGAAAATGACATGACATGACATGTTTAGGAAACAACATAAGACACCACAGTATCTCCAGTGTCTGAGCTTTGAAATGGTCAGTAATTTTCCAATCACAGGAAAGTTGTCTTGGTTTATTTTTCTGTAACATAGCAAAGAAAAAATGAGGTTGATGAGGGAATGTCTCACAGTGTCATTCCGCAATTGCTGGCAAACTGCTGTGGTATTAAAAAAGACTAAGGACCATGCTTTTTTCAATATGATAATATATCATGCTACCCTGACATGTTTTATTCTTCAATTATTACCAACTTTAAGATGTGTTTATGTTGTTTAATCAGCTTTGTCTATAGTTTGCAATCTTTGGAAATATGATACTGGGACAGTAGCAGACTGTGCTGCAGTAATTGTTTTTTAACAGTTAAAAATATAAATGTGGTACTTATGATTTAATCGACTGTAGGGATATAAAAGATTTATATCTAACATTCACAATAAGATTCCTGCAGCTGCACTCAACAAAAACACCACTGATCACATTGGTAACACTTTATTAGAATGGTTGCCTACCTGCCTTCATAATTAATTTACGATGACTGCATAAATATTTCATAAAGCAATACTGGAGAATTAATGTAAGGCTCGGGACAAAAGCTAAACGTTTTTATGAAGAATATTACTTTGCATTTAAGTGAATGAGAGAAAAAGGATCTATTGCATTTTTCTCGAAAAGTACAACGAGCATATTAATATGTATGCATTGATAAATCTTTACTGAAGTGTTTCTAAATTCTTACCTGTATGATGAGATGTACTTACTACACATGTACATCTAATAGCTGCATGACATTTATTGTGCTTGGGCTGAAGTGCATCTGGCCTATCTGCATGTAAAACTATTCAGAAGCATTATTATGTTATATGCTTAGTACAACAAACTAATAAATTAGAAGATAAGGATTAAAAAAATAAACTGAAATGTAATCAACTGAAATGTAATAAAACTGCTCTCTTTTTTCTCTGTAAAAGTTACCTCTAATTTATAAAATATTAATGCAATGCATATGATGCAGGTAACCTTAAAAATATGGTTAATTAATTCAGTAGTCCAGAAACTGATCAGGATTAAAATATGAACATGCTTTTAGAGAGCCTCACCAAGTCTCACTTTTTATGACTAAAAAGTAAGTATGGTGCCAAAACTCCTCAGGTGTATTTTCTAAGTAAGTCTTTGTTTGTGAGCATGCATGTGTTTAAATGTTAACTGTATGGTATGTATGATTTCAGCATGGATTTGCATGTCAAGTCTTGTCTGGTATATCTATATAAACACAGGGTGGGGTTTTTTTAGTATTAAAAAACACTTAACATCTTAATTTTGACTTAAGTAACATTAAATTAAACCTTAATTTTTGTTAATTTATATAATAATGTAGTATAACATGTAATGTAATTCAATAGAGATTAAATATGTACAGTTTGCTTAAACACATTAGATGAAATGCATGAAAAACTGACGTCAGACATATTTATATCAATTACTCTCTATGTCCACTAGGGGGCAGTGTTTTGTCAGTGTTTTTTTCTTTTTTTCTTTTTTCGGCCAAAACCTTAAGTTCATTATATAAACTCAGTTCAGTTGCTCAGGTTCACCTCTAAAGCTGTGTCTAGACACTAGGATGCAATGAATCAGATCAAATCTGTTTTTCTTCTTTATCTGATTAATGTGGAATTAGTCCAGTATGAAAGGTCAAATGTAAATATCTAACTAAAGACGAGATACAGCAGTCTCCCCCGGCCTCTGATACGTGCACATTATTGATAACACCTTAACATCTTTATTTCTATAACTGGTCAGTGGAAAGAAATGTAAGCCGGCCTGAACTGATCGTATCCTCTGGAGAATAAAGCCTGAATGCTTGCAAGATGAGGAAGAGAATGGCTGTTCAATGGGATCAGCAGACAAAAAACCTTTTCTTTGAAGCTGACACAGCACAAGTACACCTGCGACCAACCATATGGTGTTGGTGATCTGTAATCGGCACTTTTATACTGGAGGTAAGCTTTGTTTTTAATGAACTCTTTAAAAAAAGGTGATTTTAATGCTGTTATGTTGTACAAACTGATTATATTAATCAGAGAATTTTATATTTCCATTATCACAAAACATTTAATCTGGATTATTCTTACATGTGCAATACAGATGGCATTTTCTGGATGAATAAATACTCCATGTTATTCACATAACTGAAATATTTCAAGGGTGACATGGCTTCACAGCAAGAAGGTTCTGGGTTCGAGTCGCAGCTTTGGACATTTCTGTGTTTAGTTTGCATGTTCTCCCGTGCAATTAATTGAATTGAAATAATTAAATCTCCCGTGTTCTGTTCTTCTGCTTGCATGGGTTTCCTCCAGGTGCTCCAGTTTGCTTTCAAAAACATGCACAATAGGCTTATCGGCTGTTCCAATTTACCCCTGGTTGTGTATGTGAGTGTGAATGGTTGTGTGTGTGTGTGTGTGTGTGTATGTGTGTTGGCCCTGTGATGGTCTGGCAAGATATTCAGGCTGTACCCTGCCTTCGCCCAGTGTCAGCTAAGACTGCAGCCTCCCTGCTACCCTGATAGGATTAAGTAATTCGGCACATGAGTGAGTGAGTGAGTGAGATAGTGGAATATTTAATACAGAGGAGCAGAAGTGTGTGGACTTTTGTTTTCCTGCTTTCCTCATAAGAACTTGTTTGTTTTGTGTATTTGCTTTCAGACCCAGAAGAATGTGGAAGAGTCTTTGGTATGTCCGACCGTGAGGGCCACTGGAATGCTGATGAGAACGCAGTCCTGACCTACACCATCCGGGATAACTTTGCTGCCTAGATTGGCCTCTACAAGGTAACACACTGAGATGGACATAGGGACAGACAGACAGACAGACAGATATAACTAGACAGATTACGACACAAGGAGTCACAAAGAGATTAAATGAGAATTACCGTTACTCATAATTGGAAGTGGATCCTGATGTCACTGTTATGCTAAATATATCTTCCTGTTTAGATTAACTTTAAGAGTCCCTTTGATTACATTGCCTTTGTGTGGGTCAAGGAGGGTGAGATCACTGAAATCAGTGAAGTTGTCCAGGTATTAATGGAAAATGAATCACAGATAGCTGTTATGTTTCATGTGTGCATCCATGAATGATTTGTGCATCTGCTTTACCTCTATCAGTTGAGAATGAATAAAGATGACCTCCCCTTGCTGGCAGGGGATTACATTCTGGGTTACTACAGCAGGAACATGCAGTCCCTGGTGGGCCTGAGCCCTACTTTTCAGGTAGGATCCATTATACTTTATACTTACACATCATAATAAGTTAGGAATGTATTCAGAGTTGGCAGCTTAACTAGGCCACTTAAGTTTAAAAGATGAGTCAAAGCACACATTGGAAGTTATCATGCTGAGTAAGCAGGTGCTTACCTTTACTTTCTGAGTGGACCTGTATATTATTTAAAATGCACATCTGTATTGCTGGAGTTTTTTCGATGTCTCGGCCACCCATTTTCGAGCAAGTGTTTGCATGTTTCAACTGGTACATTTCTCTCTTTGTATAACTTTCATGTGCTGATGGCATTCGTTCATTCATTTTCTGAACCATTGGCGCCCATCTCAGCCGATTCAGGATGAGGGCCGATTACACCCTGGATGCTCGCCAGCATCGCATGGCAGAAACACTGTGATGGGCAACCCAATGGCCTACTCTTTAGGGATGACAGCAATGGTTCTTTTACATGCATCTCACCACAGACAATGAGAGACATGGCTGGCCCTTGATAACCCAGTTAGCTGCACTCAGGGGACAGCAGTGACAACCCGGTGATAGTGGAGCTTGAACCCCTGACCTTCAGATCAGTAAGCCAGCACCCTAGCACCGTTCATTCATTCATTTGCCAAACTGCTTAATCCCTCTAGGGAGGCTGGAGCTGATCTCAGCTGACTTTGGGTGAAGGCAGAATACACCCTGAACAGCTCACCAGTCCAACACAGGGCCAACACACACACAACCATTCACACTCACATCTAGGGGCAATCTGGAACAGCCAATTAGCCTAATGTGCATGTCTTTGATTGTGGGAGAAAACTGGAGTACCTGGAGGAAACCCATGAAAGCACAGGGATAACATGCAAACCCCACACAGAAACACTCTCTCTGAGCCTGGGTAACTTAAGTATAATTCATTAGGGATAAATATGAACAATACAGATGAGTGTTGACTGTTTAGGAATTAAGAATAATTAATAGTTGAATAATGCCCATCACAATGAGCCTTCTCTTCAATTTAATTTTTACCGCAGCAATAGCGTAGCTGGTATTGTTTACACTTCTCTCAGTTTGTGCTTTTGTATTATATATATTGGTAGACATGCCTAAATCTCAAGAACTGCTTAACATATCACTGTCCAATTTTCAGTGTTGCAACCTTGGACCAAAAGCTAAAGTGAGTTTATGAAAAGGTCATTGTAGGTCAAGTTCAAGGTCAGCAAAATGGTTGGCAATTATTTATAATAGCTAGGTAGTGGTTGGTGTGATTTCCCCATCAGGGCCCCTGAGTTTCATCCTTTTCATCACATAGAAAAATCTAATGTGGTATATCTATTCAGTTATAATGCTGAAGCCAATACCATGCTTTGGTTTTGTGTGTTTCAGATAATGAAGTCTAGGTTCATAAAAACAGGCTGAGAGCTTACTGACCAAGGTCGAGATTGGCTGAATAATGTGCTGAGTGTGGATGATTAGCCAGTAGTGTGTAGATATTTACACACTATGTAATCTGCATTAGCGGAACCTAATATTTTAATTAAAGGAGTTTTAGTTGTTCCAATATCCTTCAATTCTAGCCTGCATAAGCTCTCACAAATCAGCGCAAGAGGGGATCTTAGTAAATCTGTTATGTACAGTGGTCAGCAAATGAGGACATTCGAAAAAAAAAAAAAAAAAAAAAGTTACTAATTGGAAAACATGTAATTACTTGATTACCCAAGCATGCACAATTAGGCATCTGATTAGTTCATACTATGTTAACATTGTTTGGTTCATTTTTTTATTTATTTTTATGAAATGGAAAACTATTATTACAGCATGGGACTACCTGTTCATTTCTGGGTAAATATGCAGTTTGGGGAATGTTTGAGGAACATTTCATTTTATTTGCCTATGAAATATATAATAGACTAAAAGTGGGATCACAAGTTATAAAAAACCACCACATGATTACTAGCTGCAAATGTACTATGTAATCAAACACTCATTCATTTGCCAAATCCTGCTAGGGGAGAGTGAAGCCTATATACCCCATCCACCCTGAACAGCTCGCCAGTCCATCACAAGGCCAACACACAGACAACCATTTACACCCACACTCACACCTAGGAGCAATGTGAAACACCCAGTTAGCCTTTGGATGGTGGGAGGAAACCAGAGTATCCAGATGCAAACTTCACAAAGAAATGCCCTGCGAGGACCCTACTGATGTAAGGTGGACGTGCTAACCATGACGCCACCATGCCATCCTGAAGACAAACAAGCAAACAAACAGAAAATGAAACCGGCAAGTCTTAGTGCCGTTTAGTTAGCAGCACTGAGAAATGGCTAGGCAGGTTAAAAAAAGGACAATACACAATCAATTCAATTTTACCTTTGGTTTATTAATGAAATGTTTAAATGTTGAATGTACACAACATCTGGCACTTATGCAGTGTATCTCACTAGCTCACCAGATGCTCATATTTAGTGAAGCCTTTAGTAATACAAACTACATGTGCCTGCAATGCCCATGTCACACCATTAGCTTGCACCAGCAGCACGCCAACTATGTACTGCAGTTCACAGCAACTGTTGTACACTTTTCATTTTATTAAACAGTTTTTATCTGCTACTGCATCCCTTGTTTTCCAGGCTACTTCTGTACTGACAGCTCACTTATTAGAACACAAGCCTGAAAATGCAAAAATAGTAATTTTCGTCTTCTTTTTTCTTTTCTTTTTTTTTTTTTTTAGAATGCTGGCATTTCCTTTAAAGTTATTTGGATTGCAATCAGTGTCAGACTGTCTAATGAACTAAATCCAGGTGTTAACAATACTGTAAAACTGTAGCATGATAGTAATATAATCAATCCAAATGGAAAATAGTTCAGTATATGATATCGAATTTTCAAAGTCATGTATTCATGGTTGTGTGTGTGTGTGTTGGCTCTGCAATGGACTGACGAGCCACGAGGTTTAAGTGGCTTTAAGTGCGTGAGTGACTTGCCATGCAAGACCCAAATTAACAGCATGTGGCTTACAAGCTAATATACAGTGATCTCAGTCTTAGTGTGTGAATCATCTAGTATGAAACAAAGCTTTTCACAGTTATTCAGTGACTTATTTTTAGATTTTAGAGAGATTATTATGTATATTATAGCCTTTGCATTTGTGTACTCTGTTAAACATCAAAATAAGAAATAATACATTTGAGCAGTGCCAGAGGTTCTGTCCTTTGTTCTCATCGCATCAAACAGGAACTGGGGTGAACTCTGTTTGCTTATATA
>JAQMYF010000016.1:2048275-2065024 GCA_030014195.1 Neosilurus mollespiculum
TATATATATATATATATATATATATATATATATATATATATATATATATATATATGGTGTGTGTGTGTTCAATTCAGCCTGCAAAGCAACACAATGTCAATATTTTGAAGCAGGTGATTTTTTCTATACCTACTGTACTATAATTATACTGTACTTTAAAATAAAAACTATAATTCGCATTAGGCTAGGTGTTGTCACTGAATTGAATATTCCTCTTGATGCTCTGTCCCAATCCACCCACTCATGGAACAACTAAGTAACCAATTTCATAGTGTCATTGAGGTTAGCATGTCCGTCTCACGGGAAGAAGGTCCTGGGTTCGAGTCCCGGGCTTGGGTGGTTCTATGTGTTTCCTCCAGATAATCCGTTTTCTGCTTGGTCCAGGATCGGGTCATGGGAGCACCAGCCTAAGCAGTGAGGTCCAGACATCCCTCTCCCCAGCCACTTCCTCCATCTCCTCTTGTTCTGGGTCTCTTTCCGGGTGGACATGCCCGTAACACCACACCAGGGAGGTGTTCAGGAGGCATTTTAACCAGATGCTCAAGCCATCTCAACAGGCTCCTCTCAGTGTTCTACTCCAAGAACTTCACAGCAGAGGCTGCATCCTTCCCTCACTTGTGAACAGGACCCTGAGATATTTGAACTCCTCCACTTGGGGCAGGACCTCATTCCAGACCTGATGATGAATTAGTTTTCCTCCTACAGTCCAAAGGCATGTACTAAGTGCTAACTGGCTGTTCTAAATTGTCCCTAGGTGTGAATATGAGTGTGAATGGTTGTGTGTGTGTTGCCCTGCAGTGGTCTGGCGAGCTGTTCAGAGTTTACCCCGCCTTTGCCCTTCGGCCTAGATAGGCTCAGCATTCCCGCAACCCTGATAGTAAGGTTAAGCTTACGTTTAGCAAATTAGTGTTTGAGAGTGAATTTTTATTATTTTATTTCATTAAATTTAATTCATTAAATAACTTGTCATTTCAACCATATTTCACTGGTGCTGTACACAGTTAAAACAATGTTTTTGCAGGACCACAGTGCTACATAAATTAAAGCAGGACTATAAAAGCTACAACATAAATTGCATGTATGCAACATGTGCAAACCATTCAGACTGCAAAATGGTTACAGCCCATTGGTCTGACAGTCCATTGGTCCGACAGTCCTAACCTTAACCCAACTGAAGTGAGTAGTGTACCCAGCTGATCTAACCCTGTGTTTACAGTGGGGCACGATGTCCGCAGTCTCCATGATTTAAGAGAATTGTGGAGGTTTGTGGAATCTAATTGTGCTGACCTTGAGGGAACTTGGCTGATTTGTGATGATCTTGAGGGAACGTGTTAAATTTGTGACGATTGCGCTGATTGTGGCAAAATCTTTCAACTGTCAAAAATTTCTTGGATCTCTTGGATGTACACTGCCTCCTTTTACACCCCAATCGTGCTCTAAGTGTGGTCATAAATCGTGGAGCTCCACGCTTTTTTGAATCACAGCGATCACGGACATTATGCCCTAGTGTAAACCCAGGGTAAGCAAGTTACCCCCATCTTATGAGTAAGAAGGGTAACTTCTGTCAGACCAATGGGCTGTCGGAACTTTTAGCCCCTCCCTGCAAAACTGCATACAGCATAAAGTGCATGTGTGCAGTGTGTGCAAACATAGCAGGACAGTGCAAGGCAAAACAATTGACACAAGCAGTAACAATAAAAAAATGTAGAAAACCATGCAAATAGGAACTTTTAATGAACATCTTCAAAAGCAACACAGATGTAACCTCTAGGTCTTTTCACTGATGTTTGCTTTAGTTTGAAGTATCAGAACACACAACCCCCCTTTTTAAATATGAAGACATTTAGTACACTGAAGCACAGCATTCAAGGCCTTGTTCTTGAATTTTTTTTTTATTTTTTTTTTTTTTTTTTACTCTAGTTGTAAATCACAGACAAGCATATGAGAAAGGAGTGAAAAGGCTTAGATAAACTTTGAGATCACTGTCAAGATTCAGTGAAGTTTTAACAGAAGTGTCAGAGCATGGTAGATTTGAATTTTCCCTCCATTTGATATTCTTCAAGCAGTTGTTCAAAAACAAGATGCAGTACTTTCTTGGCTTACAAATGAAGCCTTTTGCCTCCACATGAACAAAGTGGCACCTCTTTCAAATTTAATTAAAGCCCCATGAGCATCTGGGTTCTGTGAGCTACTCTGGTGCTGAAAATGTCATCCTGAGCATCGTCAGGCCAATGCCTCTCTAGTCTTCCTCTGCAGCATCTATTAATCAGAAAAGGCGTCACACTTTCTTAAAACCCATATTTTTGATGACTTCCCCAAAATCGTTTTTATTTTTTCCTGCAAATGTTTTACTCAGTAACTTTAAAGCTGTGTGTGTGTGTGTGTGTGTGTGTGTGTTCACCCAGGGTGCCATACAGGCTTGAGCCACCACTGTTCCCATTTATCTGTTTGTTTTCTTTTTCTAATGCCTGGCCATCTCTGCAGTTACAAACATCACCTCAAGCACACAATTACATAAAAAGTGGCTTTATTTGCCATTTCTAGATGTGGAGTCTGCTGTCATGGCAACTATTCATTTAATTAATGTTTGCTCTGCACTACAGGAGCTTGAGCTACTCATATCCCATTAGTGTGGATGATTTCCGCTCTTCCCTTTTCTTTCAGGACCTGCACAGATCCACAAACGGGAAAACTTCATCAAATAGTGCAAGGTAGTGTACAGACCTGTACCTGGTTTTAACGCTCACCCAAGATGTTAAGGTTGCTCTGCTTCTCAAGGATGTGTGTGTTAGGGTAGATGAGTCCAAACTTGATCCCAGTACCCTTATTGTATACACTTTAAGTTTTTCATTCTGTAACATACCTACCACAGCTCACAATGAGTTAAATCAGTTGTATTACAAGCATTGAAAACACCAAAATATTCAGGGCTGGAACATGTACCATGAAAATTGCCTATGTTCCTGCATAATCAACAGTGTACTGGTTTCCCTCAGTAATGTCATCTGATTCCTAAATCATTCTTATAAATTGTTTATGTGTCAGTGAAATATACATTAGATTATATAATCTTCCATTTAAAAAACATCTAATATAGATCTCTACTAAATTAATTTTTAAATTAATTTCACTCCTTTCCAGTATATTGTGTATCAGTGTATTGGTTGTCACAGATACAGATCCTGTGTAAGGTGGGAATAAGGAAACTATCACAGTGAACCAGGATTGATATTTTGAAGAAGCTTGGAGAATTCAGAGGAAGCCTGCATAGAAACACACTAATCTGAGCTCACAGTCCAACCAGGGACAATGAAAGGCAGCAAAACTATCCGCTGCTGGATAAGAGTGAATTACCTATGTGGACTTCTCTAGGTCCTTCAGAAAATGTGCAGCGCACATGTGTGGTTCCCATATAACAAGAGATCAGGCTGCGTTTGTAGATATGTTTAATGTCTGTGGCACACGTCTGTTGATTTTTTTGAATTTCATGACTGATTGCCTGTAATAAAATATCTTTTATGTGTGCCAGCTGCTTTTTTCTCTCTCTGGTTCATTTCCATTTATTATTTAATGTTGTGGTCAGGGCAGCATGGTAGTTGTTAGCACGTCTGCCCCACAAGAAGGTCCTGGGTTCGAGTCTTGGGCTTAGGCATTTCTGTTTGGAGTTTACATGTTCTCCCCATGCTTGCATGCGTTTTCTCCAGGTTTTAGGCTAATTGGATGTTCCAGTTTGCCCCTAGGTGTAAGTGTGAGTCTAAATGGTTCTCTGTGTGATTGGCCCTGTGATGGTTTGGCAAGCTATTCAGGGTGTACCCCTTTTTTGCCCAGAGTTGGCTGAGATGGTCTCTATCCTCCTGCAACCCTAGTAGGATTAATCTGATTGGTAAATGACGAGTGAATGAGAAAGTGTGTGCTGTGGCTCATTTTATTTTCTTTAATTTAGTCAGTGTATGCCAGTTGTCATGCTGTATCTTCTCCAAGTTATACAGGAGCCAGAAGGTACACGTAACGATCATAATATGACCTAATGGCCATACAGCATCTTTGAGTAGTTCAAAATGTTTGGAGATGAATGCAACATCCATCCCATAAATTCTTTAGTACCCATCCAAATGTAGTCTATAGTTTCCCTGAATATAGTAAGCATATACCACAAAAACACATTGCACCAAGAGGACAGTTTCATAGCTGCCTTGCATTAACAGTGCTCAAACCTGAGGAGCAATTTGTTCAACCTTTTGCAGTGTTTTTTTAGGAATTCTGTTTGATGTGTGTCAAGCACCACAAGCCTCTCAACTAGCAGCAGTGGGAATCCAACAGCCACCATTCTATTCTACAAAGCAAACCACAACGGATCAGGCTGTCGTGAGCAGGTGTAGAGGGACCCAGACCAGAATGGTCTTGTAACAAGTCTACTACTCTGTTGTTTCCATGGCAGCCAGAATGGCTAGACCTGTGAGTCCAGTAGCAGCATACGAGATAGTTTTCATAAGCCATGGCTAGATGTGAAGGTCAGTGCTCTGGGCCTGCTCCAGGCAAAAACATGGAGTGAAGCAATATTATTCAGCTCAGGCCTTACTATGGGGCAGACAAGAGATCCAGGTATCCCAGTGTACAGCCGTAGGTTAAGATCACTTCCCTTGAGAGGATAATATCTTGTCCTCTCCTTCTGTCTGACTATGTCGGGGTGTAAGGGGAGCTCATAATTACATTGAGAATTGGTACTGGAGTGGGCCATTGACTTTTTCAGGTGGAGTGTACATTTTAGGGAAGGTCATCAGACTACTCCCGATAAGTTGTATTATTGCCTGGGTGTGGACATGTTGGAGTGATTTGAACACCACTCTGTCACTGAAGGTTCCACTCTATGATTCATTCAAGAGATAGATTTTTAAAAACCACCAGAATAGAGGATCTCTATTTTCAGAAGTGTATAAAACTGATGCAGTTCTCTGTTGATAAAATTATGAATCATCATCTGTATTTCACTTGTATTAAAATGTACAAAGCAATCAACCTGGAGATCACCGGTTCAATTCCAGGATGATGCTGCAGCCATCCGCGACCAGGAGTCCATGGGAGCTAATTGACCCAGCTCTCATGGGAGGGAGGGATACGCTCACTTCCCTGTCACTCACAGTCGATCACCAAGTTTTTAAGTTTATTTGTCATATACAGGTAACAATGAAACATTACTACCCGCAATGGAATTCTTGGACGCTCCTCTACTGTCTGCCCGGAGGTAGGAGCATGAAGAGTGTGTTGCTGGGGTGGCAGGGATCAGAGAGGATCCGCTGGACCTTCCTCCTACAGCGCTCTATGTAGAGGTCCTGGATGGCTGGCAGTTCAGTCCTTGTGCTGATCTGGCAACCCTCTGTAGAGCTTTGCGGTCCAGAGCAATACAACTGCCATACCAGGTGATGATGCAGCCAGACAGAATACTCTAGATGGTGCATCGGTTAAAGTTGGTGAGTATTCTGGAGTCCATGCCAAACCTCCTCAGCTGCCAAAGAAAGAAGAGCCATTGTCTCGCTGCTTTTGTGATCATACCCACGTGATGTGACCAGCTCAGATCCTCTGTGATGTTGATATGATGTGGATAGGGGTGTGCCCTCCAACCTGCAGTCTCCTGTAGTCCACGATGAGCTCCTTGGTCTTGCTAACGTTGAGCGGCAGGTTGTTGTCCTGGCAGCCACTCATGGGCATCTGTGAGCTCATTCATATGAGGGGGGAGGATAGAGCTTTCCCCACGAGTGTGTTAGGTCGCCTCCAAATATGCATGCGCAGCAGTTCGTAAAGAGGCGGGTGGCAGCATAACATGTCACAGAGGTTGCTAATGCATGCTAATGCCCCTCCCTGGTTGGTGGTGGTCGTGTGAAGGCAATAGGGAAGGCAACACTTGACTAGTGGGAATTGAATACGACTAAAATTAGGGGAGAAAATGGGGGGACATTTTTTTAAAAGTACAAAGCAATAGATTAGAATAGTGGTCTCACATCCAAGGGGGATGCTGTTGCAATACATCACTGCCAAAATGTCAGACCGGCAGAATAAATTAAAACATAAAAAAAAACTTGCATTTTCTATGACATAAGTGATATCAAAGTCCAATTCAACCCACATATTTTCATATACAGTATTATTCTATCAACTGTCATCAGTTTTCTAGGCTCTGAAGAATAGAAAGGCTGACTGCAAATATACAACTGTATACTCTCACTCACTCACTCATTTGCTGACCGCTTAATCCCATTAGGGCTGCAGGGAGACTAAGCCCATCTTAGCCGACACTGGAAGAAGACGTGGTACACCCGGAACAGCTTGCCAGAACATCACAGAGTCAACACACACACACACAACCCTTCACATTCACACTCACACCTAGGGGCAATTTGGAACAGTCTATTAGCTTAATGCACATGCATTTGAACTGTGGGAGGAAACAGGAGTACCCGAAGGAAACCCATGCAAGCTTGGGGAGAACATGCAGACGCCACACAGAAACAGGCACACAGGACCTTCGTGCTGTTCTCACTCTACACAGTATGGGGTTTTAGCATTTATTATATTGTTAAAAGTTTTATACAGTGTTGCATTGTTATGAAAGATACTAACATCGCCATTAACTAACTTTAGCTGTTTTCACACATGCACAAAAATCCTCAACTTTTCTATACATTACCCAGAAGTACTGTATGTGTGAATGCAAATGTCCAAATCATATGGCCTAGCCATTAAATGTACTTTAGTCTGCCAGCAACCTATGACAAAGTTTGTGTAATATCCATGTTGGCCCAAGAGAAAATAGAACATGTGGGTAATTGTCTGGAGAATTCACAGCAAACAAGTGGGTTATAATATCTTACTTCCTGCATGTTAATGGTGAACAGGTCAGAGTTGTTTTTTCAAATACCTGCACCTACCTGACCCATTATAAGAGACAAACTTTCCCATAGAAATATGCATTAATTAACAAGCTGAACCCAAAATGGTAAACTGTTTTATTAACAACCTGTATAGTGATGAATTTTAATTCATATTATTATTATTATTTTTTTTAACAAGCACAATACATAGATTGCAGTGTATATATTGTATCTAATAAAAGACTATACTAATAAAATAGTGCCTTGGTCTAGGCTACAAAACAACAACAACAACAACAATAATAATAATAATAATAAAAAAATAATAATAATCATTAAAAAAAATACAAAATTTTCCACATTGTGTTCCTATTTACTGAATAGCAGCAAAACAAGCAACTCTTCATTAAGGACATGAAATCTCTCTCTCTCTCTCTCTCTCTCTCTCTCTCTCTCTCACGCCCCCCCCCTCTCTCCCTCTCTCTTTTTCTCATGTCCCCCTCTCTCTGTGCATGCCTCTCTTTCTCGCTCCCTGTTTCTATCTTGCTCCTTGTCTCTCTCTTTCTCTCTCCTCTCCCTGACTATCTTTCTCTCTCCATGTCTCTTTCTCTCTCTCTCTCTCTCTCTCTCTCTCTCTCTTTCTCTCTCTCTCTCTCTCTCTCTTTCTCTCTCTCCTCTCCCTGTGTCTCTCTTACTATCTCACTGTCTCTCTCTCTCTCTCTCTCTCTCTCCCCCCCTATTTATCTCTCTATCACTCTCTCTCCTCTCCCTGTGTCTCTCTTACTCTCTCCCTGTCTCTCTCTCTCTCTCTCTCTCTCTCTTTCTCTCTCTCTCTTTCTCTCTCTCTCTCTCGCTCTCACGCTCTCTCTCCCTCTCTCTCTCTCTCTCTCTCTCTCTCTCTCATGTCTCTGAACAATGCTTAGTCACAGTGTAACATTTCTTTTTATACTCTTGCCTCTGTATACTACCAAAATGGATTTGAAACGAATCCATCAAGGTTTTCATCGCAGTGTAGACTTTCAGCTTTAATTCGATATGGGGGTGTAACTGTAAACTGTTGGAACCCAGCACACTCACAAATTACTTGTTCATGCCAGGCCTCACCCCTTACTAAAACCAAATGGACCATTTCAAGGATGTAAGAATGGGTCGGACACTGAAAATCTCCAAGTGAGTGCCACGTGTGGGAACGTTTCTAATTCTCCAGATATTGTGTGCAGTGCATATGTGAAAATTGCTTGAAAATACCAGCCTGAACTGTAAATACATGAAAGACAGATTAAGAGATTCATGTCAGATATCCACAGACTTCCCTACTCCTCTCCCAGTACCCCTCTGCCACTCCCTGCTATCTATCTCATGACATGTGATCATTAGAGAAGACATTTGAAAGACAGATACAAGAGACCTTTAAACCTTTTAATAAAATTGAAGCCTTTTAAGAGCAAGCCCAATCGATAGAACAAAGCCACAAGCAGCAGCCAATCAATCAGTGTGGCCCTGTACATTTGCTGTAACTGCTCTATCAATAAAAAATATGACCCTGTTTTTAATTTTGACTAATCTGAATTTTCACATTTGGATTTTATCTTTGTGTTTAAGCCTTTCTTACTCTCCAAGTTAAACTTTTTTTCTCCATCTACAGTAGCAGAAGGAAGACAGCAGGGTTTGGATCCCCCTCAGCAGCACCCACCTCCTCTAACAGATAAAAGCAATACTCGCCTCCTCCTCAGAGGAAAGTATCCAGCATGCCGGAATGGCTGAAACAGTTGGTGGGTCTTGTATGTGTTGTTCACCAGCAGTCATTTTCACTCTTTCACTTGGGCTTGGATGAGTCTCCACCCACATATGATTTCTTCTGGGGCTTTGCTGCAGAGCAGAATGAGTTCTGTTCATACGCTTCCTTTATCTTACTTGCATTTTAATAAATGAGAGTCAACCATTGCCCACCTTCAGCTGTGTTTTCTACACTGAAAGACATTACAGCTGTTACACAGTACTATATTACATAAATGAGACTATGAATGTACTCAAACTTAAGGAGGATTCTTTATAAAGAAGAATCATTTGGATAGCTGCTAATAAATAGAGACAAATATGTTCAGAATGGATGTGAACTCATAATAACTTCAAATGAAATTTCCTACGTGGCACAGTGGCATAGTAGTGAGCACGTCCTTCTCGCAGCAGGACCTGGATTCGAGTACGGGCTTCTCCCCATACTTGAGTGGGTTTACTCCTATAGTCCAAAAACATGCACTTTAGGCTAATTGGCTGGTCCAGATAGAGAGTCCCGTAGATGTGAGTGTGGGTATAAAAGGTTGTATGTGTGTATGTTGACCCTGTGATGGTCTGGCGAGCAGATGAGAGAAATCAAATAAGAGATGAATTTATGGTGTCATGACCATAAGATGTGGTAAAACACAAAGTGGTAGTGTCAGCAAAGAATTTAGACAATTTATTAGGTGATTCTTGTGACTTTTCCCCAGAAACATATGAGAACAGTTCCCAAATATTATCAAAACTTTAGAATAATAAGGTTGTGTTAGATTTTTGGCAAAAAAATATTTCAAATTATAAATTGTTTATGGTATGTGCCAATACATACTGCAGTAAGCTTTACAATTAAATATTACTGAAGGCTGTAGAATAAAGTCAGTACAAATGTAAGTTAAAATGCTGCATGTATGTAGTGAGTGTTTAAACTATGGCATTATAAATAAATACTATTTTAACAATCTTGTCACAAGTCCTTGATGTGAGAGTAAATGTTTTTATAAGTAATTCTTTGTCAATTTCCATCCAGTGACTGTTTACATGCTAACTTGTTTTATTATCTCGGTGCCCTTGTCCCAATTTATTATAGCTGGTTGTTCATGATAATGCAACGAAGTAGTGATGCAATATAAACAAATTTATAGTCACTTTCAAAGATTTATTGGTTATCAGATTTACAATCCTGCAGTGCTGAAACAATATAATGCATATATTTCACTAACAAGGGCAGCATGGTGGTACAATGAATAACAGTGCTGAGTCACAGCTTCAGAGTCCCCGGTTTGAGCCTGAGCTTAGGTTGATTTTTATTATTATAATTTTTTTCTGACCCATATCTGCACTGGTTTCCTCTGGGTTCTCCCATGAGGGCGAGAGGAGGAGGAGGGCAGGGGATCCACCCAGTTTTCCTGTTTATAGAACATAATCTCAGAATATACAAACCTATGCAAGATAAACTGTACTCATGACTGCTTCTGTGCTTTAAAACCTATGCATACTGTATATTCTGGAAATCTAAACATTTATGATTTGAGTTCCATTATCTGAATATATGCATAGAAATTCAAAATGACTGTTAAGAATCTCAGCATGGGAGGGGACACCCCTTTATTATTAAATAAATAAATAAATACATACATACATACATACATACATACATACATACATACATACATAAATAAACAGACAGACAGACAGAAAAACAGATGAATAGATAGATAGAGAGAGAGAGATAGATAACACCTGCAGTATAGTCAATAGCTGTCAGGTCTGTCAAAAAATAAGAACGAAAGAGACATAAACAAAGAAACAGATCAAAGCTATTGTCACGGCATGCTTTGACCTTGAGGGCTTTTGGAAAGCCCAGCTGGAAAACAACAACTGCAAAACAACAACAAAACTTTAAAGATGTGAATGAATTTAAATGCTAAAGCATGGTTGCTTACCTTCAGAAAACTTTCCTTTTGCCTAAAAAAACAAAAAAACAAATTTGTAGCTACACCAGGCAAGGGCACCATATTTACATACAGTAATGTGCAAAAGTAAGTACATCCCATAGAAATTGTTGATTTTATTGAAGCAAATAAACACTTCACCCTTTTTAATAGTGACTACAAAAAAGGTTGTACGTTGTATACCTGAACTAAACTACACGGAAAATGAGTTTATTTTTTTTCCCTTGCCTATATGTCCAATGGAAAAGTGCTGGAATGTTCTTTTTGGACACCAACGGCTTTATATTGAATGACTCTTGTTTGTTTAATTTGTTTAATCTAGTTTTGATTTTAGAGGTGTGCACCGTCAAACCAACAGTTACAAGAGATACCTGTAGATCCTGTAATGAAATTTTGGATTTTTTAAAAAACTTCTTCTCGTATAAACAGGCTGCTCTCAGACTGAACTTTTAGGTGAAAATAGTTCTGGAAAACATGGCAGTCATTTGAAATCTATGCAACTTGTACATGATTCCATCCTTTACATCAAAATTTTATTTCACGTAATTTCACTATATCTTAAAATCCCTCGCCAGCCTTATATCCATTCACAACTTAAAAAAAAAAAAAAAAATTCTTTTCTGGAGGCCTTTGAAAGATCTATAGATCTTGACTTGATTACATCCAACACTTTAATGGCAAACAGAACACCAGAACCTAGATGGCAGTTTTTTATAAAACAGGTTACACCTGCACCTCCACCTGTAGGAGGTTCTAATTCCTGACAACTAGTCTTGAGACACCTGATTACAATTTTAATTTTAAGTTAAAAGTATGATAAGTTTAAATGTATTCTCACTTTTCCCATGAGACTAATCTATTTATTTTAGATTAAGAAACCTACTACAAAATGTACATTTTATGTACATATGCTATATTTTTTTTATATCATATTATGAAGATTATGATCATCATAAATTGTAATGAGTTATTACTATTTCTAAATTAATCATTAAAGTCACCATTCACAAGAGGAGCAGTGTTTAGGTGGATTATCGTTGTGGGTTTAGAATGAAAAAGTAGTTGTATTTTTCACCTTTCCACCATAAATGCATCAATGTTGTGATAGCCTCAAAAGCCAGCAGATGGCAGACTGGCTATGGTCACACATTTGATAATATAAAGCTGGACAGATGCCATTATGAAGGCATATATCTATAAATGTATTGTATAAACACAACTCAGGCAAACAACTCTGGTAATAAGAAACAAAATGCATTGAGACATTTTTCATACTTGATCAATTTTAAGTCCTATTTACAACAGTGTAAGCAACACATGAAGAAATATTTCTGTAGGTATTTCAACTCTTTTCCTATTACTGTGTCAGTAAAAGAATGTTCACATAATATTATGTTGTTTATTATTTGGAGGATAATTAACAATTATTTTATATTCAATAGTCCCTAAGATGGAGCATCAAGGGAACGACATTCACAGAGCCTGAGGTGAATTATTGTTTTTGGTTGTATTACTCAGCAACATAAAAAGCAACCTAAAAATTAATTTTTGTAGTTCAGTTCTACATATTTTTAACAATGACAGAGACAGGTGTACTCTGTGCACTCCTTTAGTACAGCATAAGCACTGTATAACAGTATCTTTTTAAACTCATTCAGAAACACAGGAAAATCAAACTAAAATTAATTTTGTTTTTGGTTTATTTTTCCATTTTTATAGCATGACAATGAAAACAGCTTCCTATAAGTGACTGTGATAAATTATGAGTGTTTGTTACCCATCTCACTTCAAGCATTATCCACTCGGGACAGTGAGCATTTATTAAATAAGGTGAATATGACATGGAGGATTATTCAGATTAAGATAACGCCCTCATAGATCTGAATCAGAAGTCCCTATATCATACAAAAGCCAATTTCTATGCTTGTTTTATTATTCATTCAAAATATTTTCAATGTATTCAATTTATCTAATGTCAGTGATGGATAATTCAGCTCGTAGAAGAATACCAAGAATTATTTGGTGGCTTTCTACCAATCGAATACAAGAACATGTTTTGAATGAATAACAACGTCCATTATCCCCAGAAAGCAAACCAATCAGATCGCTCTATTTTCATGTAGTATATACAGTACTAACAGTGCTTACGCCACTATGACTTACTGAAAACTTGACTAAACCGAGGCCCTTGGAAAGCACACAACTGAGTGTTATTTCTTGTTTTCCCCAAGCAGACGTTATGCCATTAACTCAACTACCATACATGCTGTTTCACAATAAGACTCACTAGTGTACCATCTGACAAGAGTCCTCAGAGTTCCTGATAAACAAACCTGCTTTGAGAGAACCGATGCAATTTACCCCATCTTTATTGCAGTCTTTCTCCATATGCCAAGTGTTGAGCACTCACTGAGTTCCTGAAGAAGATGGACTTAGTATAAAATATGAATTTTAACTGTGAGTAGAGTTGGAGGAATAGTGGTGTTGATGTATTTAATATATTAATTTTGCAGTGTCACTGCTGGCAATTACAGATAATAGATGTGCGCATCATGATAGATGCATCAACGATCTATAGATCCATCTATGCATCATTTATCTATACTACTCATCCATCAGGCTAATGGGGAAGCTTGAACCAATCAAAGTTTCAGGTTAGAGGCAGGGTACACACGGCAAAGAACAACAACCATTCACATTCATATTCACACCTATGGGCAATTAAATTAGCCAGTCAACCTAATATTTGAGGCTTCTGAACTGGAGCTCAAGCTTCCCCCGCAACCCTGAAGGATAAGCAGTAGATAATGGATGTGTAGATGGATGGGCAAATATCTATTATCTGTAATTACCAACTGTGGTGCTACAATTGATTAATGTCCTTTTCTGGCCCTTAAAAACCTTAACTTGTCATGCATATAAACTTCACATAAAAAAAGTCCCAGTCAGCTAAACGCAGCTGTGAGGCAACAATGCTAACCACTGCACCACAGTGCCACCTCAACATTTGCCCATGTAATCCATATTTCTTAAAGGAATTCCCTACACATGCACACAGACATGCACAAACATTGATCAGAACATGTACAAGTGTGTGTGCGTGTGTGTGAGAGACAGAGAGAGAAAGAGAGAGAGATGCATATGTGCACATACATACTATTAAAAACAATTCAGCAAATGCCATTAAAATCATTCAGCGATAAGCTTCAACTTCCCAGTTACTCTGTTTTCATTTCCATGGTAGGCTAATAAGTGTATTGATTTCAGATGGGTTCTTTACTGATGCCTTCTAATGATTTCACTGGGTTTTGATGAGATTTTATTGTGAATAGTGGACCTTTTATTTTTGCTTTTCCCATCTGTTCTTAACCAGGGATATTGATTTTGTGCATGAGATGTTTTAATTTCATGAAACAGGCATGCATGGCTTTTCCTTGTCACAACCCAGCAACCCACCAGTAAATGCAAACAAGTGAAGGGAGTGATGAGAAAGTGGTAATGAATAATGACAGAATAAGAAAATAGTAAACAGACTGAGAAACAGGTTGATTTGGGGAACAGCGACATATAAATGAGACAGAGAGAGTGTGTGGCATGGCAGTGGGGTGGTTCGAACTGTCTAGGTTTGAACTTTCCAGTCTGTCATGTCTATGTGTTTTCTCCCACAGTTTAAAGCCATTTGGGTTAGCTAATCTGACTACTTCAACTTTCCCATAGATGTGAATTTGAATAGCATGCATCAGCAATGCCTCTGCTGTGCTAAAATATATCATGTCAGTGTGCATGCGTTTGTTTTCATGACCAAGTCTGACAAGTAAACATGGGTCAGTTCAGAGTGACTGGTGGCTCGAGGGCCTTTATCTGAATAATATTTAAAAATGGAAATTTCAACAGGTGCTTTACGGAGTACATAAAAAGATATGGCTAGACAGTCGTTACCGTCTTTGTAGTAGTGATTGTCAATATGCAGACCTTGATTACATTCAAGAAGTGGGTTGATTTTCCCAAAGCCAAAGACTGACAGAGAGAAATGTGATAGATGGGTTAGAGTATGCAGTTGTGAAGGCTTCACTGTAGATAAAGCCTTCAATAACGTCAACCTGTGAACATCCTGATCCAGTGCCAGCCAATTATTAAGCCTACCAGGTACAAAAAAAAAAAAAAAAAAAAGATACCTGCTCTGCCCATAGCTATAAATTTTATTTTAGCCTGCTTCAAGTATTACATAATATGCTACACTGCCACTATTGGCAAGGCTGCCGACATCAGCTTCGTTTTCAGAATTTTTTGGGAAATTTTCACCACACTTGATCCTTTACTTTATGTGATAAGACTTTCATGTCTTATCTGAGCAGTGGCTCAGTGGTTAATGCAATGGGTTACTGATCTGAAGGTTGGGGGGTCAATCCCCAGTACCACTACTGCTGGGCCCTTGAGAAAGGCCCTTAACCCTCAATTGCTCAGGTGTATAAAAATGATAATTGTGAGTCGCTCTGGATAAGAGTGTCTGCCAAATGCTGTAAACGTAAATGTTTTTATGAGTACACTGAAAGTTTAGGATTTCTACTAAAAAAACATAAGGTAATTCATGCCATATCAACAAGAATGAACCAACTTTCCTGGGTCACTGTCTCATAAAGAAATGAGAAAATTCATGGATGTAGTACTAACTGAACAATGCACATGTGCAAAATTTTATGTCATTCTGTACAATAGTTGGTGAGATATTACCATGTATGTTTTGCAGTATTTTTTTAATTTTTGCAAAATATGCCTTTGCCTGAGTTTAAGGCAGCATATACAGCATTCTATTGTAAACACAGGCCTTAAATACCTTGTACAAGTCTGATTTTCCCTGAATTTTACATTTCCGAGCTCAAAATGGACCTATCTACATTCCATGCTTGGTTATAAAGCTCCAAAAACTGTCTGACAGCCAATTTTTCGAGTATGTGCAATAACTTCGGAGCCCTGCTGCAGGATAATGACTTAAGACTGAGTGCTGAAATCTTTTTTATTATCAATCCTGATTCATTTTAACATGTCTATACAGTGAAAAAACATTACATCCATAAAATGCTAGCAACAACGAGCCATCAAAATAATATCTTTTTTTTTTTTTTTTCTTGAGCAATTTTCACACTACAAAAACCACATGTTGACAATTGATGACAGCTTTAAAAATTTTTTTACCACTGATTCTTATACACATAAAGAATATCTGTAGCCAGTTTCATGTCTAGTATCAGACTGGTTATATATTTTAAATTGCCACTGTATATTCCCCATACAGTGTCTACCATTCAAATGGATAACTTATTGCTTCAAAAGTGTTGCCGTGTTTCCCCGGTAACAAGTATAGCTGATACTGAGTGCTGGGAGGTTTTGCTGTAGGTAAATGAAGCCCCAGTAACATCTTTTTCTGTGAACTCCACCTTAGAAAATGTCCCTGCATTTGCCAGTGTAAATACACAAGAGTACTGGTCGGTGACCTAATGTCTGTACCACCCTGTATCACGTGATATGTGACTGCAGTAACCCTGACGTAACCGCTGATGTGTGCTATTGCTTTCTGTCTCTTTGTGTTAGCCCCATGATAGGCTGGTAACCTGTCCAGGGTGTACAATGCTTTCATATAATGTCAGCTAAGATTTTCTCCAGCTCACACATGACCTGCAATGGATAAGTGGCACAGGAAATGGATGAATGAATGAATAGCTGTTTATCACTGTACACTAATTCCATTTGTTTACTCAAAAAGCTGCCACTAGCATCTGAATTATTATTCATTTCATAGGAAACCTTTAATTTTAAGTCTAATTTTGTTTCAAAGTTTTTCATTTTGGGGAACATCATGTGCAAGTAGTTAATAAAGGGACATGGCTAGGAAAGCCAGCAAAGGTACTAAACGGCTGCATGTCTCCAGTATTGAAGTTCCCAGTCACATGATCATAAACCAAAATAACTGACTGCAGTGACAGCCTGCACTTGTTTGGGGAATACTTGGAAGAAATTTCAGCATTTTGTGAACATTGAACTTTGGAGATGCAGTTTTCCGCTACAGTTTGTGATGTAAGTGTTAAATTAGGCTATTCTGATTTCTGTCTTGGCTGTAGCAAACTAAAATCTGCTGCAAACAAATAAGGACATGA
>JAQMYF010000016.1:2079625-2100286 GCA_030014195.1 Neosilurus mollespiculum
TATAAACATATTATAAACATTTCTGGCCAAGACTTTTGTGCTCTGAATCATGTACACATAGGTGTTGGCTACACATATGTTTTGACAAGTGACATGTTGTCTAAAGTGAAGTCCCACTATTTATTTATTTATTTTTTTTTGAAAGCCAGTGGTTTCACAATGAATATTAATGAGGTATGTGTCAACAGACCTGAAATGACCCCCCTCCCCACTGCCAAAGCTAATTGCCTGTCTATCAAAGGTAATGGCCCTCTATTCCCACACCTCTCAGTTTGGAAAGTCTATGTGAATGGAAGAAAAGAAGAGACAAAGTACATTTCACTGTTACATTCTTACAAATCTTACAAAATAAAATTAGGGCCCCTTTAGTTATACCCAATAAATTGCCCAATAAAAAAACCATAAATTGTCAGTCAGGATGAAAGGAATCAATCCCTTTGGTAGAAGGTAAGGTAGACATTGCATGCTTAGCATGTCCAAGGGATTTTTGCTTTCCCCGTGTATCCTGTAATATACACAGGTCTTGCAGCTATCGCTAGCCTACTATCTGCAATCAATAACAGGCCCAATCCCTCTTGATTTCTTTACAGGTGTCTTGTGTGCCTTTTTGTGTCACAACAGACAGCTGTGCTGTAAGCTATTCCATGACGGTCTTATGGATCATGCTGTCTGGGGATGGCTCTATGTTCCGACAGTCCATTGGTCCGACAGCCATTGGTCTTACAGCCCTATTCATACAAGATGGGCACCTTGCTTGAATCAGTTTCCATCCTACTCAGTTCAGCTGGGTTAGGTCTAAGGCTGTAAATGTTGGACCAGTGGGCTGTCGGAATATAGGGCTGAAGCCTCTGCAAAGTCCAAAAAGTGAAGACAGAATTTGTTGTACCAATTCACAGATTAGTGTTGTGTTGTGCAATACTGGATCAACTGGTCTGGCAAATCCACACCTCCCATGAACTTATTTTGTTCTATCGCTGGTTAGGGGCATGGAAAGCACTCTGTGGTCCATGCACTATATCTGTATTTCAGTCCCCTATGTACAGCTTCCCCACTGTAGGCTGCATGGGTGGCGGAGCAGACCAAAGGGTAGCCATTACCGAAATGGTGTAGACCGAAGGCTTAACTTATTATGCACACCTTAAACAAATGAGACAAAAATATAAAATTTTTCCCTGCGATGGCCTGGCGAGCTGTCCAGGGTGTACTCTGCCCTCGCCCGGAGTCGGCTGAGATGGGCGCCAGCCTCCCCGCGACCCTAAATAGGATTAAGCATTTCAGAGAATGAATGAATGAATGAATATAAAATTTTGATTAATTATTTAAAGACAGTAATCCATTATTATTTATACCTCATCTCTGTAATTAAAATAAAGCAGGATCTTTTATTACACACATCTGTTACAAGTCCAAGTAATCATACGATTTTGGGTATTTTGTGGGCTCAAAGTAAATCCAGCCCCACAGTGAAATCGGTGTTGATAGAGATACAAATGGAATTGATTCATCGTTCATGCTATGTCCATCACCTGAGTCAGTATAGAAATGATGCAGAGTGAGCACAAAACACTTTTAGTGGCTGCCACTACATGTAGGAAACATTTATATGCCATGTTTACACAGAGCACAAGCTTATTATATTCAGCCTCCAAATAGCATTTGCAGATCTCAAATGCACCTGCACTATTCTCATAGAAAACTCCTGAGCATTGTCTGCATAATGAAGCTTTTAACATACTAAAGCTGCATGGTAAAGCTCCCTAGTGTTAACTGTATACTGAAACGGCATACTAATTTGAGCAGGTAGGATAAATGGCAGCTATTGAAAAATGTGAATTTTGCAATCATTTGCTTTAGCATTAAAAAAGACGTTTAGTCAAGGTTAAACATCCCATTTACACCAGCTTCAAAAAGCTTTTCATTTTTCATTTTTGTCTTGGTTCCTTTGTTTTTTGTTTTTTGTTTTCTATTAGGTTATCTGTATGCTTATATCATGGTCTGATATTTGCCAAACTGTGCTGTATTTTAAAGTATCATTTAAAATGTGCATTATATTGCACCCATTAAAATTCATGCATCCATCCATCCATCTATCCATCCAACTGCCCATCCATCCATTATATATACTGCTAACCCGCAAGAATCGTGGAGGGAGCTGAAGCCAATCTCACTTACCATCAGGTGAGAGTCAGGATACACCCTGAACATACTCTCCCTGTGTCTATAAGGGGTCGTGTAGATTTCCTACTGATATTATATTTGCCTTTGTAGCGGAGCTCCTGCGCATCCCTCCATCTCCAGGCAAACGTGTACACAGGGGAACCTTCTGTTATTCTTTGAAAATTTTATTATTATCATGATGATGTGACATCATCATTAATGACATGAAATAAGTAAACAAATAATGTTATTCTTGTGTTATTGAAATGTTCTCTAAACCTATGGTTTCTAAATGGTGTACTTTATATGTCGAGAATAAGGATGCATTGGGTTACCTCATTTGTATTCCCTTCTATAAACAAGTTAATAAGATGAATTAATCTGGATATACATAGGATATGGATATGGGGTTTGAGAGTTCCCACCAAAAACTTGTCAAGTAAAGGAAATCATATGGGAGCTCTGCTTTTAGTCAATGCTTAAATCAATATATTAGGCTTTCTGTGATTTCAGTGATCTACAGTTAGCACACACATACACACACACACACACACATACACACACACACACACACACACACACACACACACACACACACACACACAACAACAAATTGCGGAATACGAAGACTGAATCGCCAGCCTTGTTCTACATTCTGTTTTTTCCCTTACTGTATATTTGAGATAATAAGAGAGAAAGACAGATAGAGAATATTTCCTACCGATACTTTCACCATTTCATGCTCTTTTGAAACTCAGCTCTCTTTCCTTCATAGATCCCACCTGTCACTTTTCTAAAAATGAGCACTTTCTCCAATCACTCATCCACTGCTGAATACATGGGTGGTTCAGTTGGGGTGATATTTAAAATAGATGGCAAAAAATTGGAGAGAAACCTGTAAAAATGCTTTGGCTTCAGAATGGCAAAGTGGGTTTTTCCCCTCATCTGCTATATTAGAACTAACAAAATTTTAAGGAATAACCAAATAAAAAAAAGAGGAGTAATCAGCTCTGGGTAGCTGGGAATCAGAATGAAAGCGACTCTATGATTTCATTTTCAGGCTAACATGCAGCAAGTGAAAGAAACAAGTTAGTGCCCTATATCTAGTGAACGATTAAAAGATCTTCGCAAATCAAATTACATACAAAATATATACAATCTGAGTTGTTTTTCATTGCAAAATTGGCTTGGTACAGGTCATTCATATCTTACTCACCAAGGTACAGGACTTCTTGCCGAATTATCGGATACATAGTTATTAGATTTTAAATATTCATTTACAATGTGCTTATGCAGTGCACAATTACTTGTGTGCGTAATTCTCAAGGGGAGTAAAAAGTGTTTTCATGTCAACCAACAAATTTCACTTGCAGCTTTCTTTTCCATGAAGTATAAATTATTATTGTTATTATTATTATCATCGGGGCAGTGGTGGCCCGGTGGTGGGGTGGTGGATTACTGATCTGAAGTTCGGAGGTTCAAGCCCCACTATCACAGGGTTGTCACTGCTGTTCCCCCAGTGCAGCTAACTGGGTTATCAAGGGCCAGCCATGTCTCTCACTGTCTGTGGTGAGATGCATGTAAAAGAACCATTGCTGACTTTCGAAAAGAGTAGGCTGCATAGCCGTCAGTGTATTTCTGCCCTGCGATGGCCAGATGAGCTGTCCATGGTGGCATTGAATGAATTATTCCAGGATGATAAATGTCAAATAACTAATACAGACAGCCACTTGCACTTACACATGGGAAGAGAAGAACAATTAAATTTAGTAAGTAAAAGAAAAAAAAAAACACTTGATCTGAGGATAAAATGGAATTTATCTGTCTAAACCTGATTACTGAACTTATCAATTTTTCTTTAATGCAGGGTTTGCATGTGTGTTCATATTCTAGAATGTTGCACATTGTGGGCTTTGGTGGACTTGCCTATATAAGGGGAACACAGATCAAAGATTTCAGAAAGAGAGCCAGCAAGAAAAGAGTGACAGAATGAGTCTTGGAATGTGTGGGACGGGAGTGGGGTGGGGTGAGGTTGTTTTGAAACCTTGCCTTCTTTGTGTGTAAATCCTTGGAGGGGAGGCACTCAGTTGTTCTACACCCCCCATTCAACCTCAACATTGTTCTCTCCCACTTAAAAAGTTCAATTTTCAGCCTGACTGCAAACACAAGCCCCATAAAGCGGGGCAATCTGTTAATCTGTTAAAGTACAAAGCACCTTCCAAAAAGAGCTTTATTTCTTACATCAATAATTGATTAAAGACAAAATCCTGGCACAGAGCCTTGATGGGAGATTAGGGCTTTACAAGAACTGGAAAGTTGGAGAGCAGGGTGGGGGCTGGGGAAAGAGGGGATGAGCGACAGCATCAGCATTACCCCACTTCAAGGCTCCATGGATGGGTAAGAGCCTGAATGAAGGCCCTAGTTGTGATAAGTGAAGTCCCCTGCAGAGCGCAGCCGATCAGCAGCCTCTCTTATCACTACTGCTATGCCAGTCACACTGCTAAATGCTCTCATCATCAGCCATAATCAATAGGAGGTTTCGGAACATCATGGCTGCAGGCTGATCTCACTACAGATTCACCCAGAGGGAAAACAATGGACCAAGTATAGTGTTTAATAACATAAAAACAAAGGCAAATCAGGGTTATGCAGGAAACCCACAAATCTGATATACTTGTTCAGTTACTTAAAAGTAAAATGTTTATTTTCTATAAGTAAATCTTAAAATGATTTAAACAAACAGTGATAAAATGGTTTAAGGATGATATTTTCATGGCGGCTGTGATATTACTTAGGCAAGAGCCACTGATTGAATAATCACTGCATGGATTATTATGTTTCAGCTAGAATCATGTGACTTAACCTTAACTAATGCAGGGAGTACCCTCTCATTTCTTAAACAACAATGTCAGAAGACATCCAATGGTCAAGATGTCTCTGTATTTTAGAGGGTCAAACTACAGGAATTACTGAAATGAATAAAACTGGCTTAGGAACTGTCTCATACATTCTTGAAACCGGGAATGATAGTGATCACCCATCAGCAAGAAATGTGTTCGGGGGTTAAAAAAACAAAACAAAACAACACTTAAATGCATGGACATCATGTAAACACTCGGTAAGGTAAAATCATTTATAAAATGGCTAGTAGAACTAATTTCTATGTTCAATAGTGAAAGTAAGAGCTTACACACGAGAATGCACAGGACTGGGACTAAACAGATTTCTGGCGACAACAAAACACCTGTTAGTGAAAATAATCAGAATGAAAGGCTTCAGGTTGCTGGGGAGCATAAATATCAGACTGTAGAGCAACTGAAAAAGGTCATGTGATCATATTTACCCTATTCCAGTGTGATGGGCATGTCAGTTTAAAAAGGAAAGCACATGAAGCAATGTACCAATCATTCATAGTGTACTGTACAAGACTCTGCAGGTAGTGTTATGATCTGGGCTTGCTTCGCTTTGGCCAGCTTGAGGCTTAGCAAGGTGGTGTGGCAATAAAATGTCAACCCATAACCTGAATGTATTGAATGATTTGGTAATCCCATGAATGAAGTTTTTTTCCCCTGATAGCATGGAAATACAATTTGGGCTCATATAGTGAAAGAGTGGTTCAGGGAGCATGGGAAATCATTTTCACAAATGAATTGATGCCAGAGAGTCCTGACCTTAACCCCAGTTAATATGTTTGGGATATGATGGAGAAGACTTTACACTGCGGTTTATCTCTCCAGTCCTCAACAGAAGATCCTGGTGAAAAATAAATACAACTGTGGACTGAAATTTGCCAGTATCTGAAGAACCACAAAGAGGTGCACTAACAAATCCACATGGCATTATCAAATAAACAAAGTGGAACACTGACTTCCTAACTTACACTAATGAGATTATAAACTCTGTGTAGAAGCGATATAAGGTACTAAAGTTCTAAGGCTGAGAGAATGAGGGACAGCAGATCTCTAAGCAGACAATAATTAATACAGAGTCCGAGGCCCTTCTTTATTTGTAACAAAGAATAATCTTGTGAACTGTAGATAGTGTGTTATAGTCTATATATTTTTTAAAGTTGCAGTGATATATTAATCGGTTGCTTTGATTTTTCTGGCGGAAATGGGATACACCTTCCAGAGATGTTCACAGAGGAGAGAACACTAGTACCCTCATAAGTTTATTAAAAGTCAGAGCAAACATTTTGACCTTTCTAAAGACCTACTGTAACTTCTCCTGACAGAGATGTTAACTGATGCCTTTAGATGCAGTTAGATGACTACACAGCAATTTCCTGTTCATACCAGAATTTTTTAGCATGTGTGTATGTACAGTAGCCATGGCACATGGCAACCATTGTACAATGGGGTTGTTGTTAGTTGACATGGTGAAGAGACAAATAATTTATGCATGTAACTTGTGTTTATTATTTAACATTTAAAAATTGAACATAGACTGGACTGTTCTGTAGTCACATGAGATACTGTATGCTATCTGATATTCAGTATTGATGTCTATGAAGCTTCTGACTAGTCCCATTGGAACTAAAAAGCCATGAGCACTAAAAACTGGCACAACTGGTATGTAGACATGGCATATGGTGTACTTAGGCCATTATTGTGTGGATGTATTCCCACCCATTGTCTAAAACAAAGAGGTTTTATGTAAGTGTTTCAAATACCAGATTAAAATGTAATGTTCTGCCTCTCCACAATGAAAACACCGAGCCCTGACTAGTGGTGGTGTTAGTGGTAAGGTATATTGTGTGACTAGGTGGCAGGATCTTAGCAGACCAAATCTGGGATTTCGTCCATATTTAGTGCTTGATGAAAGACCATTCATTCATTTTCTGAACCGCTTAATCCTAATTAGGGTCAAGGGGAGGCTGGCGCCCATCTCAGCCAACTCTTGGTGAGGGCAGGGTACACCCTGGACAGCTCGCCAGGTCATTGCGGTGATAAAAGATCAAAACTAGTTAATTCCTGCCTCTCATCTTTGTATCCTATCTTTACCAGTTTTAAAATCTTAAATAAATAATATAACATTGCAACTAAATCAATGACTTTTGGCTTAATCCCTATTGTATTTGAGAAGTCTGATGTGTGGAGCAGGCAATGACAACAGAGTGCTGGGCACAAGTAATTATTGGAATTATTTGGTGAGGTCTCTCAAACCTTCTCACCAAGTATGTGACACTAAGCTTTGTCCCCTTTAGGTCACTGAGACCTGCTCTTTGTATATTAGTGGTGTTAATGTCTGTCAAACAGATATGATAATACAAATTGTATTATTTTATGCAAATGTATACAATAATACAAATTTTTATTCAAAGGTATCAAATCAAACAAAAAAGAAGGATCGGAAAGTAACCATAAAGTATAAAGTGTAGGAAATGGACAGATAGTAAGTGAGCCTTCATAAGGAAATAAAGAATGAAGAATAAACCTGCACCGAATCCATTAAAATGGCAAAAAAGCAGCAAGTCCTAAAAGACCAGAAGAGAGAACAGCATGACTTGACTTGAAAATGCACAAGCCTTTTGGGTTCACAAGGGAGCCCTCATTAAGGCACAGCAGTCAATGAAAACAAGACAGTGGGTTGCTCTCTTACTTTTAGATACATGATAGCCATAATCTAGAGCTGGCAGTCCAAGACCGGGGAAGGGAAGTTGACTGTCATAGCTGATTTTTGTTGCAGTGTACTAAATCCATAAAGATGATGAAGAAGAATAATTTGTTATTCACCACAGGTACCCTTTAATGATTTGTGAAAACTTAAAAAACTGTTAAGTCATGTTCAGAAATAACCATATTCTCCACTGCTATTACTAGACAGCAAGCTAATATGGACCTGTTTGGCAGACTTGCTGAAAGGATGTTCAAGACAAAGACAAAAAGTGTCAATTTTTTCTACTAACCTCAGGCACCTAAAAAAATGACAGGCTTTTAAAAGGATTTTAATCTCATCTTCATCTTCTTCCACTTGATCCGGGGTCGGGCAGCAGGCTAAGCAGTGACATCCAGACGTCCCTCTCCCCAGCCACTTCCTCCAGCTCTTCCAGGGGTATACCAAGGCATTCCCAGACCAGCTGAGAGACATAGTCCGTCCAGCAGGTTCTGGGTTGACCCTGGGGTCTCTTCCTGGTTGGACATGCCCGAAACACCACACCAGGGAGGCATTCGGGAGGCATTTTAATCAGATGCCCGAGCCACCTCAACTGGCTCCTCTCAACGTGGAAGAGCAGCAGTTCTACTCCAAGCTCCTCAAGGATGACCGAACTTCTAATGCCATCTCTAAGGGAGAGCCCTGCCACCCTGTGAAGGAAGCTCATTTCAGCCTCTTGTGTTCACGATCTTGTTTCTTCGGTCACTTCCCAAAGCTCGTGACCATATGAAAATGTTCATAATCTTCACTGTCAGACACTTAAATGAATCTGACGGGCTTTGACAGGTTCATAAGGGAATCTAAATGTATTTTCATTACTCATTTTATTACTCATTCTCATGTCTAACATAAGTGTCACTGGACATTTCATTAACAACACTCAATAATAAAACAATATCTAAACAGGAATGCTAAAAAGTAAAAAAAAAAAAAAAAAAAAAAAAAAAAAAATCCCAAAAAAACAGACCTATTTGTATTACCCCTACTCATTGGTCTGCAACTGGCATTTTTCTTTAATGAGACACAGGAGCAAGAAATGTTTGCAGCGGCTCATGTTAGGCATGAGTGATGACAGCCAATTTCATACTCTCAAACAGCACGCTAATTTATAACACTGGACTCTCAGGTAAAACACCAATATGGGGAGAAAGAAAGATAAATAAAAAAAAGTTTATGGCTAAGATCAAATTAATAACAAAGTTAGGGCTAAAATCAATGTTCATTCAACTAAAAAAGTCAGTGGTAAGGGCTTAATAGTACTACAGTTTCATTTTGGTGGCTAAACCATGACCCTTGAGATTCAAACGTCAACAACATGAAATCCCATTAATTGACAGGGCAGCAGGGGCAACTGTGTGATGGCAGATAGAGGGTTTTTTTTTGTTATATTGCTGAAGTTAGTAGACAAAGACATGCACTTAGACTCAGATCTTATTCAATAGAATTAAATAAGAACCACAGCCATTGTGCCTTTGCAGTAATGGCAAGTCTTTTCACTCACTCTCAAATATTATGCAGCAAACCAACAGGGAAATTTAATTGCTGTACATAGTCTTTTTATATGAAAATATAAAGTCATGAATAGATTTACATGTTTGAACTGAAATGTAAACTAACTCATGTCTTGATGTGCAACATTTTCCAAAGTATCTTCTGCCTTTTTTTCCTGGTCATTATTTGGTAATCATCCACAACTGCTACAGTCCGTTTCCAGCCTGATAACAAGCTCCTAAATAAAACCAGATGTGACAGACATCTACAGGTACAAGTGGCAAAAATGCATATTTTCATTTGTGGTTTTTCCTAGTTGTCTGTCTATGCTAGTAGGCTGCCCACATCTCACTTACGATTTTCCATAGTGCAATTAGTTCATTAACATGCTTTCCAAACGTCTTCTTTTAAGCCATTCTTGGAATCAAATGAAAATATTTAGTGTCTTACCAATACCCATGAGTCACACCCAGGCCCAGCTTTAAAGAGAGTTATCCAGGGAGTCCTGAGGTCAGTCTGTGATATCCAAGCTCTTATTAAAGCTATCAATCAGCAAGGAGTCACAGCAGCTGTTCTCCTTATTTTTCTGTAATAACTAAGTAACTAAGACTGAGTAAGCTACACTTTTGACGAAATTATGCTACTGTATAACCTCATTGTCCAATTTACTTCTTATCTAAATTGGACCTTTAACACAAATTTTAATAAAGAAGCAAGTATTATATACAGACAGATTTGTTCTGTGGAACTGTACTGCTAGACATGATCATTTATTTCTGTACGATTACACCGCAGATACATTGTTGAAATTTCCCAACAGATTTAATAAAATGTAATTTTCTATATTCAAGAGCAATTCCCTAAATCATGATGACAGCAAGTGTGTAAATGCTTTCTTTATCAAAAACAACAACATATTTCCATGACTGCAACCACAATATTGAGTACTGTAGTAATAGAGAGTACTTTATATAAAAGAGAGTACTGTATGTAAAAGGGGTTCTACAATTCTGTTTACAGTATTATGTCATTTTGCCATTCCCAAGTAACAGTGTGCACAAAGTCAGACAGCCTCACAATTTGGAGCAAAAGACATGGAGTCAATTATGAGAAAAGACCAAGACCTTAAAGGGAACCTGTGGTGAATAAGTGTTACTAGCTGTTTGAGATGATCATGTAGGACATCAGCAGTTCATCAGTCCTTGCCCCTTGTCAAAGTATGTGCGAGTGCTGCAACACGGGGTATGCTTAGAGACATGTTGCCTTCCTCACTGGCTGTTCCAACCTGGTAGTGACACAAACTTGTTGGATCGGCTGGGTTACTTCACTGACCTCATGCAGCAAAACACAT
The DNA here is from genome assembly GCA_030014195.1 of Neosilurus mollespiculum. Taxonomy (NCBI): domain Eukaryota; kingdom Metazoa; phylum Chordata; class Actinopteri; order Siluriformes; family Plotosidae; genus Neosilurus; species Neosilurus mollespiculum. The sequence goes on from JAQMYF010000016.1 coordinate 2,090,280, forward strand.
TATTGGCCAGTGCTGAGCTGCACAAACAAAAAGCACAGGAAATTGTAGTAAACATTTATTTTGTGTTCCTAAACCAACTGACAACAGGAAAGCCGAGATGGCAAAATGTTAGCTGCATAAGCCATTTTGGACCTACCGTCACGCACATCTCTGGCAGCACTCTCATCCTCATAGTCACTAGAATGTAACGTTTCATTGTCTCTACGAGACTCCTCCCTGTCTGGTTCAAACAGGTAACCATTTACACCCATTTCCTTAAAATTACTAGCCATAGCTGCTTCTTAAACATGTTTTATCACCTAAAATGTCGCTCACTGAAAGATCTGCTTCTTTACTTGCGCTGAACAACCCAGCCCAAAAAGTTCACCTCACTTGAAAAAAAAATGACTGCTTACCATTTGTTTAGCACCACTAGTAATCCACAGGATAAAACATACCCAGTTTTATGCTATTTATGTTAATTTACAGTAAACTTAAACATAAATGACCATAAAAAACTTAAACATATTACATATGAACAAATTATGCTGTAAGGATGACCAATATCAGTACTCTTTAAAAATGTGGTCTCTTGTTTTGAGGAAGATCACAAACTTATTAGGTCTTGAAGGAGATGATTAACCATTATTGACCCATTTCTCTTGGAGTTTTGTTTACAGGTCATATATACAAAGTCAGCGATGAACAGAAATTCACAGCAGTACTGTCACTTGATCTTAGTAAGTCTTTGACAGCATACTGTTATAGCGAGACTCCCAGAGACCAAAACTTCAAAGTAAACATAAGCTTAATTACACAAAAGGCACAAGATGAAATCAAACAACATAACACAATAAACAAACAAAAACGGTCTCCGTGAGCCACCACAAACACCACGCGCTACTACGTAAAATAAAAAGGCAATGAGGGGCAAGCAAAACTGAAACAGGAAGTGGAAACGAAAACCAGGAAGTGGATAATACACGAGAGATGAGGAAAACAAATGCCAAAACAACCATACATGAATTAGCTTAAGAAACATGATGTAGACTGGAGATGGTTGAAAATTATTGAACTGATAGGAGAGGGAATCCAACTGGCACAGAAAAGCGGCTAAGTGAAAAGAGTCTGACAATCGCGGGGGTAGCAGGTTATCGTGTCGCTCCAACAAGGCCAGACACTGACTGGCATTTGGCGTAGGTATTTAAGGGGGAACTTGATGGTGATTGATTGGAATCAAGGTGCAGGTGATCGTCATTAAAACTCAGGAGATTGGGAACGATATGCATGGGAGTTGGGGAGAGAGTCCGATGTGGGCGTGACACATACACAGGACACTGCAACTGAAAATTTGTGGCCTTGATATCTCTGAAAGCTGATTGAGCTTCGGGCAAAAAACTTACTTCAGCAGATACTGAATAATTGTATTTCAGAATGTCTTTAGTAACCAGTAGTGTAGTGGTTAGGGTGCTGGGCTTATGATCAAGAGGTCGTGGGTTCTAAGTCCCGTTACACCTTCACCGTGCTATGACCCCTGGGCAAGGTGGTTACCACAGGTGTGCCTCCGTCCACCCATCGGTATAAATGGGGAGCAGTAAAAATATTGGGAAGGAAACCTGTGATGGACTGGGGTCTCATCCAGGGGGAGTTGAACTCCTAGTCGTTTTACACTACAGAAACCAATGAGCCACTGGGCTTGGGTGTAAAAGCCCAACAGACTTACCCTTACCTTAGTAACACTAATGATGTATTATTCCCACACTACATACATTTTTAGTACACTGTAAACAGCATACTTGAAGTGCAGTAATCATATTCCTTGACAGAATACTTAAATGACATACAGTTAAATGTAACTGGGCTGAGCAAGTTGCATGGTTTCCCTGTGCTTGTGTGTGTTTCCTCTGGGTACTCTGGTTTCCAAAGACATGCATATTAGGCTAATTGGCTGATACAAATTGTCCCAGGTGTGGATGTGAGTGTGAATGATTGTGTGGGTTGGCCCTGCGATGGTCTGGTGAACTGTCCAGGGTGTATCCTGCCTTTGACCAGTGTCAGTTATAATAGGCTTCAGCTTCTTTGCAACCCTAATAAGATTAAATATTTCGGCCGATGAGTGAATAAGTGAGTGAGTGCCCTACATGAGCTCCCAGATGCCCATGAATGCCAGGCAAATCCAGAAAGGGCACATGTGGGTTCAGGTTTGATTCCAATCAAGCAGGAGTTACACTTGAAAGTTTACTGAAAATAAAGGTCAACTGATATAAACAGGTGGAAGTGCATGCTTGGCTGCATCCACACTGGCCCTTTGAGGTAAGATTGGACACCCTTGAAGTATGCGAACCCTCCCATTGAGAATATCTTATTTTGCTTTTGTTGGCTCTTAGTCATGGATAGCTGTGGTATTGTCAGGTTTCAAACTTGTGATCTTTTGATGGTAGGGCAAATGGGATTCTAGAAAGACATAGGTTACCATTAAGGCAGCAATCCTTGATGGGAAGTCCAAGATTTTTTTCATCAGGACAATGTAAACCCTGATTTTGCATAAGCTAGAACAGTGTGCCTTTGTAGACAGAGAGGGTGTGTTTTTAACTGGCCTGCTGCCAGTCCAGATCAGTCTCCTATTGAAAATGTGTGGCGCATCTTGAAGAGGAGAGTCAGACAATGGCAGCCACGGACTGTAGAGCAGCTGAAGTCTTCCATCCATTCTCTGTATCGCTTATCTGGGGAAACAGAAACAAATCCCAGCTGACTTCTTGCAAGAGGCAACTGATCATCCATAACATTAACAACATTATGACAACAAAGAGGTGAAATTAATAATATTGATTATCTCATTACAGTGTCACCAGACAAGGAGTGGGATGTATGAGTCAGACAATCAGTTCTCAAAGTTGATGTGTAGGAAGCAAAAAAAAAAAAAAAAAGAGCAAGCATAAAGATTGGAGTGACTTTGAAAAGGACCACATCGTAAAAAGTTAACAGCTGGGTCTACTCAGCTCCAAAATAGCAGGTCTTGAGGGGTGCTATGCAGTGGTAAGTACATTGCAAAGGTGGTCCAAGGCAGGTTAACCAGTGAATTGGCAAGAGTGTCATGGGGAGTGAAAGCTAGTATGTCTAACCTGATAGGTCGTGTCAATGTTATGGCTGGTCTGTGTTTATGTTCTGTGGAGTTGCTTTGCGACAGTGTCTATTGTCAACGATGTATTTATGTATGATCCCATATTATAGCTGTGAAAATTCTGTCTGTTATTAACTGTTCAAGAAATAAAGTTGCTGTTTGATGGGGAGCTGAGATCTGCTTTAGCCTCCTCACAAAACCGAATAGTAAAATTTAGTGGGTCGGCAAATGACTGAATGAGTGAGAGTAAAACAAATCCATCTATTCTCTGAATGAGGAATTGTGAAACGTGAGTATGGTGCTGTGAGAGCTTTTATATCCTTTCTCTACTTCCAAAGCTTTCAATGCAGTGAAACTCACTGAGTTCTTTTTTTAGCAGGATCTAATGGAAAGACTCTCACAATGGATACCACAGGTGAACCTAAATGAAACTGCGTCACAGTAGGAAAACTGTGAAGCTGTGGCGTTATAAAGTAAATGATGGGTGTGAAAGAGTGCTGTCTCAGCATGATCACTGCTCACAGGGATCTTCACGGGTACAATCTTTTACGTTTGCACAGACTGGCATCTCTCTATAGGGAAGGGAAGAGAAATCCTGTCCTCCCTCATTTCTCAGTTGTTCTGTACATGAGCGGTAAGGCTGTGGCTTTAAATGTGTGTGAGTGATCAATCAAGAATGAAATTATTCTGTGTGTGTTTCATTCTGCCTAGCCTTCTCCATCAAACTCCAAAATCCACATACAAAGAAGAAAAGTATACAATTTCCCAACGAATGTCATATTTTACTGGGTTGTAAAGGCCATTCATCCAATTTTTTATTTTTTTTTTCCACAATACTATTTGTGGATTAATTGCAAATGTGTTTACAGTAAGATTGCTATCCATGTCAGGGGAACTCATCCTTATTTAGTGCCTAGCACTGCAGTTTCTGTTCCGGTGCTGGGACGAAAGACACTCTAACGCACCCTGGGTTTGAACGCAAAATGAAAACCATTTAGTTATCGTCACACATATACACTACCAGACCCTTTAGAAATAACAGCAATAAATAAAATGTCAGCAGGATGCAACATGGGGGACTAATGTGTTTTGGTGGGAAAGAAAGAGATGCATGCAGATGGAATCAGTGTAGCTCTGGGGCCCTGAGGTGAGAAAAATTACCTTTAAAGCTACAGTCAGTGGGATTTTTAAAGCTAAACCAAGGATAGCATGATCAATTTACATGTAACAATAACTCAGAGCTCACTGGGTAAAAATAAACCTCGATAGGGATTAATAATGCTGTTCTGAGAATTGATCCTACTGAGCAAATTAAAACGGTTGAATGTGGAATAAGAAAAAACTGGAAAACTTTCTAGCTATTGCAAATCAAGCAGTACAAAAATAAAGTATTATTACAGTGGGTATAAGACAGAATCCCACCCTCCCACCACACATATTCACATTTTCTTGCTTTGCAGCCTGAAATGAAGGCGCAAACACACAAAAAAATATTCTTCCAGTTGTATTTACTCAATAAAACTTATAACAGCAAAGTGAAAGATATAATAGCAACAGTTCAGAAAATAAAAATAGAATCACTGAGATGATGAAAGGATCAACGCCAGGTGTCAATATTTTGTGGAGCCACCCTTTGCTTTGATTACAGCCACAACTATGGGATACTTCTCTGTCTCCGTCTTCCCTTCCCTGAATATTTTTAAAGTAAACAAAAATATACAGGTTAGAATGAGTTTTATCAAAATACTTGAACATGACATGGTAAGTAATGCACACTATGAGACTCAACATACCTACATAACTCAAAGACCAAGCTACTGCTACATACATAAACTCTTATCATAGTTATCAGTATATCACTGCAGCAAAGTGTCTGGTTTGGGCATTATTAATGTGTATTCCTTGGATCGGTACTTGCCTACCTTCAAATAGACCACAGTAGATTGTGATGCTTTTGCAACTTTAGCATAGAAATTATGATATTAATTACAATGTCTGTCTGTGTGCATGATTCCAGTAACCAGGTAGGTTGATAATTTGTTAATCCCTATACTGTACTAGTCTTGATCTCATGTAATTGAACGCTTTCTAAAATATATCTGTGGCAAATTTTCCACAGACTTGGTGAAGTCAAACACACACACACACACACACACACACACACACACACACACACACACACACACTGTACATTTACTTTAATGGAAAATACACTCAAAAAACCACTTGGCAAACGGCACATGCATGCAAGGCATGGTGGCACAGGAGATGGAAGCGCCTCTATTAGTGAAGGAGTTTTGTGCTGCAGAAGTGCAGAAGACAGGTGGAAGTTTCTCCAACAAGATGAAGCTAACAAAACTTTTATACCCATGAGCAATGACAACAATTTTTTTATGTTGCCCTTGACTGGGATATCTAAATGGGGGACCGGGCTTGTAAAGGCTATGTAAGAACTGTTTATGACAGCCAGCTGGAGAAGAGTGACTCTGAGTAAAAAGTTATAAGTGCAATGTCCTCTGGGAAGACTACATTTTAAATATATCACCCGAGGGTGGTAACACCATCAGTGACTGCAGTCTTAGCAGAGCATTAAGGAATATTAATTTACACTCTATTTATTGAGTTTTATGGCACATTCATAAACATTTCATGAATCTTTTAGAATGTGTGCTGGATAATTTATGAAAGGCTTGTATCAAAACTCAGAGGGTGGCATCAGGAGTTTTTATGCTGTATGTTTATGTTGACATGAAAGAAAAGTTAGATCAAATCACTAGTTATCTCTATTTATTTACCAGCACTAAACGGATTTACTGCTTAGGATCGTTACTACATTTTTCCATCGCTATCCTTTTGGTCTATGTCCTTCCATCAATGCACATTTTATTAGTATTATAGTCTGAAGGCATTAAAGTAATTCATTTGACTGTCATACTGGATCATAAATAAGAATATTTGTTGTATTTGAATTGACCCTCATCATAGTTTGATTGCAAATGGATCACAAGCACTTCATTTTAATAGCATTCGATTTGCAGTGCTCAATTGTACAACCATTTTAATCACATATACGACCAAAAACCTGTCAAACGTGACTAAACATTTTCATTGGTCGCACTGGTGTGCCTGACGTTTAGCAGCCCTGTGTTTGTCCATGTATGTGTGTCACATTATTTTTCCCCATCCACATTCTGCAAAGTCCTGTCCCTACTTTGCCCCTGATTAACCCTGCCACTGATTGATCCCTGAACATGGATGGGGGAAAACGGCCTGTGTGTATGTGTGAAACCATACATTGTACTCTGTCTTGTGCGACATCTTAACCCTTATTAAACTTAACTCACAAACAGAAATTTAAAATAAGGGAAATAAATTATTTACTTTTCCTTCATGAAAAAACAAACATACAGAATGGGGCGGCACGTTGGCATATTGGTTAGCATGTCCACCTCACAGCAAGAAGGTCCTGGATTCGATTCTCGGGCTCAGGCGTTTCTGTGTGGAGTTTGCATGTTCTTGCCATGTTTGTGTGGGTTTTCTTGGGGTACTCCAGTTTTCTCCTGCAGTCCAAAGACATGCACATTAGGCTAAATGGCTGATCTACATTGCCCCTAGATGTGAATGTGAGTGTGAATGGTTTTGTGTGTGGGGTGTGTGTGTGTGTGTGTTTTGGGCCTGCAATGGTCTGGTGAGCTGTTCAGGGTGTGCTCCACCTTCGCTGAGTGTTGGTTAAGATAGGCTCAAGCTTCCCCACTACCCAAATAGGATTAAATGGCTTGGAAAATGAGTGGCAGCGAATGAGTCGAAATAAAGACTCTGGTGCTTGTTACACCTATCCCTGACCCTGCATGGCCCAGCTCAGACCAACACCATCACTCGAGGTGCAACATGCCAATCACATCCTATTAATATTCTCATATTATCAAGCAGTTCTTAAGTGACAATCTTAAGGCTAAACCTCAGGGGAATTCAAATTGACTTCCCATGAGTCTGACTTTGATGTAATAACGGGTCTAATTCTACCCTGCTGAGCTCATTTTAAAACGTTGAGGCTGTCATTCACACAACAGCTTTTAAAGGTGAAGTTCAGCCAGTTTGATTCAGCCTTTGTTTGTTTAGATTTCATATCATGCTTTCCCAGTCGAGCATACAGTCTGTTCGAGCACAATGAAAGCTGTATACAATACAAGTCACCAGCTGCAAATCTGGAATGGGACACAGTGTATTCTTTACCTCCCACCAGTGTGACTGAAACAGTAATCAACAGCAGCTCAGCAGCACGTCTAGGTGACTTTAATCTGTTTATACTGATTACTTTTATAGTCTGTTTTGTACAGTCAACTTCTCAAGTATCTTTATAACAACAGCTCAGCAAGCTCCACTAAGACATGGCTTGCCAAAGTTGTAGTGAAGGAATTTAAGTGGCCTGCACAGAGACCTGACCTCAATTTGTGGCCAAATCTCTCTAGCAAGTGTAGCATTAATGTTTTGCAGCAGGGAAAAATGAACAGGCATTTATTCAAGTCTTTGAGATTCTCTGGCAAGGGCCAAACTGTAATGACTAGATGACTGAATCAATGCATCTCAGCCTTGTGGATTGTTCCCAGTATCAGGCGCAGATTTTAGGGGGAAGCCACATGCAGCGCAGGCTTCCACTAATTTCAGCAGACCAGTGAGACCTAGCTCCCTCGGTCTCGCGTTAGTTGTGGTGGGGTCCCACTGCAAAGGTAAGAAGTTGGCACCATTATTCACCCTTTAACATTGCCCAATCATCAAATTAACGCCATGCCGCCAGCAGCTTTGCCACTCTAACTAGGCTCACAGCCATGGGTTGCATGCTGTAGTGATCCATTAGATGCAGTATTTATTGTTATACATAGCACTCCGTTTCTTCCAGCTTGCCTGTACAATAGTGGATTTCTTTGCTAAAAGTCAAACAAAAGGAGGTAAGTTCAGTACAGCATAGAACCGGGTACTTTATAAAAATGCTGAAACTTGATGAGATGACAATCTACATGTCTAACAATAATTCTGAGATACGGCCCATATAGAGCCTAGAAGAACGTAATTAGACTCAGTATCAAAAGTATATAGGCCTAGGCTTAGATCTAAACTAGATAGCACTTCTATTGTAAGCCTTCTTATGCCTTCTTTTATATGTTTTAATATTGAAAAATGTCTCAATAAATGCTTTTTTACAGCAATGAACAGTCAGAATCTATGCCCTCAGTTGCCTGAAAAACTCATATTTGACATCTTAGATTTCAAAATTTTTCTGGGGTATGACCTCCAGATCTCCCACAAGGGCTGCACCTGCCTTTATCAAAATTGCTGAATGAGTATGCATTGGCTAGTGCCTACCTGTAAGCCAGAAGGAGGGCCATGGGTGCCCAAGGCTAGCCTTCGACTGTTCTAGTTTCAGAGAAAATCTACTGTAGTACAAGTTGCTGAAAAAGTTGATACTGGCTATGATAGAAAGGGTTCAGAGCACATAGTGGATACATGAGCATGACCAGTGGACCATGGAACAATGGAAAAAGGTGGCATGGTGTAATGAATCATGTTTCCTTTAACATCGTGTGGATGGCTGGATGCACTGCTAAGATGGGACCAACATTCATTATGGGAAGAAGGCGAGCTGGCACAGGCAGTGTGATGCTTTGTGCAATGTTCTGCTGAGTAACCTTGTTTTTTCTGTGGATTTTACTTCGACACATACCACCGACCTAAACATTGTAAGTGCACTCCTTCATGATGGCAGTATAAACTAAAGGCAGTGGCTTCTTTAAGCAAGATAATGGCCCATCCCACACTGCAAACATTTTGAATAGTTTAAGGAACATGACAAAATGTCCAAGCTGTTGTTCTGACCTCCAAATTTCCAAGATCTATAGCCAACTGTGTATTTGTGGGATGTGCTATACAAACAAGTCCAAACTACTGTGGTGCTACCTCTTAACTTACATGACCCGAGGATCTGCTGCTATGTCTCAGTGTTTGATACCCCAACATACAGTCAAAGGTTTTGCGGAGTCCATGCTCAGAGGGGACAGAGCTATAAAACATTATGCAGATAATTTTAATGCTTTAGCTTAAGGCTGTATTTATTTATTTTTAAATTGAAAACCACAATTTATTTTCCCACTACAACTATGTACATTATGGGGAAAATGGAAAACACTGAAAAAGAGTGCTACAAAAAGTGCAGGTGCTTGTCCCCCAATTTTTTTTTTACTATTATTCAAAGAAGTTCAGAATCAACTAGAGGCACAGTAGCTCTGTGATACAAGGTCCTTTAAATGGCAGGTCATTAAAATGATTTTTCAGGAAGATTCTTTTTTTAATAACAATAATATTCAACAACAACAAAAAATAAGATTGTACAGTAAATGAACAAATCAAGAGTACAATTTAAAATTAATTAAAAGAGATGTCCTGTGCATAGCACATGGTTTGTGTGGGCTTCATGGAGTGGTGGCCTGGTGAAAAAGAGCATATTTATTTTGTGAATTTTGGGCCCGTTTCCATAGCTTTGTAACCTTATGAGAGAAATATGATTTTTTTTTTTTTTTTTATCTCAGTAAAGCAGGGGTTAGGACAGGCTACTAGAACAAACAACTGACAAAAAAAGAAAAGAAAAAAAACAAAATAAAATAAATAAATAAATAAATAACACCCATATTCATATCTGTATTTCTGTCTGTTTTGAACACATTCATTCTGTTTAGAAGCACCTGTTCTTTCCAAATGATATACTTCATTTGGTTGTATTACCAATATTCAGTGAGCTTATTAAATACAGACCACATAAGAAATATTTATTTTATAAACATGAACAGTGTGTGGGAAAAAAAATAAATAAAAAGGGGGGGGGGGGGGGGGCACAAAAAAATTATTCACTGAACAA
>JAQMYF010000016.1:2123585-2134432 GCA_030014195.1 Neosilurus mollespiculum
TTTGATAACCCAGTTAGCTGCACTGGGGGGACAGCAGTGAGAACCCGTTGATAGTGGGGCTTGAACCCCCGACCTTGCCAGCACCTTACCACCAGGCCACCACTGCCCTGTTGTTGTTATTATTATTATTATTATTATTATTATTATTATTATTATTATTGTTATTTATATTATTATTATTGTTATTGTTATTGTTATTGTTATTGTTATTGTTATTGTTATTATTATTATTATTATTATTATTATTATTATTACCTTTTTTTAATTTTTATTATACCTGTTTTCTCAGTTTCTGTTAGTGTTTTTTCTACCAGGAACCTAGCAGATTGCTTAGGATTTATTATCCAATAGACAGGACCTTTTAAAGAATGTGGGCTAATCCAAGGAGTGCAATCTTCTGCATCTGAAATGTCTTCGCCTTTTCTGGCATTTCACCAAGGTATTTTTGGAGGTATAGTTGGGCAGTGCATGGTGCTCTGCTATGACTGACATCACACAAGCCTTCAATATTATTATTATTATTATTATTATTATTATTATTATTCATTCATTTTCTAAGCTTTTTATTTCTACTTTGGGTCAGCAAACGCTAGGTGAGGGTGGGGTACACCCTGGAGAAATCATCAGGCCAATGAAAGGCTAACAGTCACATGACCATTCACATTCACACTCACAGCTAGGGGCAATTTGGAACAGCCAATTATTCTACCATGTATGTTTGTTGGACTGTGAGAGAAAACCGGAGTATCCAGAGGAAACCCACACAAGCACGGGGAGAACATGCAAACCCCACACAGAAACGGCCAAGCCCGGGAATCGAACCCAGGACCTTAATGCAGTGAGGCGAACGTGCCAACCACTGTGCCACCGTGCCGCCTACTATTATTATTATTATTATTATTATTATTATTATTATTATTATTATTATTATTATTATTATTATTATTATTATTATTATTGTTGCTATTATTGTTAATAATAACAACAACAATAATAATAATAATAATAATAATAATAGCAAAAATAATAATAATAATAATAATAATAACAACAACAATAATATTAATACATATATACCTTATTACAGATAAGAATAGAGGAATAAAATTTGATCAAGGTATTTGGATGAGCACAGTGAGTCTATCAGTCCAGGCAATCAGTGCCCTCTGCTCTGAGGACGCAAAAGCACACACCATGCTGTTCCAACCAGCCGGAAGAGCATGAGCAGTGGTCGGTCTATTGTCAATAACCAGATGACCTACTGTTAGCTTTTCAGCCAAGCACAAAAGGGACCAATACTAGATTACATGCTAGCACTATAAAGAGAGACAGTGAGCAAGAAAAAAGAGGGAGAAAAGGGAGAGAGGCTGAAAAATGGAGAAAACACCAGGCAACAACTCAGCAATCCCATTATTTTGGTTTTATACTTGTGCAGTAAAAATTTTGGACCCCATGTGAAAATGTGTGAAGCTGTGTAGTAAAAGCCACTTGCATTTAGAAACACAGCAGCCAAGATTCAATATTCAGTCTGGCCCAAATAAGTTACCTAAACCATTGTAATATCCAGAATTAGCTAGGGGCTGAAGACTCAGTAAGTGAAGTTTTGTTCTCTCCATGCCTATGTGCCCCCTTCTTGATGCCTCTTAATACTTTAGTTTTCTCCTACAGTCCATGCACATTAGGTCAACTGGCCACTCTAAATTGAAGCTATGCAGTAGTTAAATTAAATTAAATCCTTGCAGTAGACTGGGAACCAGTTTAGGGTGCAGCCTGCCTCCCACCAACCAACAGTTAAGTCAGCTGAGATTTGGCTTCATCTTTCCCCACAACCCTAAGGAACAAGTGATTTTGATAAAGAATGGATTAATTGAAGGACCTTAGCTAGTAAAGAGGGAAAACATAACACCCATATATAAATGCACACAATACTATTTTTCCCTGTTGCTCATTCTTATTTCAAAGTGGATGCATGTGATGTTATGACCCATATTATAAAAGCGGTGATACCAAGAATGCGTTTGCCTTTCTTTTGATTGTTTCCTTTCTTATTCTCTCCACACAATGAAAGATGTTTTTACAAAATTCACCCACATCACATAAATGAAAACAGGTAAGAGATTTCACCCACAGTGTTAGCATGAACATCAGCCTTAAACACTACTGCTGCAAATAGGCCATCTCTTTTGCCATTCAATAGCCTGCTTTAAATTCAGACAGGAAGGTCAAATGGATCCTCTTCTAATAATAAACAGTATAGAAGAGCATTTGAATGTTCAAACCTATCCGACCAAGCAATGACTGTGACTGAGGTAAGAAGATACAGTATTGCCTTTAACAATTAGGGTTTGATCCCAAGTTAAGATTGATCACACTTATGAATTCTCATTCAAGTGAACTAAAGAAAAGTTGCATAATGGAAGTAAACTATGATCAGATTTAGTTAATTTCAGCTTCTAATTACTGGGATGCCATTTAACATATGCTAAAATGAATGTAAAATTCAATTAGAACATCAGTTTAAAATCATAGAATTAGATAAAAGAAATAGAGAAAGAAAATCAGCAGGTGGTAATCTTCTTCTGAGTGTGTCTAAAGCAGTGTGTATCAGGCCATATGAAGCAGCTGATATAGCACTAATACAATTAGCCTCCGGTGTACAGGGGAGTACAACACCATGCGAGTGCATGACACTGTGGCAAGCTGTGGATGACACACACTGATGCCAAATCCAGCAATTGGAGACTTGTTGGACATGTGTGTTCCCATCTGTCTCAATACTTCCATCAAGAACAAATTAACCCACAATGCCAAGTCAAGTTGGTCAACCTCCTATAATGGCCACCCAGGCCATTGGCCCATAGCCGTGAGAAGTCCATTTTGCTAACAGTATTTTATTCAGCAATTTATAAACCTAGCCTTTGGACTATTCAGAGCCTCTCATGAATTAGTCAAGTCAATTTCCCTCAACTAAAAACAAGAGTATACTTATAGTAAATACCACTTTTTTTTGTTTTTGTTTTTTTTTTCATTTTCCAAAGCATTTTTCTAAAATTGTTTATGTGCCTACATGCACAGTCATTCAAGATCTTTAAAACATGGTACAAAAAACATATCGTCAATTATCATCAATATTTTGTCACCATTTGTTTAAAATTTCAGTGTCATAACTAATTTTTTCTTCTTGTCATTAAGACAAGGGGTATTTAAATTTTAAGGTTAAGGAATGATTTGTTAAAATTCAAATATATAAGCTTGCAATAATGTGTAATATATAAAAATAAAGAAATATAGGGGATAGCTGTTAGTAATAATGCTGTGCCTGTATTGATTTAAATTGCAAAATGCAGTTCTTCTGAGCATGTGTAAAAATTTACCAGTGCAAACAATTGGCTAAGGAAGTGTATAGTAGAGAATAAATAAGGAATGAAAATAAGTGATTCTGAAACCTTTCTATCATAGCTAGCATTAAACAATGCTCTCCCGTGGGATCAGAACAAGCGTTTGCTCCCCATGCACATCAGTGAGCCTTGGGCACCCATGACACTCTTGGCAGTTAACGGCCTGTCCTTACTTGAAACACCGTTGGTAGGTATGGTGGGGAAAATTATTATTTGACCCCTTGCTGATGTTGCAAGTTTGCTCACTTACAAAGAAAGGATTTGTCTATAATTTCTACGGTAGGGTTATTTTAAGAGAGAGAGAGAGAGAGAGAGAGAGAGAGAGAGAGAGAGATAGGTCGGTTATATATATTTTATAATATTTAAAAAATCCATTAAATTGAGTGAAATAAATATTTGATCCCATTCCAACCAGCAAGAATTCTGGCTTGTACAGACTGCTACACAGATTAGTCCTACAATTATAAAAAGGTATTCATAATCTTAATACATTATGTGTACAAAAAAAACCTGTTCACAGAATCAGTCTCTTCAATTCCAACCACTCCACCACAATGTGCTAGTCGTAGGACATCAGGAACAAAATTGTAGACCTGCACAAGGCCGTTAGCAAAAAGCTTGGTTAGAAGGAGTTAATGGTTTGTGCGATGATTCAAAAATGTAACAAATACAAAACCATCAATTCCATCAAATGTAGGTCAAACCATCAATTCCTCTATGTGCAGCCCCATCCAAGATTTCCCCTTGTGGGTAAGCATGAATATGAGAAAGATTAAGTATCAGCTCAGAACTACACAGGAGGAGCTTGTTAATGATCTTAAGTTGGGATCACAGTCATCAAGAAAACAAATGATAACACACTATGCTATAATAAATTGAGATCCTGCGGCACCTGCAAGGTCCCCCTGCTCAACACGGCCCATGAACAGCCCCGTCTGAAGTTTGCATTTGAAGTCTCCCAGTAAACACTTAAATGATTCAGAGAAGACTTGGGAGAGTGTAATGTGGTCAGATGAGACCAAATTCAAGCTCTTTGGCATCAAATTGACTCACTATGTTTTGGAGGAAGAGAAATGCTGACTAAAGCCAAAAGAACACCATTGCCAGCATCAAGCACGGAAACATTATGCTCTGAGGCTCCTTCTCTGCTAAGAGTACAGGACAATTTCAATGCATTGAGGGGACAATAGAAAGAAGCCATGTACCGTAAAATCTTGGACGCAAACCTCATCCCCTCAGCCAGAACACTGAAAATAGGTCATAGATGGGTCTTTCAGCATGACAATTTGCTGAAACATACGGCCAAGGACTATATACATAAAGTCTATATGATGACCAAAGAATTAAGCCACTTTTTTTTTACACCAGTCGTGTCTGTCATGTTTCTTTTTTTACACAAGTCGTGGCAGCACAGTGGCGCAGTGGTTAGGACATTCGCCTCACAGCAAGATGGTCCTGGATTCGATTCCCATGCTCAGGCATTTCTGTGTGGAGTTTGCATGTTCTCCCCATTTCCACTGGGTACTCCGGTTTCCTCCCACAGTCCAAAAACATGCACAGTAGGCTGATTGGTGGTTCGAAATTGCCCTAAGTGTGAGTCTGAGTGGTATTATGTATGTTGCAATGGCCTGGTGAGCTGTTCAGGGTGTACCCCGCCTTCGCCCAGAGTCAGCTGAGATGGGTGCCAGCCTCCCCGCGACCCTAATTATGATTAAGTGGCTTAGAAAATGAATGAATGAATGAAAGGTATCCGGTATCAAACTCTTTGTGTTTGTTTGGACAACAAACACAACTCTAAATGTCCTACTGATCACTTAAACTAGATGACCTGACAAACAATTCTATGGAGCCAGATTCTTGATTTTCAAACCTATATTTTTAAGAATTGCCATTACCAGCTATATAGCTGGACCCAAATATGTCACAGATCTACCTCCAGTTTGTATCTCAATTAAGCTTATTTTAATTTATTATTAAAAATATTATGTCTGACCTACTGGAGCATGAGTAAGTGTGCATTTTGGTTTTTTACATTTTACTGTATTGTCATGTATCAAGTGGTGTGCTGTTTGGGACACAGCCCAAGTGTACTGTGCTGTGCTAAGCACACAAGCACACATCTAATCTGTATTTAGTTTCTTTGATGCAAGTTAAAAAGATAAACTCAATGAAGAAAAGGCTCATTTTAATATTTTTTATATAACCATGTAGAGAGAGAGAGAGAGAGAGAGAGAGAGAGAGAGAGATGTCAGTTATATATATCTTGGCTAAATATATATTTATTCACAATGGATCAGCTGACAACACTGAGCCCAATCAATGTCACAGCCAAGTCCACCTAGTATTTTTTTCCAATGTATTGACTGTAGGGGGGGGACACACCTGAGCTCACTGAGAAGTAAAAAGAAAGATAAAAAAAAAACAGACTTCTTGTTAAGGAGGCTAACATGGCAGCCCCCACTGTCATTCTTGCTAAGGAGACTAACAAGGCAGCTTCGGCTTTTATTCTCGCTGTGGAGGCTTGAATCTTGCATCAAAAGGCCAGACAAAAATTCATGCTTGTCACTGTTGCCAATTCTGTGACTGGGAAGGGTATTTCTATGTGAAGTTTGCATGTTCTGACCAAGGTTGTGTGAGTTTCCTGTAGGTGCTCTGGTTTTGTCCCAAAGTCCAAAGGCATAAACATTAGGCTAATTGGCTGTTCCATATTGCCCCTTGGTGTGAACAGTCTGGTGAGCTGTTTGGATATACCCTGTCTAAAACCGTATAGGCTGGGATGGCCTCCAGACTTCCTGAGACCATAATAGCATTCATTCATTCATTTTCTGAACTGCTTAGTCCTAATTATGGTCGCAGGGAGCATGGCGCCCATCTCAGCTGACTCTGGTCGAGGGCAGAGGACACCCTGGACAGCTCACCAGGCCATCGCAGGGCAGAAACACACTGTATGCAGCCTACTCTACAAAAGTCAGCAATGGTTCTTTTACATGCCTCTCACCACAGACAGTGAGAGACATAGCTGGCCTTTGATAACCCAGTTAGCTGCACTGGGGGACTGTTGTGGAACAGTAACAATTGAACCCCCAACCTTGGGATGAGTAATCCAGCACCCTACCACCAGGCCACAACTGCCCTATTGAATAAGATAGGTAAATAAAATAGAAAAACAACATGTCAGTAAAACAGGAGAGAATGACTAACATACAGAAAAAAAACACTAAGGGACTGCAGCCTCTTTTGGTTTGCTGAAGCAACATGATGCATCTTTGTCATTTCTTTTTTTTTTTTTTTTGTGTTCTGCTCACTGGGCCTTCACAGATTGTTGTCTATGGTTTACAAAATGAATCTGGAAACAGGAACACAGGAAGATGGCTAGAAAATAGAGAGAAATGCATTAAAAAGGAACAAAACAGTACATTAGGCTTACCATCTGATAATTCATTGACAAGAAGTCATTCCTTCATCATACAATTATTCTCTCTTTTTTCTCTTTCTCGGTCTTTGAAATAAAAAAATAAATATTATGAGCCATGTCAAAATGCAATTTTGCACCAAATTGGAAGTTGGGTTTTTCTTTGGCACAGCCACTGGTTCACTGGAAGTAGATAATTAAATAGGAGAAAAAGGGATACATAGAAAAAAGGGAGCAAGAAGTAATGAGATGGATGTGAGCTAGTCAGTGGTTATTCGTAGCTCTGGCTTTGCGAGTATATCACAAAGTCATCACCTATTCATCCCCCTCATGATACCAGAGTTGATGGATTGCTATCACTGCCTAGCAGTGTTGTGCCAGTTCACACTTAAAACAAACTAGTTCAAAGTTCAGTTCATACAGCTTAAAATGAATTAGTTCACATAATTTGATCCATTATTGTTAATGCATAAGCTACTATTCTATTACAATTGAACCTTCTTTTACCCAAGCATCGCCATCCCCAAATCACTGAACTGTGATAAACCTATAAACGCATTGTTCACAGCTGACCAGCATCTGTTGATTGTACACAAAGTACCTACCTCAGAAAGTGTAGCCTTGAAGTCAGTATTAATTAATTCATTAATTAATTAGTCAGTATTAATATTCCTATTGAATTTATTGTTCAGCATTTCATGTACTTGCTCTCTCGAAAGCACATGTCTAAATGGCTGCAAACCAGTCACCAGTTTGATGAACAATGGTTTTTCAACCTTACTCAAGGGCTGCAGATCACCAGGATATTGTCCAGTAAAAACTTGTCCACTTGTTGTTGGGACTTGAAGTCAAAAGTTCCTTTAAAAATGCGGTGAGCTTCACCTGGGTGGAATAACTTTGTTGCCTCACAGTCTTCTCCTTATTGTGCTAGATATGTTGCATGTAATCCTCATGAATGCTCTGATGCTTCAACTCGAGGTCTCATTTCAAATTTGATGCAGATGTCCAGACTTGTTTTTTCAAACCCTTATTCTGAAGGGTGAAGTGACTAGGGGTTCAGCTCCTCCTGGATGGGACGCTAGACCGCCACAGGCTTCCAAGTATTTTTACTGGTACACATTATTATTGCTGAGTGTACAGAGGCACACTTGTGGACCTTGCCCAGGGGTAATATGTTTTTAATGTATTTTATGCCTATGTATTCAATTTTTCACACATTCTCCCACCATATTTCTTCTATCCCAGAGTGTCCTATGCACTATTGGCTCAGCCATATGGCATTTTTAAAGACATTTATTATTGATGGGCCAGTGGTTATTTATTAAATATATTTTAGCAATTAAATTGCATCAATTGTGTTTATTAATTCATTTATTTGCCAAACTGGCTAATTCTACTAGGGTTGCGGGGAAGCATTAAAAGTCATGTCTTTCGACTGTGGGAGGAAACCCTTGCAAGCGTGAGGGGAACATGCAATCCACAGAGAAAGCTCTTGCTGGGTGTAGAGCTTGAACACAGGACCTTCTTGCAGTGCTGCAGAAGCGCTTACCATTACACCACCGTGCCACCCATAGTTTTGAATTCAGTAAAGCACGATAGTGACAGCCTATATGTAGGTGGTGGTATGAAGCCAAACTAGTTGATACTTTTATTCATAAGAATAAAACTATACAGAAGTGGTAGTGGGCAATTATTTGGAGATAGTCATAATTGAGAGCCTAGGGAAATTGTACTAAAGTAATATTACATTTACATACACCGGAACTTTCCAGTAGGTCTAACGCTGTGATCTAATTAGATACTTTAATAGTTCAACTTCACCTTCACGTTAGGCAGAGCATGTCTGTGTCTCCATAACATGTGAAAGGTCAGTGAACAAGTATGTTCGCTCCACCAGTCATACTTTAGTACAATTTCTGTAAGCTCTCTTGCAAAGTTCCTGTCTATGTAAATGAAATGGCTATCATAATATTACTTTACTTTATGCAATTTCCATAAGCTGTCAAATGTCTAGCAATAATAACATGAACAATATATAGCTCATGTGAAAGTTAATGACTGTGGACAGACAAACATACACACAATTTCCTGCGGAACGCGGCACATCACAGTACCTTTCATGTAGTTCATGCAAAAGGTAATAAGAAGACATTTTGGCTAGATGTATTGAACAACAGGAGAAAACTGTGTATATTTATTGCTGCAGTAATCCTGGTACTCTCTGAATTGATGAAAAGTAATGCAATGCATTAAATGTGACCATTCTAAACCATTCTAGCTTAATTTTGCAAGTATGTTAATAAGATAATGACACGTGCAAATATATAAACATATATGAAGACACAAAGCCAGCTTTGATGATACGATGTTCAACTGTAAAAAAAAAATTCTGAAATGTTGTCCTTTCGGATATATGAGGTTTCTGGCCAGCGATGATATATGAAACTAAAGGGATTATTTGCTAGCATGCCTAAAAACTCAAGAGCTCAAAAAACACAAAAGCCGACACCTTATCTCACCACCGATCTGGAGCCTATTCTACTGCTGTTATTGGTCCATGCTGGTGGCTTCTGTCACATGGACTCTGGACAAGGAGAGCCTTAGGACTGTCCCTCAAAATGGATCTTTGTGCCCAAGTCATTTCAGGACTGAGTGATGTGATGGGCTCACACTACACCTGCTACCAAACACCCTGGCACTCACTGTTCCTCAGAACTAAATTTAACAAAAATATTGGTAGTCTTATCTCATCTCCCAGATACAAAAAAAAAAAAAAAAATCCTTTTTATTTGTGCCAATAAAACAAAACCCTACAGCAGTAAAAGAGATAAACTTTCTCCTATTTTAATTGGGAAAATTAATTCGCATAAAACAGAAAAGTTCAGTAAAAACTGATTTGTCTCAACCATAACTTTACAACTTTACTAGCACAATGGTGTCCTGAATCAATAACTTCTTAACAAAGAAACACTTTAAATTCTTTTTGCAAAATAAATCAAATTATATTTTTATCCTGGTGGCACGGTGGCGCAGTGGTTAGCACGTCCTGGGTTTGATTCTCGAGCTCAGGCGTTTCTCTGTGGAGTTTGTATGTTCTTTCTGTGCTTGCATGTGTTTCCTCCGGGTACTCCGGTTTCCTCCCACAGTCCAAAAACATGCACAGTAGGCTGATTGGCTGTTCCAAATCACCCCTAGGTGTGAGTGTGATTGTAAATGGTTGTGTGTGTGTGTGTTGGCCCTATGATGGCTTGGCGAGCTGTCCAGGGTGTACCCCGCTCTTGCCCAGAGTCGGCTGAGACGGGCACCAGCCTCTCCGCGACCATAATTAAAATTAAGCGACTTAGAAAATGGATAAATGAGTGGATTTTCTATTTAATGACTACCTCTAAATCTGAAAAAACTTCACTGTTTTGTGGTGCCTGATGGTGCATACACACAGAAGTGAAGAACGTACTGTGTTTGAAGTTTTCACAGTCTTCAAGATCGTGGCCAGGAAAGTCAACAAAAGAAATCAAACATGGAGCAGCTACAACTTAGGCTGGGTGTGGCTAGACTTACAATGACTTTTTAACAGTGTTAGATTATTTACTTAAAAGCACAGCAAGTGTGCTTTTTAATAGTAAGATAAGGGTAAGTTTAATGATAATGATAAAGGTCTGATTCGTAACAGTACTAAATCTCATCTTAGCACTGCTGCTTTAGAATGACCCAGAACTGAGAATTGAAAAGTGAGAGTTGATTTAGTAATGCTCTCTTTATTTTCAAATGTACATGAGGTGGTGACACATACATTAGCCCTGACCATAATTAATCTGTTGTGTAAACCACAGCCGTCTATTTCTACAAACATAAACCCATAATGAAGGTTAGCAGTCAAAATTGAGAGGCAGTTTCCTTGGCAACAATAAACCACTTGTACTTAGAGCCACACATTTCCTGGTAGAAAAGTAGATTGTTTGTGTGTGTGTGTGTGTGTGTGTGTGTGTGTGTGAGAGAGAGAGAGAGAGAGAGAGAGAGAGAGAGAGCATGCATCGCAA
>JAQMYF010000016.1:2166287-2176860 GCA_030014195.1 Neosilurus mollespiculum
TATATATATATATAAAGGGCTCCCCATGAAGGACAACAGAGTCTATCACATAAATGTACAGTACTTTCTTTTATGTGCATGTACTTTCTTATGACCATTGATGACAGGGCATTGTTTTTAAAAGGGCAAATTTAAATGTCATATGTACATTACATGTACAGTATGGACACCTGGCAATCACATGCATATATGCTTGTCTCATCTATTCATCCATCCATTCTTCCATCCATCTATTATCTATATCAGTAATCTGTCAGGGTAAAGCTGGAATCAATCCCACCGGACTTCAAGTGGGAGGCAGGGTACACCTGCACAACCACTCACACTCACATTCACAACTACGGGCAATAGTACAGCCAGTTGACCTAATTTGCATGTCTTTGGACCCAGAGGAAACCACCAGGGCACGGGCAGAACATGGAAACTCCACTCAGAGTGGTGCCAGTTAATCAAGTGTTTATTTGTCACATGTTAAATATTTGCAGGCAGTATTAAACCAAGGATATTTGAAAAGCTTCTGGATAACTTTGAGCCACACATTTATTAAGAGGTTGTTTTCTGACATTCATAATAAATTCATTTGTGATTCATTTTTATGGTAGATATGTAATAAAATTACACCTAATTGCATCTGGGTCTCTTACTACAATTACAATTATCAACCTCCTGGTTTCTATGGATGGAATAAATACTATAGTAAGTGGCTTTGTATTGCTCAGAGAACATCTTTTCTCTCAGATTGGACCCTTTTCCCAGATTAGCTCAGATGAAGGTGAGCCATGAACCTCACTTCAGAGCAAGGATTGCAACACATAGGGAATGTTTTAGCCTATCAAGGCTGAATATCTTATTGCAATATTGGGGGTTAGGGAGCCAGGGCCAACATAGCAGTACAAAGATTCTAGAGATTGTCTAAAATATTTATTATCTTCTCTTAGCTCGCTGACATTTATGAGGACTTCAAATGCTCAAATGCTTGCTTTGCTCTTGGGTACCCAGTTCTGCCTTATAGTTGTATTACAACGGTGCTTCCAGCTCTGCATTTTCCACCAAGCAAGTCTTTCTCTGATTAAAAGATAAATGAAACAAATGACACTTTGCTCTTGTTCTGAAACCTGTTTGCCATTTAGGATTTTTTTTATTGTCTTATATAAAAAATATTATACATAGAAAAGCATCAGATCCAGCAACATGTTCAAGATTAAGCTGACAAACTATCACACACAAGTTGGGTTGGAACGTATGTAAGGTGGAAAAAAGGAATATAACCTTGTTACAGTGCACGTTCATGGTCTGCTGTAATAGTACTCATGTATTTGGTGAACTGCTCAGCTGACTCTGGGTGAAATCGAGGTACATCTGAACAGCTTGTCAGTCCATCGCAGTGTCAACACATACAACCATTCACACTCACACCTAGAGGCAAATTGGAACAGCCAATTAAACTGATGTACATGCCCTTGGGCTGTGTAAGGAAACCAGAGTACTCTGGGGACTCTGACCTACACAAGCATGGTGAGAATACGACTTGAAGATGATTCCTTAATATTTTTATATTCTTTAGCTGCTGTATACAAGCAACGTTCAGCATGCTGAGAAGGATAGCAAGGCCTCCTGGTTCCTCCTGTCCTGTGCTCCCTGTCGAAGCAAACAAGGCGACTTTTAGCACTGAGCTTCCTGCTGAGGTAAACAAGGCCACCTCCATTTCAGAGCTCCTGCCAGAGGCTGTCAGGTTGGCCTAGACTACAGAGATTGCCAAAAAGGCAGACTACTCCTCAGAGTTCACACCTGAGCGCAGCAAGGTGGCAAACTCCTCAGATTACCTCAAGAGGCGGACAGGACAGCTTACAAATTCCAGTGTCTGCCTATGCCAGAGTTTACTCTAGAGTTTATGCCAGCATATATTTCACAGTGTGTGCCTGAGTGCTTGCCTAATCTCTACCTGAGTCTCTACCTGAATCTCTGCCAAAATGCATACCTGACTGTGTCTAAAGGTGTGTCAGAAGGCATGCCTGACTGTGTGTCTGAAGGTGCATCAGAATCTAAGCCTGAATATGTCAGTTAATCTAGGCTTGAATAGTCGCATTCGGGGCTTGATCACACCAACTTGGATCCACTTCAAGGATAGATGCCCAGGGGATTTTCCCTGACAGTTAACCATGGGCCAGATGAGGCCAACTGGTGCTAAGATGATAAAATGGAAGGGGTGCTAAGAGTATTTCAGTTTTTCAGCATAAAAAATTTAGCTGCACTTTTGTCTAAAGCTATTTCAATTTTAGCTGGACTTAGCTTCAGCTGTCATGTTAAAGCTTGTTCACATAATGCAAGAAAAAAAAAATAAGTAAGACCTTGGAGAGACCATGCCTGAGCCCGTGTTGGAATCTTGGAATCTGTGTTGAACTGTGAATCTGTATTGTAATTTGAACCTGTAACAGAATCTGTACATGAACCTGCATCTGTGCTAGAAGCTGTATCTGTGTTTGAAAGTACAGCCATAGAAAAAATTATAAGAGACTATTTTTAATAGAGAAAAAAATGTAAATGTTTACTTTGTTTGTAGCAGTAGGATTAGTATTAGTAGTAGTAGCAATAGTAGCTATTTTTTCTGTTTGATGTCAGCTCTCAAGTCAGCTCAGCATATTGGTTAAATATTACAGAACATGTACCATGTCTTTTTTTATTAATCTCATTTTTGTAGCTGAAGCTGGTAAAATAATTGATTTACTGTTGCGACTGTTTAAATGTATATTTAAATATTGGACTGTATAATAAATAAATAAAAAGGGTTGTATAATTAAAAGAATTGAGACAGGAACTTTTTTAACAGTACCACCACCACCTGCAAGGCCTTGGACATGAATAAGACTCTATAACACCTTTTGCTACTGCTCCCATTAGCACCAACTATTGGTTATCTCTGCATGATTATGGGTTATGAATTTGTGCTGACATTATGCAGAAAACTTACTGAATCCAATTAAAAAATAATAATTATTATAATAATGAATTAATTTAATACATTTTATTTAAAGTTGAAAGTGAGATCAGACAGTCATTCACCTGAGAATTTGAAAATCAGAAACTGCACTTGGGCAACACTACTTGTTCCACTAATTTAAGTCTAAATTTAAAAAAAAAAAACTGAAATAACTGAAATAATATGGATTTTTTTTGTGTAAACTAGTTCTGGTGTAAATGTGTGTGTGTGTGTGTGTGTGTGTGTGTGAGTGAGACCCATCACAGCAAAGTGGGCATTAGGTCGGAAATTATTAAATATTTTGTTGAATACAATCTTCTCCAAAGTTGCATGCTTAAGTTGCAAAGGCTGAAAATTCCTGTCAGGTTACTCCAAAAATAGACAATTATGTTAGAAAATTTGGTATTATTTTAAAGCTTAGGATATCAGCTACAATATGGTACCAATAACTCAAAATTAATAATTTCCGACTTAATACCCACTTTTCTGTGATGGGTCACATGTATATTCCGTCTTCGTATAATACAGTTGCAGGTTGTATGCAGTGGCAGACTGTGTTAAGTGATAAGCCATGTGGCTCTCTGAATAGACTAGATGCTAATCTGAGCCTTTAAATGATACATAGTGTGTAAAGAAAAAATTACCCCCCTCACAATATTTTCATTATGTTGCTTTGCAGCCTGAAATGAAGGACACATAAAATATTTTTCCAGCTGCATTTACTCAATGCTAAACCCCTAACAACCCCTAACAACCAAGTCAAACATTTAATAACAACGGTTTGGGGGCAAAAACCCAAAACCTGTGCCCAAAACGGAGCCATTTTGTGCTTTGATTACACCCGTGTGTCTGTTGGGATACTTTTCTACCAACCTTGCACATCTAAACTGCAGTCTAAACTGTATTTGTAACTGTACTGTGTACATGTAAACTGTATTTGCTCAGTCTTCATTACAGAACTGTTCAAGCTCAATCAATCTGGATGGTGACCAACGGTGAATTGCAATCATATTAATCTACACTTTTTTTAAATCGGCTTTATTTCCGTGCTCTGACTAGGCCTCACAAAGGACATTCACCTTTTTCTCCTTTAGCCACTGTGTGGTTAACTTCAGGTCATTGTCATGTTGGAAGGTGGTTCTTCTTTCCATTGATAACTTTCCGGCAGAGGGCAGCAGGTTTTCCTCAAGAATCTGGCAGTACCCCCCCCCATCCATTTTTCCTTTCTACAACACCCACACAACAGGATGCTACCTTTATGCTTTACTGTCATTTTTGCAGTTTGTGATACTAGTAGTACCAAAAGAATCCTAGTAGTACCAAACACTTTCCACTTCTTGATAAAGCCCTTTTTTTGTATCCATGAAGACCACAACTTCATCTCTGAGATCTTTTGACAGTTTCTTGCCACTCATAGTTGATTGTTTGCATTTAGTTACACTTACAAGCAGTGCAATGCTCTACAAATAACTGTTTCTATGTTAAACTATTCAAATCAATTCAAAAACTTTATTCAGCCCTCTAGGGACAATTAATTAAAAGGACATGGATGCACAGGGGAAATGCAAGCACAACAAAGAGTTCACAAAATACAGCTCACAAATCAGAATCAGAACTAATCAGAATGAATACAGTTGATCACAGGTGGAAGGCAATTAGCTTGGTGTGCAATGGAGAAGGTGATGAGTTACATGTGATTGAGTTTACAAATACTTTTTAGGAGGGGTGTTCCTTTACAC
The DNA here is from genome assembly GCA_030014195.1 of Neosilurus mollespiculum. Taxonomy (NCBI): domain Eukaryota; kingdom Metazoa; phylum Chordata; class Actinopteri; order Siluriformes; family Plotosidae; genus Neosilurus; species Neosilurus mollespiculum. Next base: position 2,171,004 of record JAQMYF010000016.1, read on the forward strand.
ATCTCAATGATTGTGGGTTTTATTTTTATTTTATGAACTTTTGCTTTTATATCTTTCTCTTGGCTGTTATAAGTTGCATCGGGTAAATACTGCTGATTTTTTATTTTTATTTATTTATTTATTTTATTTTTTTTGCAAGTCTATTTCAGGAAGCAAAGAAACAAAATGTGAATATTTTAAAGTGGGGTAAATTATTTTCTATGCCATCTATGTACTACTGTGCACACTTCCTGCTTTGTAAAGACTTCAAAGACTTCAAAGGTTTGTGAAATTTCATTCACTTTAAACACCTGATGAATTACTGTACAGCTGTGTATTATAAACACATGGTAAGGATGTAGAAAAGTAGTTTATTACTGTGTAGCACATTGTCCCCCCCTAAGTACTTTCTTCTTTGCAGGATGTGAATGTGATATCGAAAGTTCTTCATGCCCCACAGAGAGAACAGTTCAACTCAAAGCACTTTGCTCTCAAAGGTCAAATGTCACATCATTAAAAATGCCATCATGATGTTTTGATATCCAGTGGTTTCCAGAATACTTCAGTCTTAATTGAGATTTCTGTCCTCATTATCGACACTAGCTTGTCTTAATATCTGTACATGCACATCTTTTTCTGAGGACAGACAAGGACTAATGAGTGCGAACTGTGAGAAGGATCATTTTACTCTTAAGTTTTACTTTTACTTTTAAGTTTTACTGCTTCTTTTCTTTGATTAAAAAAAAAAAAGCCTTGGTTTGTTGAATGTATGTGTGATGTTGGATTTTTAAATTAGAAAATCTTGTAAGACCTCAATGACCTGTAGAGACTAACATCACTCACTGCATGTTCTAGTAACCAAAACACACACACACACACACACACACACACACACACACACACACACACTATGGATATGTTCACATCAAATGCCTTAAAACACCTTTTTGAACATCACTAAGATGTCCCTACATTTTACATCATTAGATCATTTCAAATAAGGGCATGTGTTTCAGTGGTATTTATTCATTCATTCATTTTCTAATCCGCTTAATCCTAATTAGGGTTGCAGGGAGGCTGGCGCCCATCTCAGCCAACAAGTGCGTGATACACCCTGGACAGCTCGCCAGGCCATCGCAGGGCCAACACTCACACAACCATTCACACTTGGTCACACACCTAGGGGCGATTTGGAACAGCCAATTAACCTACTGTGCATGTTTTTGAATTGTGGGAGGAAACCAGAGTACCTGGAGGAAACCCATGCAAGCATGACGAGAACAGGCAAACTCCACACAGAAACGCCTAAGCTGGGACTCAAGCCCAGGCCTTCTTGCTATGAGGCAGACGTGCTAACCACTATGCTGTGGTGATTATTATTATATTCTTTTTAATCAGGCATAGATTGACAGCAATATTTAGCAAGATGCAAAAACAATGTATACTTTCATATGTTAAAACCATGTGGTAAATTGTTACAAATTTTCTGCATAAGCCAGCTTAGCTCTACATGTTGGAGGTAGGAGAGGATGGAGCAATTTGGTTGGATGGTGGCAGGAAAGTGTACTACCTGGAGAAAATCCACACAGGAAGAATATGTAAACTCCACACAGAAACACCCTCACTGAGTCCAGGGATCAAACCCAGGGCTTTCCTGCTGTGAGGCAGACATACTAACCACTACACTACCATACCAACTGTGACTCGATATTCCCATCATCAATTCATGAGGTCAATAAAAAAATAAACCCAACTCTGGATGGAAATAAATGTTGTGATGTTGCTTATGTTTGTCGAAACATTGGCAAGGAGATTATGTGCTGTAACTAAGTCTAAATATGATCCAACAAAATAGTAATGTGCATTAGTATTTACAAATTTACTTTATTTACAAAAACTAGGCACAGGAAATAATGAAAATAATTTTACATGTTATGCAGTTAAAAAAAAAATCTGCGTTAAAGAGAACCCAAATGAAATGAGCCAACACTCTATTCCACAGCAGTACAGACTTGTGCATTCTGACCATGAACGAGTCTTTACAGTGTTCTGCATACATGCTCGTCATTGATAATTACATTTTTCACAACCAAGCAATGTACACACAGACTTTTTAGAGGTTATACATTAAGTGAACCCATGCTCACCAGGGAGAGAAATGAAAAAAGTTGAAAGCTGTCAGCTGCCCTAAGGCCAAGTACATGCCACTGATATATCATCAGAAGAAAAAAAATAAGCATTATCTGTTTTGGCAGAGCATCTCTGCATGATGACTGTAGGGTAGTTGCTTTTATTTATTTATTTATTTTTTTTTCTGCCCAACACTCAGCCAAGAGCTTAAAGGCTGAAAGAAACTTTACTCAGCCAGTTTCTGAATGAGAATAACAATTAAAATGGCAGTAGGTTCAGCCCAATGGTTGAGACAGACAGGCATGCATTTTGATGTAATTGGATTGGGTCACTTTTGATTTGTCTTTGTGCATTCCGCTGCTGAGCATCTACAATTCAGTCACTATAATTAGCATGCATCATAATACCAGTGTACATTGCCTTCCATGGATTCAGATTTAACAATGCACTTTAGAATGTGAATTATTTGTTCAGGGGAACCTCATGGGAAATACTGATGCTCCAAAATAGTGCATCTCTGAGATCCAGTCATTCACTGTTCAAGGAAAAGAATGAGTAGAATGATTCTAGACCGAATGAAAAGGATTTTATTGTTAATGTATTTAAATTAATAATGAATATTTAATAGGCACAGTTATTTGAAGCTCTGAGTATCTTTAGCATATTTTAATGAGTATTGCTTTCTTTGTTCCGGTATGTTTTTCAAAAATGTCATGTACATAAAATGGTATCACTAACAGCTACACTTCTCAAGCCTTCTAGTGGACGCAATCTTTCTATATTCTCTCTCTCTCTCTCTCTCTCTCTCTCTCTCTCTCTCTCTCTCTCTCTCTCTCTCTCTCTCTCTCTGGCAGAACAATCTGCCTTTTCATTTAGTTATACATGTTTTCTATCGGCCATCAGTTGTGTTGTCTGTAATTTTCACAGCTGGCAATTAACTGCTGTTAATTACAGAATAATCCACACAATTCTGAATGACTTAATGGGCTTAACATTTGTTCATTCGTCTTCAGTAATGATTTTACCCTGGTCAGGTTCGTAGACCTGGAGTCTGTGTAGGGAAGCAGAACTACACAATGCAGACAATGCATATGGACAAAAACAACTGAAGACAGCATTAGTTTTTTGTTTGTTTGTTTGTTTGAAAATACATGTAATGTTCATTCATTTACCAAAGTGATTAACCGTATTAGGGTCACAAGGAGGCTGGAGCCTATCTTAGCTGACTTTGGGCAAAGGCAGAGTACACCCTGAACAGCTCGCCTTTCAGTCACAGCCTAATGTGCATTCCTTCAGTCTGTGGGAGGAAACTGGAAACCCACACGAGCAAACGGAAAACACAAAATATGCACTGCCCGGCAAAACAAACAAAAAAACAAAAACAAACGAAACGTCGTACACTCTAATATTTTCATGGAGAGCATTTAGCCTTAATCACAGTATGTGATCTCCATGGCATTGTTGCTCCAGTTGGTCAAATCAAGGCTCAGCAACATTAAAATGGCGATAAAATGAAGTCAGCTGATGATCTGAACGTACTGAGTGAGCAGGTTATCATATCAATGGACTTTTTCTTCCCTGATGGCATGGGTATAAAATGGGGACTCAAATAATGAAGTAGTGGTTCAGCTAGCATGAGGAATCATTTTTAAATTTGTATTGGCACCCCAGAGTCCTGACCTTAACCCTATTGAAAGGTTTTGGGATGTGCTGAAGAAGACTTTATGGAGTGGTTTAATTTTTCCCTCATCGATTCAAGACATCGGTGAAAAACCTGACACTGGATGGAAATAAATCTGATATTCCTTAAGTTTGTTGTAACACTGGCATTGCGATAACATGCTGTAATCAAGGCTAAAGGCAGAACAACAACATATTTGTGTGTGCGACTTTTGTTTTGGCCAGGCAGTGTATATTAAAATACTAAAAGTTACAATAAAAAAGATGGTCAGTTTAAAACAACAATGAGCTCTTCAGCACTTTGAAATGATGCCATTGAGCAAATAGCATCAATCAAGTGCTTGATTTTAATACTGTTCAATTTAACAAACCCTTAACCTGAATAAATACACTCTTAGAGAAAAATTCAACTGATGCACAAGCTCTAAAATAAGCCATTCTGTATGGCAATACTGGGAAAACTCGGGATATACCCTGAACAGCTTGCCAGACCATCACAGGGCAGTTCACTGATTTTAAATTCTGTTTTTTGAACAAATTTTACTTTATAAAATTAATACTCTATGGTATGATGTGTATACTGTAAGTGACCCCATCTTTCCTTTGCATTTCCCTGTTTTGGTAAGAGCAATGGCATTTAGACTGACTCAGTGACATCCAATGCAAATGTCACAGTTCTCCATCAAGAAGTGTGTAATTGATTTGTGTTTGCAAACACTTTTGTGGCATCTTTTTGAAAGGGCAGGGCAGAAGAGGGTAGAGGTTGGCCTTTTGCTTGCTGACTGTTTCCAGTGATCTCCAAATACACACGCACACACACACACACACACACACACACACACACACACTCACACACACACACACACACATACACACACACACACACACACACACACACACACACACACGCACACACACGCACACACATACTTTAAGGTGGACAGAAGAGGCCTAATTTATCCAACTTGCTGGGGGGTCTTTTTTCAGTTACTGAGAACCAACTCTAGTGCTAATGATGAAATCTGACTGTGAATGGAGAAGAAAATCTACCACTCTGAATGGTATGCCGTTATATTACAAGGCACACACATTTACACACACACTTCCATACCAAGGGTACTGTATTTTAGCCAATCCACCTGATGGCATAGCTGATGGCCTGGCGAGCTGTCCCGGGTGTACCCCGCCCTCGCCCAGAGTCGGCTGAGATGGGTGCCAGCGTCCCCGCGACTCTAATTAGAATTAAGCGGTTCAGAAAATGAATAAATAAATGAATGATGGCATGGCTATGGAAGATGGAAAATAAATAAATAAATAAATAATCTAGACAGAATCATCACATGCACTAGGAGAATATCCAAAAGTCCTCCCTGACTGTAAACTGTGTTCTGGATCAAACTGGGAAATGTGGAGCAGGGCAATGGCAATACTACTCGCTACACTACCATGCCAACTCGGTAAATATGTGAATATGCAATTGTATTCTTACATGAATAAGGGTCACTGATTGGCAAACCAATGCCCGACCAAAAAAAAAAAAAAAAGAAGTCCCACACTCAAATTTTATTTATTTATTTATTTTGTCAGATCACTTTTAGCCATAATTATAGTGCATAATCATCATAACATTTATTTCCATTCAAAGTTGGGTTCATTTTTCATCAACATCTTGAATGGATGATGGAAAAATCGAACCACTCGTAAAGTCTTCGCCAGCACATCCCAAAGAATTTCAATAGGTTTAAAGTCAGGACTCTGTGGTGCCAGTTCAGGTGTGAAAATGATTCCTCATGCTCTCTGAACCACTCTTTCACCATTTGAGCCTCAATTTTATATCCGAGCCATCAGGGGAAAAGTCCATTGATGGGATAACCTGGTCATTCAGTACATTCAGATCATCATCATTGTCATCATTTCTCTTGCATATCCTCAGGGGTATCGAGGTTGAATGATATCAACGCCGCCAAAATGTACTCTCTGAAAGCAGTACAGTCTTGAACGAGTTGTTTAGCATCTGTAATGCTCATTCACAGCCAGGTCATCAGCACACTTTATTTAATTGCCACAC
>JAQMYF010000016.1:2177677-2192318 GCA_030014195.1 Neosilurus mollespiculum
GAAAATCGACATATATATATATATATATATATATATATATATATATATATATATAAATTATGATTATGAGTATTATTTAGGCATTTAGGCATTAATGCTTGGCTAGTCAGTTAGTAAACTACAGTAGTGTGTCGGGGGAAGCAGCTGTGCAATGTTGAATTACAAGAAAGTCACAGAAACAAATTTAGCATATTCGTGTTAACATGAGCAATGAGAACGGATTGTCCTGATATGACACTTATTGTAAGCCTGTGCTAGGAGAGTGTGGTGTGAAAGGTCTAATTATGGGATGTTGCCATAACAAACTAGAAAGATTTTTTTAGCTGGAATTTTCAAACCAAATCTGACATCGCATCAGTGTTTCATGTCTTCTAGAATGGCACTTAACAAAGGTACAGCTTTGTGAAATAATGTTTTAAACTCAAACTATTTTAAATTAAATATTTGTTTAAATCATATTTCTAATATACAATAAACTGTAAAATCTTTATCAGAACACCACATGATCCGACCTGCCAAGAATGATCGTTACATCTTTCAAACTGTCTTCCTGTTGTTGTTACATCATGAGTGGGAGTACAGTAGGTGTCGACTGAACATGTGGGCCAACTGTCTATAAATCCTGAGATGTGCAGTGCAACTTATTCTTTATTTCTTCCTGCAGTAAAATGGTTTATTCTGTTCAAGGTTGTTGTGGACGCAGTCTATCCCAGGGCACACTGAATGCAAAAATATACAATTATATACAGGTATGCATATACATTCTGAAAAGGATTCCACTTAATCGCATGGCACCCCACACACACACACACACACACACACACACACACACACAGACACACACTCACTTACACCTTGGGCAGTTTATCATAACCAGTTCACTCATTGGCATAGTTTGAAATTGGTAGGAAAATGCAGAACTCACAGGAAACTTATGTAGATTAAAGGAAAACATGCAAAACTCTGCACAAACAGATCCTCTGCTAGCCCTTGCTAAATTTAGATACAGCTAAACTACATCTGCCCCTTACAAATCCATATTGGAATCCATTTGATAATCTTTTTAATCTTCTAATGGAATAAAAATCAACCAAATACGTACACATTTAAATGACAACATATCTAATTATTTAACATTGTTAATAAAATTCCTGTACTGTACTGTAATTTGCCTATTTTTGCATAGATTACCCATAGCAGTGTCATTTATGGATATCCTGGCAGACATTTATGGTTTGAAAATTAATTTAAAAAAGGATTTTCAAAAAAAAAATAAACTTTAAAGCAGGGGTGTCAAACTCATTTTCACTGAGGGCCACATCCCTAAATTTCAAGGTCATCGACATCTGAATAATCAAAATCTATTCAAAAAGGGCTACCATGAAATCTGCATGGACATATTATTTGTTCACACATTTGTCCTCTTTTCCTTTATTCGCTTTCCTTTTCTGATGACAAGCTAGCATGCAATCTTCCCTGAGTATTGAATGGCTAGCTTGAAATTAGTTAGTTGAAATTACTGTTTATTTGAAATAGGTTGGCTCCCCCTAGTAGACGGATGATGAATTAAGTTTTATGGTAATAGTTGATGCAAAGAAATATGATATGATAATCATAATAATATAATACAATACTTTAAATTCTCTCGCAGGCCACATAAAATGAGCTGGAGGGCCTAATTTGGCCTGTGGACCACTGTGCTTTAAAGGGTGTAACATCATTTTGTGTTAACTCTATGGACTGCTGTGTGTAAAAATTCAAGGAGATCATCAGTTTCTGTAATATTCAAACCAACTCATCTGGCACTAACAACTATGTCATAGTCAAAATCACTGAGATCACATTTTTCATCATTCTGATGTTTCATGGGGCGGCACGGTGGCATAGTGGTGGCTGGGTTTGAGTCGATTTTTGTATGGAGTTTACATGTTCTTCCCATGCTTGCCTGGGTTTTCTCTGTGTACTCGCTAATAAGCCGTTCCAAATTGACCATAGGTGTGGATTTGTGTTTGAATGGTTGTGTGTGTTGCCCTCCGATGGTCTGGCGAGCTGTTCAGGATGTTACCTGTCTTTGCACAGTGTTGGCTGAGATGGGCACAGTCTCCCTGCGACCCCAGTAGTAGAATTAAGCAGTTTGGAGTGATGTTTCATGTTAAACTTAGCAGGTAACTGTATGAATGAACAGCTGTTCCTAATAAAGGGATATATTTCGTTATTGAACACAACTTAATACCTGGCAAAATAGCAGACCTCCACACAAGTGCGTTTTTAGTAGAACAATTTGATTTGAATACCCCATCAGCAGTGCCAATACCATTAAATTTTGCATGATAAATCCTGTGCTGTTGATTGTGGTCTGTTAAACTAGGCTTGCCTACACTTGTTCATAAGACTATGTTGAATGAACAATATGGGGAAGAATATTGCTGTACTATTTCTGGAATGATTAAAAGACCTATGCTAAGTTTATTAATTGTAGATTTTGAAGATAACTATATGATTATAGATTACTATATGATAGTTAATAGGGGGAAGAACATCAGTACCATGGACAGCAGCACTGACCATACATTTCTATCACTATACTTGTATTAATGACCAGTATTCATTCATTCATTCATTTTCTAAGCCGCTTTATCCTAATTAGGGTTGCAGGGAAGCTGGCGCCCATCTCAGCCAACTCCAGGCGAGGGTACACCCTGGAATCGAACCCAGGCCATCTTGCTGTGAGGCAGAAATCCTAACTACTGTGCCACTGTGCCACCCTGATTACCAACATTTTGTTATTTATGGTCTTTTTAAGGGCACATACTGTGTAAGTTTAAGTTAAGTTATGTTATAAAACTATATGAGACGTTTCAAATAAGACTAAAATTTGGAAAACGAATGCTCACAACTTACATGCCAGTGAAAACTATGCCAAAAAGGTGATAAGAGGCAGTAACCACAGGCAAAAAAAAAAAAAAAAAGCCTAAGGACATCCATTCAGCAATTTCCAGAACCACTTAATCCTACTACAGTAGCGGGGAGGCTGGGACTAGTCAACTCTGGGCGAAGGCAGGGTACACACTGGACAGTTTGCCAGTCCATCGCAGGGCCAACCCACACATAACCTATGGGCAATTTGAAAGAACCAGTTAGCCTAACATGCATGTCTTTGGACTGTGAGATGAAACGAGGGAACCTGGAGGAAACCCACACCAGAACAGGGACAGCATGCAAACTTCACACAGAAACACCTTTGCTGAACCCAGACTCCAACCCATGACCTTCTTGCTGTGAGACAGACATGCTAACCACTACACCACCATGCCGATGCACCCTGAGAACGGATACACAGAAAATGAGTTTTACTGAAGATGTATTTCTGAGATTTTCTGTGTATTTCTGTGTATAAGCTGCCTTCTTATGCTGTTAATGGTCCCACCTGAATAACCTAAACAGTTTGTTACCAAGTGTCACCATTGCTTCAGTGGATAATGATCTTTATATTGCAAAGTTGTATTTAGAACTGCTGCAAAACTTATAATGATATAATACCAGGTCTGTTATTCTATCACACTGCCCCTATGCTCAGTAAAACCACCGTTGTTGGGAGGAACTCAAGTGCACAAAGCTGTGACCTCAACTTAACACCTGTGGGATGAATTAGAATTGTGACTTTGCAGCAGGACCCCTCAGCCACCTTGAGAACCTGACCTTACTAATGCTCTTATGACTCTTTGGGAAAATCCCCAGAGAGATACTCCTCAATCTAGTGTATAGCCTTCCCAGAACAGTGAACATTATTATAACAACAAAGTAGATTGAGTTCACTTTTTTTAATCCACTGAATTTGTGCTACCGTATATGGTGCACAGCAGAATTTCTGTAAAGATACTTTGTGAAAATTGGTCTTGACAAAATTGCATATCAACAGAATCATTGTTAATACTCACAGCCTGAAAGCATCTAAACATGATTATATTTAGATGAATTCAAATAACATAGCATCCCTCGACTTGTTCCTAACTGTGCTTGATTTTGTTTTTCCTAATAATAACTTATAGTTTCTTAATGGAACTAGCAAGGATGTTTATCACTTTCTTCACTTTAAGTTTTTAATTAGCTGTGGCAGCAAGGCATGTGATTGACCATCCACTGTAGATGGAGAGGAGTCAACTAAAACCAGCAGGTAATGTGATGAGTCTCACCTGTATCTACTTACCAGCAGGTTATTTATATAGAGAGAGGGAAAGAGAGAGAGAGAGAGAGAGAGAGAGAGAGCACAATTGTGTATCTGTATCTTCACCACATTTTGTCTGTGTAAATTGTATGTATGGTAAAGCACCTTCTATATCTCAGAGTAAGATACTAGTAAAGTGTTTGAAAAGCAAATATTGCAATTTTAATTTGAGTCAAAGTGAATCAACACAGTGGAAATCCCATCTGTCCATAATCCCGAGTCTCACGTTGACGATTTCTTAATAATGATAAATTGCTTATAATAATTAGTTAAAACATCCAGTGTTTTTAGTTGCCTTTCAAATTATTAATTGCACTATGGAGGTGGGATGGCACGTATAATGCTGTATTGGTTAGCACATCAAAAAGGCAAGCAAAAAAAAAAAAAGTCGTGGTTTCAAGCTCCATTTCTGTTTTCATTTCAGCAGGGGCAATTTTGTGTGGAGTTTGTATGTTCTCCCCTTGCTCTGGTTTCCTCCCAAAGTCCAAAGACATGCACATTAGGCTAACTGGATTCTCGATTGTCCCTAGGTGTGAATGCTTGTTTATGTTGACCCTGTGATGGCCTGGGGAGCTGTTCAGGGTGTACCCCGCCTTTGCCTGAAGTCAGCTGGGATGTATATATATATATATATATATATATATATATATCGGCTGAAAGTAAATATTTGTCAAGAACTTTTATTCACTGAACTGCTAACAGTTCCATGGCCAGGTTTTGCAAAAGGTCACAGCAGGAGAATAAATACACATACAGTGCATATTAGTGTGGATCCTTGCACAGAAACACACACACACACACACACACAAATCCTTCTGTAGCTTTGCTAGGCACACTTTCAAACTGCTGCAACTGAGCAGCAGCAGAGTAAATATGCTTTCCTCACTGCTATTTGCCAAATCTCATATCCTCTGCCTGAGAAACCGGGCTGATTGCTCTGTAGTGCAGCAACAACAGAAGCCTGCTAGACCATGTAACAGAAACAGCAGGCAGTATTTGAATGCAGAAGTAATAAGGTCACACTTCTTTTTTTGTTCCCTGAACAGCCTCAGATTCACAGATTCAAATGACTTTCTATTTTTAGTCTTCAGGGGGAAAAATATGTTCTCTCAAATGCCATGCCAAGAACATCAGGGTCTCACACTTCCCACATTTTAAACACTTTTCTTATAAGTAAATACATTTCAATGCAAAAGTTAGATGCAAAAGCTAAATTTTGCATTTGAGATATCTGTCACACTGTCAGCCCATTCTCACACACTACACATCCCAGCAACCCTTGCACTGATCCCAGTCACCTGACTTTTGACACTCATGTCACATCTTTATTGACACACTATATTTAGAAGCTCGGTTTGTCATTGCTCATAGAAAAGAAGTATTAATACTCACATGCTGCTGCATTGTACAAAGCCTTTGTTTATGTTTATACATTTTGATAGTGACTCTTCTTCCTTGCTCTGAACTCTACCCTAACCTTAGACTTTGATACTGCTGTTTCTGTGTGTGACACTAGCTTTGCTATTGGCTACTCTGGTTACCTGTGCTCTAGACTTTAGCTTATTACTTTTACCTAGACCTTGTTTCCTTTGTACTGCTCCATTTGCCAATTCTGACACTACTGGCTGTTTTGGATTTTGGATTTCGATTTGCCGTTGACATCTCACTCACACATTCACTCATTTGGTAAACTGCCTAATCATATTAGGGTCGATGGACTTGCATTTTTCAGGCAAATCCCAATTTTTGTGAAAAATGGTTGAATGGTTAAATTGCACTGCTCGCAGCATACGCCATCTTTTGCTTTACGTCCATGATGGCTGCTGCACAATTTCTGGTTTTAATTTAGTCACATGACAGCATAGATACTATACGTGACAACAGCAAGGGCATGAGAAAACTCCCTAGGCAAATAAAATAGCCTTAGTCCCACATGCAGCAGCTCTACAGTATATCTGAAGTCCAGATATTCTCCTTTACTGTTACATGACAAGGATTAAAGCATTTAGGTTTAACAAAGATGGCTAGACCTTCTCCTTTCTGCTAATCGCTCTGTTGTCCCCTGTCCACTCGAGCTGGAGCAAAGCCATCCAGCTAAAACAAACAGTCTGGAATGTTCCCTGTTAACCATGTCTCTGTGAAACACATCAGACTGCACTCCCGGTATTCGCATTGACTGTTTGCCAATATTGTGAGTGAGTTCCTCCACTGTGTTGGTCAGCAATCTAACATTCTCCATGATAATTAAAGGAGGGCACAGTTCCAGTTTCATGTTCCTTTCACAATTCTTCCTTGCCTTTGCTCTGGCTATTGTCCCCCACCAATATCTTTGCAGTTCCACTGATATGTCTGCTGGTGGAGCCCCCGCTCGAGCTTGGAACAAAAGGAGTGCTTCTCCGGTGTGTTTGTGACGGTCCTTGTTCATAATATATATGAACTCCGTACATACGAAATCCAACCAAATCATGCTTACATTTGTACATTAATCAGAGATGAAGAATTTCAAAAATGGGCATAGATTCTTTGGCTTTCTAAATATGAGGCAATATCAATCTTTGTTCTGGATTCAGAGATCATTATTTGTTCTTTTTTGCTCTGTAAAATTTCACACACACGCACACACACACACACACACACACACACACACAACCCTTTGGTCATGACAGGGTCGAGAAGGTGTAAATTGAATTCCGTGGTGATTTCAGCAAGCTGTTATGAGTCCTGATTGAGTCTTGAGTGACCAGTTTTCACTGTGAGAAAAGCTTTGATTTTATGTTACATTCTGGGGTTTTTTCTCCACGAAATTTATTCACCCTCGTGTTTCTGTACCCAGCTCACACATGGTTAACTAATCATGCTATTTATATTTCATTAATGTACATTTATGTCTGTGTGATCACAAATAATGTGCTAATATTTCACTCCAGCTTTGGAAAGCATTTGCCCACCGATTCCAAAGTACCATAGATTCCCTTGTTTGGCTGACAGTGCATGGATCTCTGTGGCTGAAACCTGTTTGCCTCAAGTTTTGCCGAGGTTAGAGTTTTGAGATGCTTTTCTGCTAACTCCGGTGGGGAAACCCATCTCATACCCATCATGCATTGGGCCACTTTCATGGCTTCTGTTACCTGAGAGGGTTGTAAGCCCCCAGCAGAACCTCTTCTGTAAAACAAAGCAAGGTTTAAGCTGATAATTATTTGAGCTGCTATTGTGTTGCTGCAAGCCCTAACAATGTTGACACTTGTTCTCTGATCTATTTTGTGGTCAAAGACACTGAAATATATATATTTTTCTTCTAATGTTTGATATGAACATTAACTGAAGCTCTTGAACTGCATCTGCTGCCACAGGATTGGTTGATTCAAAAGCATTTGCAATGTTGGTAGGGACAATTTGGTGGGGGTCTGAGGGTGCTTTTTGGAAATTGTACTAAAGTAAAGTAATATTACGATGGTCATTACATTTACATAGACAGGAACTTTCCAATAGGTCTAACGATGGGATATAATTAGGTCATTAGAAGTTCAACTTCATCTTCAAGGTTTTCTTGAGTCCGAGTACTCATAACACACAGAAGATCACTAAAGTCCATCAGTTAGCGAGTAGTTTTACAGGAGACCTGTATTCACTAAGACTCATTGTAAGACCAATTATACTTGAAGACATATTACCTAAGACTCTGCTTAATTAATAGTGAACTCCTACTAACACGCCCACTGTATAATTAAGTTGCATATCTTTGTAGTTCATAGGAGCAAAATAAGTGTTAATGAAGAGCTCTTTATTTGTTCTTGAGTTGTAGAACAGTGCAGGATTGTAAAGTCTTACCTTTTTTTAAGAGTCTGCAATCTGAGTTCATTTCAGTGCACCTTAATGTTGAAGGAAATATAATTATTTTGTAGTTTGTTAGTCCCACAATCAAGCTCACTGATTACTCAGTTAATACAAGTTTCTGCAAAACACTATAAAGTACATTCATTCATTCATTCATTCATTTTCTGAACGGCTTAATTCTAATTAGGGTCGCGGGGAGGCTGGCGCCCATCTCAGCCGACTCTGGGCAAGGGCAGAGTACACCCTGGACAGGGTTAGGGTTAGGGTCAGGCCAGGCCATCGCAGGGCAAACACTATACATGTTTTTTTTTCTAAATAATTTTCTTTTAGCAACAGACATGTTTGCTCCTTTTTAGATATAAACCAGAATAGTACGAGGCAGAGCTGCTGCTCATAAGTGTAGGAATGCATGTGAACCTGTCCCTCAACATGAGCCTCTGCCTTCGATCCTAAATTTATTTTGGATCTCTCAGCCTAAACCTGCTGGTGAAGAATAACTTAAAATGTTGTGTATTTGTCGGCACACCCACTTGCAAACCAAGCTCTTCAACAGAAATCTTAGAAAGAAGTTCTACTGTTATTCACAGTTTTCCTTGCCATTGGCTTCACAGTTCCAAGTGTTCAGAGAATGGTTTTGTAGAAAACACAATGAAATACAATACAAACTCACTCTCTTGTTTCCATAGCAAGCTTTATATAAGCCAGGAGGCGTTGTATATGGTACCAAGCAGGTTCGAGGGGGGAGCGAGACTGTGGCTGAAATGAGTGAGATTGGGCTGCTTATATTCAACACTCATATTGTACAAAAGTTTTAATATTTAAGCTGTACATACAGTATACATCAACCTAATTTGCAGACTTATGTATGATGCATTTTGCAGATTAAGTAAATGCAAAGCTCCGATAGTATTCTAATAGTATTCACAATTGGTTGCTTGATTTGTAATGACCACAGATTATTGTTAGTGTTTAATGACAAAGAAAATCAGTGCTAATTAAAAGTAAACGTGGCTGTCATGCATATGTTTTTGTAACAGTCTACAGTCTATGAGCCTTAATTTATAGTATCTGTTGCTTATTAAGAGAGGATTAATGAAAGGCCTTGAACAAGTGCAAGAGCCTGAATAAGCTGTGTGTGTGTGTGTGTGTGTGTGTGTGTGTGTGTGTGTGTGTGTGCCAGGCTTGGTGGAGAGACTCCAGAAGGTAGAAGGTGTTATGGAGGGCAGAGAGAGGGTGAGAGGAAGTAGCAGGGCATGGTGCCCTTTCAGCCATATGGGCACTGCTAGCACTATGGCTAGACTGAGCCTCGTCTGACTTTATCTTCATCCCCATGTCCAACCAGAGAGAGGAGCCATCTGTGTGCTGTGCCCTGTGAGCCAGAGGGTCATCAGCTCAAACTGAGTCAATGGAAGCATCCAAACTTCTCGGGGGCTTTTGCTGCCTCTCTTTCACTCCTTTTTGTCTTTCTGTGTTTTTTTTTTTTTTTTTTTTCCTTTTAATTTCCATTCTTTGTAGGAGGTCTGATCTAAAAAAATTTTCAGTTCTATGACCTATGAATTACAACAACTTTTACATTTCCTGGTGCTTATAATAAACACTCTGTGATCGTAAAAACTAAGCTACATGTGAATTCTTCCAAGAATGTAATCATTACTTTGGTGTGTATCTTTTTTTAGATTTTCCTTTTATTTGCACTTTTTCATAGGAAGGTACATGAATATGACTCTTTTTGTGTTGTTTTGATCTGAATTTGAATCAGAGCTGCAGAAATGTGATCTTGGATGATGATCACAAACTCTGTGGTCTTATGACACAGCCTAAAAATTGCATTCAGACTTTGCTGACATTCGCAGGTTCACACTGAAACCACACGGTATCCTCTTCCACAGATGGCACAGACAAACTAAAACACTCCAGTGTTTATTTCCTGTGTGGTGTCACTGGGTCATGAGCAAGCAAAGCCTTGCCTTATGTTGTGGTGTGTAGTCTGCCTGAAGCAAAAGAATTGTAAATCTTTTGTATTAGTTTTGCCTAGAGATTACACAGAAAAATATGCAGTTTATAAGATGTTTTGAAGCCAAGAACAAGGGAAAATCCAATTTTCTCAATGCTCTTAACTTGACCTGTGAACTGACCTCTGCTTGACACACAGCTTTGAATTGTTTTGTGTTTTGCACTCCATGCAATATCTATTTACCAGTCAGTATAGCCCAAGGAATTAAATGGCTTTATTGAAAATGTAGGCAATAATCATGTTTTCTCTCTCTACACTTTAAGTGTTGGCCTTTCAAGTTGATGAATTTTGCAGTGTTTGTGTAGGAGTGAATTTAATGAAAACTCTTGTCTTTGCAGATATACACAGGAAAAAAAATAAATACTGAGTATTATTATCTTTTGTAATGATTCAATATATTAATTTTCATGTTTTTTTCTATTAACTGGAACAAATGCCTTAACTGAAATGATGCTGATCCTTTAACACTAGTACAGAATTTCACTAAGCTAAAATTAGCCCAGGCCTCAGTAGTACAATAGTGCTTCTAAAGAGCAACACTTGTCAAGAGAAACACTTGAGATATGGAGAAGAGCTAAGATCCTGTTCGCAGCAATTTTTGTGAGGCTTGCCTTGGCAATCAAACAGAAGAATAAAAGTAAACAAGGTGTTTCTTATTATCGCATAGATCACTAATTGGGTCCCAAAGGTCCCCATAATACCAGGAAATTGATGCCAATGGGCTGAGACCTTCTTCTGTACCTTTCAGTGGTTTTCCCAAGTCATAAAATCATGTTGTCAAATTACAGTTTTAAGATAGCAGAGCATTTCGGCAACGTCTCGAATGCCTCTTTCAATATTGATATATTATCAACAATTTCCTCTGAAAGAGGACTGCAGCACAGCTTTTTCCATTATTAAATTGTTAATAAAAAAAGAGTGTGTATTTTGTTATTTGAAAGATAGAAATGAATTTTTGATTAGAGCTTTTGCGTAGTTGAGTCTCAGACAGTTTCTGCAGTTCTGAGGGGGGTTTGAACATTCAAATTAGATTAGACATTAATAAATATGGAAATGCGGCTGGCTTTCTCATTGTCAGTCTAATTTGACTTTATCCAAGTGTATAATTCTGCTTAATTTTTGATGCTGCATTGTACTCATGTCCAGGTCTTTCTGAAAAGCTGGTAGACAGAAAAGAGGCTTCATGTGCACATATCACTAAACCAAACAGACCCAGCCCAGCTCATTGCCACAAATCCACAAATTCATCTGCTCTGACAGCTAAAGATAAAGCTGAAGAAATCCATGCAAGCATGTGGAGAACATGCAAACTCCACACAGAAATGGCCTGGCCGACCTCAAGGCTCAAATCCAGGACCTTCTTGCTGTGATGCGAGTGTGCTTATTCATGACCCTGAGACAAAACATATCATCAACATAAAAATACTTATATCTGTATAATTTTTATTGTGGTTACAAAAATCAATGAGAGTTAAAAAGCAGCGCGTCATATTGCTTTTGATTCTGCATCTGCTAAGAATTTTCTTGACATGGCCCTACTATAGTTTAAATTACAGCATATTATTTATAAATATTTATCTGAGATTGATAGGAAGAATCAGTGATATAAACAGTCCTTCTTAATAGCAATATTTAAAACATGGTGGGCATGGTGATTTGAATCTGCAGTCATTTCTGTTTAAAATAACCACGTTTTACAACTGTGGGGAACAGAAAAGTATTTCAGAACCCACAGCACATCCAGCCTTGAGGGGGATTAGCTACAGTAGAAGAAGACCAAATTAAGTTTATTTCCTGTAAACCTGTGGTGACAGTGGGCACACGGTTACCAGAATAGTATAGTCATAACAATTGCAAAGTCTGAAACTAATTTCAACTAAGAAAGTTTGATAAAATTACCAAAATTGGGTAACGGACTATCCAGTATATTATTAAAACCTGAAAAGATAGTGCTAAAGAATCAATCTCATGCAAGAAATATGGCCAGAAAAAATGTTTGACTAACTTGGTGAAGTTGCACTGTAAATAAACGGACAGTAGAACTCACTGCAATGTTTGATAGTGAAAATAAAAGCATTTTGATAAACACAGTACAACAAGATCTCACAGGACTGGGATTGAACAGCTGTATGGCCATAAAAAATACATGTAAATGAAAATATTTTGAATAAAAAGGCTTCATGTTGCTAGGGACATAGGGGACGGCCTATACTGTGATCTGATGACTCCAGCTTTATTTTACTCCAGATTGGCATGTCAGGGTAAGAAATGAAGCCCACAAAACGATATGCCTGTCATGCATAGTGGCCACCGTACAAGCCTCTGGAGGCAGTGTTATGATCTGGAGTAGCTCTGGGATTGCTTTAGTTGGACAGGTCGAGGCTCAGCAACATTATGTGGCAATATAAAAATGTCAGCTAATGACATCAATTTATTGTATCACCTGGTTATCCCATCAATGGAGTTTTTCTTTCCTGGTGGCACTGATATTAAATCCGGGTTCAAATTGAGAATGAGTGGTTCAAGAAGAATGAGGAATCATTTTCCAACATGAACTGGCACGAGTCATGACCTTGTGGTGAAAATATTTGGGATCTACTAGAGAAGCTAGCTAGCTAGACTCTCCTATCCTCAACGCAAGATCTCAGTGAAAAGGTAACACAGCTCTGGACACGAATAAAAGTTAGGACATTGCATAAGTTTATTATAAGTTTAGGAAACAAAGCCACAGAAAAATGCATGCTGTAATCAAAGAATAAAGGCTAATCAAGCAAATAAAAAGTTTATTCATTTATTTATTTATTTATTTGCCAGTGTGGTATATGTAAATTTTGAAAATAATTAATATATATATATTTTTTGTAATGAATAATTAATTTAACAATGTATACTGTTGATATTTTTATTTATGTGTACTTTACAAAAATACTGTAACTTCTGCATGTAAATTTCAACCATTTGAATCAATCCCTAATGAGCAAGCCTGAGGTGTAGAAGCAAGACAACATGAGGAAGAAACTTTGAGCAGAACGAAACCCAGGAACCTGTATGAATTGGCTCAGGGGTGCTTAAGTATGGGGACAGAAAGGAAGAAGATGTCAGAGAAAACCAGCAGGAAAAAAGAAATGTTTGCACCGATGCATTATTAATACCAGCCTATTCACTGTATATATTTAGTTTATTTTTAGTAGCCTGTAGATGACTACTGAGAACCATAGCAATGCTACCATAGCAATCCTACATTCACAGTGTCAGAAAGAGACAATAGCACTACAAATCAAAAGCGGTACTTCCATTAGCTGGCTTTTGACAAAATGGAGAATTGCTCTTCTAGGAAAGTAAGGATCATGCAATATGCCTCATTGACCCTCTTAGTTTGTCCAAGAGAGGAGCAAGCAGAGAAAACAGAAAGCATGGCCAAAATGTCATCTAGCCCATAGGCCAGGAAGCTCAAGAGGCTTAAGTTGTGATATTTATCCTGGAGGTCTGAAGGGGAGTGCGGGGGTGGGGGAAAAGAGTAAAAAAAGAAAGAAAAAAAGAAAAGGAAAGAAAAGAAAAATGTGTAATTTCACGGTGCCTTCAGGGGAAATTTGATTTCTGCTGGGTGACAGGTTGATAAATAGCAACACAGCAAATACAGTGTCCTCCCAAACTTGAGTCTGGAAAGAAGTCTTTGTCAGAGTGTGTCAGAAAGAAAGTAGATACTTTATGTGCCACATAAATGCTGTAGAAACATGAATGAATATGAAAAGTTAAATGATATGAAAAATTATTGACTCTCTTTTGAGTTTTTTTACAGATATTGTTGTATTTTCAAATATGAGTCTACTGAGAGAGATTATCTTTTAATATTATTATAATTATTATCTCATTGTCATACTTTTGCATTACTCATCTTAATTTCACTGAATATGGTATAAAAATGAATAAAGAAAAGTTTCATCGTGTCACTTGAGGTAGGAGGGCACAGAGGAAGAATGGATGCAAATGCAGAACTTTTTAATAAAAACAGAATGTTTGTCCTTACACAGTGCTACATCACTGTTGCTGTGCCTCCCAGGGATTTTATCCGGGAAGTTTTGTCTGGTAACATAGATGAGGTGCTTCACCAAATCTCATGCGTGACGTGGGGATATGGAGGCAGGTATGAAACATTGTTTTTTCAGTTCTTTTTATTTCCTTTTCAATAAAAAAGAACAAGGAGCTTGTGTTACCTCACCATATTTAAGATACTACTCACTAGATCTCAATATTTTCAATATTTTACATTTATTAGTCTAGTTTCTAATCCTGAGGTCAAGTTATTTTTTGTATGAAGGTTCTGTGCATGATTTCTTCCTAAACCTGTATGGGTTTTCTCCAGCTTCCTTCCAC
This sequence comes from Neosilurus mollespiculum, assembly GCA_030014195.1. Lineage (NCBI taxonomy): Eukaryota > Metazoa > Chordata > Actinopteri > Siluriformes > Plotosidae > Neosilurus > Neosilurus mollespiculum. Next base: position 2,192,125 of record JAQMYF010000016.1, read on the forward strand.
ATGCCAGTTGGCACATTGGCTGTGGTAAATTGCCCCTACTGTTTAATGAGTATGCAAATGTTTGTGTGTGTGCATGCATGGTGACAGTTGTTTCAACCAAGGTGCATTCTTACCTCATTGTCAGCGTTTCTTGGATAGGCCCAAATTACCTTATTGCAATAAAAAAAAAAAAAAAGGGGGGGGGGGGGGGGGGT
>JAQMYF010000016.1:2216117-2226203 GCA_030014195.1 Neosilurus mollespiculum
ATAAAATCCTGATTTTATCACCTTCACATTGGTGTCCCTTTACACTTCTCTAGAATAACTTTATAGCTGTTTTTAGTAAATTTTGTAATTTAAACAGCAGTATGAAAATCTGTACATAGCCATATTTGGTGGCATTTGACTTACAATTCTTTAGCACTTGCAAGGTCAGTGAATTTTTAAAACCACATGAAGTTGTCTAGATCAGTGTATTATTTATATAGACTCAAGATAAATTTCACATGAACAGATTCATTGCTCTGATCATAACTTTAAACCTTGAATAGGCTCTCTGTCCTTGGAGGTACAGCACAGAGCTCATTGAATTTATCAGCTCATTATCAAGTCCTTTTGCGATGAATCTGCTGTAGTACTGTGGCCTTTCACGACTAATAAAAGATTTCTGCAGGTCAGAAATTGCCTAATTCAGAGTGGATGTAATTGTGCATTGAGTCTTATTATCACCAATAAAGCTGTGCAAGAATTGTCTATCATTCGATAAAAAAATAGACCTTGGCTATTTTTGCCAAACTTAAGGGATTGGTAGAACACTGCTTTATAAAGCAAGAAAGTCTAAGGGGCAATTTTGTAGGATTTTGTTAAATTTATTTTTGCCTCATTTCATGAGTACACATTGGTTAGTATATTACATTTACCTGTAGTTGACAAAGTACAAAAAGTAACTACATAGTACATGCTTAGTTAAATTATAATAATAATAATAATAATAATAATAATAATAATAATAATGGGGGGGGGCAGCCGCACACTCTAATATTAGTTTCACCATGGCATTGTTTTGACAAATTTAAGCAATATCACAACATTTGTTTCCATCTACAGCTGCTTCGGGGCAGTAGTGGCCCGGTGGTGGGGTGCTGGTTCACTGACCCCAAGGTTGGGGGTTTGAGTCCCGTTATCACTGCTGCCCCCCCCCCTCTCTAGCTAACTGTGTTATCAAAGGCCTGGCATGTCTCTCACTGTCTGTGGTGAGAGGCATGTAAAGGAAACATTGCCAGCCTCCCTTTGACCATAATTAGGATTAAGCGGTTCAGAAAATGAATGAATAGAGTTGGATTAATTTTTCATCAACATCCTGATTTGAAGACAGGAAAATTTAACCACTCCATAAAGTCGTCTCCTGCACATCCCAAAGACTAGAGTCGTGGTCAGGACTCTGGTGGTGCCAGTTCATGTGTGAAAATGATTCCTCATGCTCCTGAGCCATCAGGGGGGAAACTCCATTGATGTGATAACCTGGTCATTTAGTACATTCAGATTGTCTGCTGACTTCATTTTATTGCCACGTAATGCTGCTGAGCCTCAACCTGAGCACCTAATGCAGCAATGCCAGGGCAATTATGAACTGTAATAAAGACAGGCAGTGTATAATAGACTTGTGAATATTCCTTTTTGTCTATTTACATTGAGGTCCAATTAAAATGTGATCAAATGTGTTAGTTTAAAAAGTAAATAATGTTTTTTCTACATTTTCTACATACGTTTCACATTTTTAAACATTTTTTATAATTGATTCACTAGAGAACTTAGTGGGTTAGTAGTATTTTGCTTAAAAATGTAATGGAGTAAGATCTGATGTCTGCAAAAACAGAACTACTTTATTAAGTTGAAGCTATAAACCAAAGTAAGCTTTCAAACAAAGCAATCATCACAAAACTCTTACAAATATTTTCTGTCACGTTGAAGTTTGCTTGACCAAAAAGCTAACAGTGTGTGTCCAGCATTGTAGAATGGCACAGTAAGTCTTACTTGACCAAAAAGCGAGCGGTGTGTGGCTGACATTCTGTTTCCCCAATCACACACATTTAGACTCCATCAGAGCTCCCTAATGAATTTTGCAATTAATATTTGTGTGATGACATTTATATATTCAAATGAATGCCATTAATGCCCTGCATTTTCTAGATTAATTTTGATTACCCAATTTAATAACAACATTTCCATGGCTAATGAGATGAAAATAATCTGTGATGTTAGGGGCAATTTCCACAAATTTTCCCAGGGAAGATGTTAGCTATCTTTGATAGGGAGCTAAATGCTCTAAGAATCACATAATTTGATTAAATCAATCAGAGGTTCAATGCACAAATGACTTTTCACTTTTTGATTTGATTTTTATCACCATAATTGCTATTAAATAGAATCTCAGGGTGAAAACTGTTTATTTATTTATTTATTTTTATCTTTTTAGATCAATATGGTTTATCTTTTTTCATAATCTTCCCAGGAAAGTGCAGAGAATCGCCCAGTGTCGGCTGAGATAGGCTACAGCCCCATTGGGACCCTAATAGGAATAAGTGGTTCGCCAGATGGGTGCACAAGAGTGAGAAATTAAAAATTATGTTTATGTTATTATAATGTCAAACATATGAGAGCATATCATTTGATTGTATAAATAATATTAATGATAATAATTAACACTAACCTTATTAATAAGAAGAAGAACAAGAAGAATAAAAAGAAGAAGTAGAAGAAGAAGAAGAAGAAGAAGAAAAATAAAAAAGAAGATTTTTTTTTCTAAACAGGCTTTGACTTTGAAACATCTTATAATTTCCAGTATCATCCAGCATTTAAGAACTAATTCTTGCAAAGTGATTTTGCTTATCCTATCAGCCCAATGCACATCATGAACCATCATCCCAAATTGAATGAGTGATGGATAGCCTGATGCTTGGTACAAAAGCATTTCATGATTATTTCATGTCTCTGCACTGTATTGTTGACTCGTGCCTACACTGCAAATTATTTGGTTCTTATCAAGATAAAAAAAAAAACAAAAAACTGAGATTTAGAAGTGTTAGATCATTTATCTTGTTTTAATAATTAATTTCTTATTTTAAGTGTTCAACTTTACACCATAATCTTTAAATAAGAAATGAACTCTTAAAACAAGATACATTATCTCACACTTCTTAATCTAAGGGTTTTTTGTTTTTGTTTTTGTTTTTGTTTTTGTTTTTGTTTTTGTTTTTGTTTTGTTTTGTTTTGTTTTTTTTATCTTGCTAAGACCCAAATATTTATGCTTGTTTTGAAAGACCCAAAATATGATGGCTAAAGCCAAAATCATATCCTGCCAAGATGAGCTTGTGGTACACCAGCAAACCACTGTAAGAACATTTAGGTAGCTACAATTTGGCCATTCCTGGCTGTGTAGAAGTGCATGAATGCATCCATCATGACCACACTTGTACTATCTTATCAATTTGTGCTTGTATAATGGAGAAAAGCAGTTGAGCTCCCAGACCTTGTCTTATTACTGAGTGCACAGAAGCCATAAATGGGCTGCGGAAACCTTGGAGAACAATTTTGTGCAGTACCATGGAAGGTAAGTGGCTTCTCCAGAAGTATAAAATGGGATATGGTGAATATTTCTACAACCCAACATAGAGTGGCTTCTTCTTATGGATCTGTCTTTATAAGTACTACCTGTTTATGAAAATGTATCTGATTTTTATACATAGTATTAGAATGGAAAATATAAATTACCTTGTACAATATGTATCCTTTATCATATCATACAATGTACATGACAAGGCAATAATTTAGTAAAAATGCAAGCCATAAAATATTACAGTATTGTGTCAATATAATGTGATGTGTGCCAGCTTGATTTTAGTATTTAGACAGCTTGTATTCTTTTTCTTTTTCATACCTTTTCAACATTATCATCTTCCTCTTCTTCTTCTTCTTCTGCTTGATCCGGGGTCGGTTTGCTGGGGCAGCAGCCTAAGCAGTGAGATCCTGATGTCCCTCTCCCCAGCCACTTCCTCCAGCTCTTCCAGAGAGACACCGAGGTGTTGCCAGACCAGCCAAGAGAGATAGTCCTTCCAGCGCATTCTTGGTCGTCCTCGGGGTCTCTTCCAGGCTGGACATCCTCGAAACACCACGTCAGGGAAGCATTCAGGATGCCAAAGCCACCTCTATTGGCTATTCTAAGCTATTCTTAATTAAAAAGGTTTTGATTAATGCAAACAATTAATTGATTAAAAATAGGCAAGATCTCAGGCCATGGTGTCTTTGCCAGAGTAATAGTCACAATGCCATATCAAAGGTTCAGCTTTGTATGTGGGTGGCACAGTGGTGTAGTAGTTAGCACGTCCATCTCACAGCAAGAAGGTTCTGGGTTCAAGTCCCAGTATTGGGAGTTTTTCTGTGGACTGCCTGTTCTCCCTGTGATTGTGTGGGTTTCCTCCAGGTACTCCAGTTTCCTCCCACAGTCCAAAGAAATGCACATTAGGTTAACTGACTAGATGTGGGTGTGAGTGTGAATGGTTGTGTATGTGTAGGTCCTGCAATGAGCTGATGAACTGTTCAAGGTGTACCCCGCCTTCGCCCAGTGTCGGCTGAGATAGTCGCCAACTTCTCCGCTACCCTTGTTGGAGTGAGCGGTTCAGCAAACGAGTGAGAGAGTCTCGTGTGCATGTCTTAGACCTTTCTACCAGTCCACACACCTTTTTCTGTTCTTTATGATTACTGATCTTAACTGAGCATCTCACTATAGTCAGGAAAGATATGACTTATTAAACATGTAAAAACTGAAAAATATGAGGCCTTTAGAAATGAGTGATTGGCTGTGAGTGAGTCTGCGTGTATCTGTGCTTGAAAAAGGGACAGAGCAGAGTCTACAGCATCAATTTTCAAAGCATTTCATTGTGCCCGTGGCATCTACTGTATCACGCAGACAGAGAATACTGCAGCCTGTGCCCAGAGGACTTGAGATGGGGAGTGAATCTGGGTGGAGGTGGAACAAACTGATAAGGTATGAAAGCCAGGAAAAGTGAGAGGCAGAAATAGAGGGTAATAGAACACCTGCTGGGCTCTGTCTTTCAATTACTTCCCACACGATTTGAAACTAATAAGGTTAATTAGCCGCTATAATTAGTTAAACTTTTTTTTTCTGCTGCGAAAGAAATGCTCAGCACTCAGGTTTCCTTTTATTCCTGGGAGTTCTTTTTATTCCGTCTGTATTTCCCAGTTGTACGTGATCAGGTTAGGGCTAACATAAATAGGAAAACCCAGGCACTAACCGTTGCAATTTTTTATTTTTTTATTTTTTTTTTTTTTATGCAAAAGATTTAGACTCTAATGAGAATATTGGATTTGTAGACTGCTGGAGAATATGGAGATCACAGAGGCTACTGCATCAGGCTTATATATATATATAAATATATAATTACAGATTATCTTAATGCAATATTAGAAAAACAATCCACTTAGCTTGGGCATATGTGTGTGTGTGTGTGTGTGTGTGTGTGTGTGTGTGTGTTCTTATTGGTTAAAGACGACTGTTCACCAATTCGACTGTTAATAATGCAAAAAATAAGGTTTTTTCTTTAGTCAGAAGGAATTGCCTACTTTTTTTGTAATTATGTTTTATATATATATATTTTTTGTTCAGAGCTCCAGCTGGGACACAAGGCATTACACATATTTAGTGGTTCACACTTAGGTCAAGTTGATAGGAGTGTCTTGTTCACATGCTTAAAATTTTGAAGGCAGGGTGCTTGCTAGGAATACACAGGGCTTTTTGTATGCTATCACCTGTTACACTTTGATTTGCTCTTATGAAGCTGTGCTGTTTATGTCACATGGTTGTTATTCAAGGCATGGCAATGAATATATATGTGTATTTAGGCCACAGTATAACAGTGAGGCCATACCTTAATATTTTGAGGCATTTGTGTCTTGAATAAGTATATTGCAAACACAAGATTCCAGAGTCTTTAGCCATGATCTGTCTACTTTGAGTCTATGAATTATGGGAAAATCATAATTGGCCTCGAGTTAATTATTTGGCTTATTTGATTTTCTGACAGTCTTCATTCTTTTTGGGTAGGGAGCTATCAGTATGGCACATGGCAATCTTTGCCCAATGTTCCTTGCACATTGGGGCTATTCACTCTTGTAGGGGTAGCACTGCTGACTCACAGAGGCATGTTCGCCATTGTGTCATACCACCTTTTCATTTAATTATACTTTTAAATTGTTTGGAGACAAAGGATACTAACTGTTAGAGTTTTTTGTCTTTTCTTGCCTGATACAAGACTTCAGCTGCTCAACAGTCTGAGTTGCTGTTATCTAATTCTCCTGTTTGTGATGGGACATGCAATCTATTCTCAATAGCATGGACTTCATTGGGACAGATGTTGCCTTGATGAACTCTCTAAAATCCCAGTATATGCCTCTGTGTGAATGGTACTTTTACACACATGCAACATACCTATGCTGTGGACATCGATGTACATCATGTCATCACAGATGCTGGCTTTTGCAGCTCTCGCTGATAACAATCTGGGTGGTCATTTTCATCTTTGACACGGCAAACTTGATGTCTGTTTTTTCTCAAAAACAAGCTGCAATGTGGACTCATCTGACCACAGCACATGGTCCTTGTCTTGTCACAGCACACCGGCTGTGAGTCCACCTATGATGAGCTCGGGCACACACAACTCTGCAGTATTTCTGCTTAGAATGTATGTATGGCTTCCTCTTGCATAATATAATTCCAAGTTGCATTTTTTGATTAAGCAACAGACTGAAAGTGTAAAGTGTCAGCTGTTTTTGGAAGTACTTCTGGAAGTACTTCTGAGCCCATATAGTTCTATACCTAGCACAGTAGCAAGATGGTTTGTTAAACAGTGTCAGCTGAGGGCTCAAAGTTCACACACATCTAATTGTGGATTTCAACCTTGTCCACCAAGAAGTGTCCAAATTCCTTAAATATTTTATTCATTTTATGTACCTTAGATTTTGAAAGAGCCACAACCCATCTTTGCTTGCAAAGTCTGAAACTTTGGTGGATACTATTTTATCATGATATCTCACCTCTTACTAAGACTGTTGCTTGGATAGATTGTAAGCATTCCTGTAATTTTATTTAACTCTGTCCCAACTTTTGCTGAGTGTGTGGCAAGCATCAAATTCTAACTTTGTTTATATTTACAAAATACAAATAAGTCGGTCAGTATTAATTTTGAAAACCTTTCCTTTGTACAGGCTAGTTAAGTATAGGTTTGTGTGAATTAAAAAATGTAAATGTTAACAATTGTTTTTTTAAAAATGCATTTTGGAAAATATTCCTTTCTGGAAAGGAAGGATAGCATAAAATACAATAATGACACTGTGACTAAAATAAAATAGTTAAGTACATTCTGAGTGCAAAACTTTACATTTGGCATCAATATATTCCTATTTGAGCACAACTTATTAAAAGAAACCCCCCCCCCCCCAACTGCTTTGTGTGTATCTAAGCTAGCTATTGGATGTGTAGAAACTGACAGAGTGAGACAGAGAGAGCCAAAAAGAGACTATTTTCCCATAAGTCTCAGGCAGTTGCAATGCAACTCTGATAGCCATCAATTAAAATATTTACAAACATGTATATATGTATATATATATATATATATATGTATATATGTATATATATATATATATATATATTGTTGTTTGTAAATATTTTATATAAATATAAATTGTAATTAAAGTTTTAATAATGCTCAGTTTTAGAGGCCACCAAATTATTTTGAAATAACAGCAGAAATGAAAATGAATGAATGTCTTATGGAAATAAACTTGACATCACTAGTGGTGATCACTAGTGGATGTTCCACCACAGGTTTACAAAAACTTGATTACAAAAGCAGATTTCTATTTATTTATTTGTTTGTTTGTTTGTTTGTTTGTTTATGGCACTCCTTTAGCTCAAGTGGTAGCACTTCAGTGCAGGGGCTGTATCTACACTTCAATTTAATGACTTTTCTCACTGTTTTTTTTCCCCCTGCTGCTCCGCAACACATGACTTTAAGTTAATATATTCATACAGCCTGAGATATCTAGGAATATATTACTGCAGTGGCTTAAGTTCTGAAGGTATTGCTTTTATAACCAGAAGACCAGCCTTCTCCATCGGAGGCCTATGAGCTAATGCATAGTTAATTGCATTTGTCGTCTTTAAGTTAACATTTACAACCAAATCTTAAGCTACAACCATACACAGAATGTCTTTTAAAATACAATACACTGCTTTGGAATGTAAATGACTATGCAATTTGCTAAAGTTTTGTTCGGGTATGGTAAGGTCTGATTGGTATAATCCTAAAGCCTTATTTCCACTGCAGCCGTAGCTTGTGAACCCATCATGGTATGAAAATCTTTTCATCAATAGGGATTTGAATAGCAAACATTATCCAGGGATGGATCGTAATACAGATCAACACCTTTGAGATATCACAGCGTGGCCAAAGTGGCCGGAGTCTGAGAACAGAGCAAATCAATCTGTTTTTCTTATTCCATCAAATTGTATTGAGCTGAACAATTGCTGTCTTCAGACCTCCTATAGAGCTTGTTCCTTCTCTTTTACTTCTCTTCCCTGTCAGTCCAAACCATGTCAGTTTTTCTCGCTCCTGCTTCATTGTGCTATAATCCTCTCTTTGTTACTGTAATCTTGTTTGTATTTCTGATATAATGGGATGAAGCCTGCTGTCATTGTGGATTGACACTTCAATTGTTGCCCACAAGCCTTGTTTACACCAGCCTCGACAGTGCTCAATGAATTCTTGTCTGAGAAAGAATGGGATGAAATAAAAAGGACAAATTCTAAGTTTGAAGCACGTCAACTGACCAGGGCTTAGAATCAGTTCTTTCTGTTGCTGGAAGTGTTGCATGACAGTTGGGGAGTTTGGATAAACTAAACATAAAACACGGGTGACAACACATGTTCATGTCCCTGCTTTACAACATGCTTGACAAGCTAAATGTTTTTTTTTTGCTTTCATGAATACAGACCTACCAGATAGAAACCACAACTTCTACAGAGAAACCACCATACTAAAGAAAAGATGAGGTTTTAGTGCAGTTTAGTGCATTAGGTAGGTGAAAGTTGAGTCGTTTGCAATTTTTTTTCACATTAATGCTTTGTGAATCTTATCAGCAAAATATTTTCATTCATTCATTCATTTTCTAAGCTGCTTAATCCTGAATAGGGTCACAGGGAGTCTGGCGCCCATCTCAGCCAACTCTGGATGAGGGCGGGGTACACCCTCGACTGATCGCCAAGCCATCGCAGGGCCAACACACACACAATCATTCACACTTACTCTCACACTTTGTGTCTGTTGGGATACTCCTTTACCAACTTTGTACATTTAGACTCTGTACAATTTGCCCCCTCAGAACTGTTCAAGCTCAGTCAAATGATTGATCATCTAATGATAATTGTTGGCGGACTGCAATCTTCAAGTCATTCCACAGATTTTCATTAGGGTGTATGTCTGGGCTCTGACTAAGCCATGGGAAGAACATTTATCTTTCTCTCCTACAACCACTGTGTTAACAAGTTTGGGTCATTATCATGTTGGAAGGTGAACTTTCTTTTCTTGACAACTTTCTGGCAGAAGGTAGAAGAAGCTTTTTCTCTAGAATTTGCTGGTATTTCCCCCCATCCATTCTTGAGAAGTGCCCCCTCCTTGCTGCAGAGAAACATCTTCGCAACAAGATGCTACCACTTCCATGCTTTACTGTAGGTATGGTGTTCTTTGGATAGTAATTGTATTGGTTTTCCTCTCATTTGCAGTTAAGACCAAATAGTTTGATTTTGGTTTCATCTGACACTTTTTTCCATTTTTTCTTCAAGGTGCATTGTGGAAAAGCCAGAATAAAACTTGGCTTTTTTTCTTGCAACGCTTCCATAGAAGCCATATTTGTGGAGCATTTGTGTTGTCACATGCACACAATGAGCAAAATGACTAAAAATTCCTGCAACTGTTTCAAAGTTGCTTTAGGCCTCTTGGTATCCTCCCTGCTCTTCCATCCAGTTTGGAGGTGCAACTTGATCCAGGAAGGGTCCAAGTGGTTTATTTTCATTCATTCATTTTCTAAGCCGCTTAATCCTAATTAGGGTCGCGAGGAGACTGGCACCCTTCTCAGCTGACTCCGGGCCATTGCACGGCCAACACTCACAAAACCATTCACACTCACAACTAGGGGTGATTTGGCCAATTAGCCTACTGTGCATGTTTTTGGACTGTGGGAGGAAACCGGAGTACCCAGAGGAAACCCACACAAGCACGG